>CANSNZ010000247.1:305000-905000 GCA_947646795.1 Beta lomatogona | reverse complement strand
GAATTAGTTCACAAACCTGAACAAAACACAACGGCAGCAAAGAGTACACAAATTATAATCATACTTATTTTCGCCATGTCTTCCGTAGTGTTTGCACCCCTATAGTTCATCAATTAAGGTTTATTATTTACATAAAAGTGATGTATCAATCATATTAGAAAAATGCATGTTATATTAATTCATGAGATAGATAAAGGAAAAAAGACACGAGATTGTTCGAAATAAATTGATCAAAAGTACCAACGTTTTTTTTTTCGAAATGAACAAATTGATATTAATCTATTATATAGAATTCTAGTGCCATGCAAATCATTATATACATAATACATGCATGGAGTTGACGTAAAGTTAGATTTTAGGCAAATTTTGTAGAACATGTTGATGGGAGAAAACTGCTAATAATAAGGTTACTAATCAATTATATATAAGCTAATTCCTTTCAGTGATATATATATGTTATTTTAAGATTTTTAAGCGTAGATTAGTTTTCTTGCACTCTGAGAACTAAATTTTATTCAAATATATAACATCTGCATTCTGCAACAAGTGATTAGAAACAAGAGAGATATACCTTTAAATCCTCGACAGATTGACTCAATGTAGAACGCTAGCTAAATTGAAATTCTTAGATTGATTATGAGTTATAGTTATGACCATATATATATAGATGTTCGCATGCAGTGCAATAGAATGAAAGTTTCCTTATACTAGTATTTTTATTATTTGCATAAAGTGAAAAGAAAATATGGAAATTTTGGTTTATTTTCTTCTAAGAATATTATATGCACTTGGTAAGTTTCCTAATTTTAACTTTTTACATCTTCATCATATGATATATTCGTTCTTTTTTATATATTGTTGTAGGACTATAGTAGGAGTATCATAACTTCATAAGTGAAAGAATTGTTTCCGTGATCCTTTCCATAACATTCATCAATCATATATATATACATCATACGAGCAATTATGCTATAATTAGGAAAGGTAATAATCAAGGGAGGAGGATAATACACTTTACTTATACAGAAGATACTAAAGGAATATACACTAGAAACATATTGTTATATATTTTAACAATAAGGGAAATATATATATTATATAAGTAAATACAGACTTTTAATATACTAATTTAATTAATTACGAAGCGGCCTATGTTTCAATCTTGGCTTACTACGCCCAAACTCTTTTTATGGTAGATTCTTGTAGCAGATTTTCCCCCCATTTTTAATGACGGCGATTATAAGTCAAAACTAGATATAAATGAAGCTCGGTAAAATTGAGGATTTGCCTTGGTTTGTCTTATATGTGTCCAGTGTTTATGGACACATCATGTTAAGCTATAAGTATAATGAACTCCAAAAAGAATAAACTCTCTTTTTGGCTAAAAAAAATAGACTTGCTAATTAACGCCATGGTGAACCCTAAAGGAAAAGTTATTAATTTTCTAGTATTTATATTAGTTACTAAGCGTAAAATAATAATAAAAATTATTAAATTAAAAAATGGTAAAAGTATAAGTCCGGTTATTAATTATTATTGTGTGGTTGTGGGCATTTGAAAATCCCTTCTAAAGATAAATCTCTGTGGGCTTCTCAAGCAAATTTGAGGCTTTTCGGGCCTGTTCTGTTCGGAATAAAACAACTGAACTGAACTGGACTGAATTGAATTGAATTGAATTGAACTGAACTGAACTTAATTGAATTGAACTGAACTGAACTGAATTAAATTATAACTAATTAATAGTAATAATTATCATTTAGGAACTGAATTGAAAATAAGCTGGGAAGAACAGGCCCGAATCTTTCTAGCTGTTTTATTTTTGGTGAAGTCTCAAACTTTTTTGGGCGTAAGGTAAAGAGAGACTATTCTTGGTATTTCTTTATAAAAGTGCATATGATGCTTACGATTAATTTTACTGATTTAAGTTCCAGATAGTCTTGCATGAAGACTGAAGTACGTAACTTTAAAGTACTTACATACTTAGAGATCTAATTACAACACATTCTGATTAACAATAGTAGTACAACTAATATTAAATAATCAAACTAACAAGTACTCCTGAAAATGTTACTACTGAGGACTGAGGAGACAAATTTAATCTCTTGTAATCAAAATTAAATAATCAACACACTCCTTAATGTAATGAATTTGTTCCATAACCGTGTGAACTTTGTTAGTAGATGGCTTAATCTCTTGTTTAGGAAAAATTGTCATTTGTAGTACTGGTACACTCTAATTAAACAATGGTTAATGAAGTACTTGTGATTGTCTGTTATATCTGTTATGTTTTTTATGAAGTTAATTAATGTTCTTGGAATGTATAGAAAAGGAGGATTTGACTTAAACCTTTGGAAGTTGTCTAAAGACCTTTTTTCATTAACTACTACATGTACGAGTTTTGGCAATTTCTAATAAAGGTTGGTAAATAATTATCAAGAAAAAATCTATTCTACTCCCAACGTCCCAATATATAATACTTAATCTGATTCTTTTTAAGTGTAACACTTTAACTTTTGCACTATTCACACATCTCATTTTAACCATACTTTTGTACTAATATATAAAAACATAAGTAATTATATGTAACATATTGTTGGATCTGTTTTAATGAATATTTTCACAATATCAACTTTTTATATTTTTTATAAATACATAATTAAAGATGTTAATGATCAAAGGTGTGCATTGACAAGTATAAAAGTCAAACTGTTGCACTTATTTAGAAACAGATGAAGTACTTATTTTCTATTTTGGATGTCCCAAGATATAATGCTTGTTTTTATTTAAAAACATTAATTTTTCCTAAAATACTCTCATTGCCATAATTTATTTCCTCATTTTTCATGAAAATTGTACTCATCTTAATGAAATTTAATATCTTTGACTCTTTTTCCTAGATCTCCTCTTTCGTTAACTTCCCTCATTTACTCTCACTTATTCTTTCTCCTCTCATTTTAAATCCTTTAATTTGATTGGTTGTACTAATTTAATGTTTTCAATTCAAGTACATCATTTAGCCAAATGATAAAATATTCCATTAATTAGTACTTCCTCCGTTTCGTTTTAAACGCAACAGTTTTAATTTTGGGAAGTTTCAAATTAAATGCAACAATTCCAAACTTTATATTTATGGTAAGTTTTTTAGGTGTGAATTTACAAAAATACCCTTACTAAAAAATTAAACCACACTTAATTATACCTAATGAAAACTAATTAAACCCTTAAGAAGAACTTATCATACTAATTAAATCAATACAAATCCAAATCATCTTCCTCTTTCTATCTAATCAACTCTCACCCACCACCACTGTTATTCTTGATCATCATCTAAACCTCCATCATCACCCACCTTAAGATTCTCTCTCCTCAATCCCACCCACCTCAAGTTTCTCTCTTCTCACTTTAACCCACCACCACTTTCTATCTCCACCACCAACTGCCGGAATTCGTCCCAACCACCCGCCGGATATCGTCTCCACCATCACCATCCGCTGGAATTCGTTGGATTTGGGGTTTTTTTATCCAACTATTTGCGCTTTTTGCCCAGATTTCATCTTCTTGTTAAACCTTATCAACCCTTTAATCACAAACGCACATTCTTCTCTAACCTTACTCAACTGAGTTGGGTCTATCAAAATCGTCTCCAACTCGGTGAAAACCCCAGTTTTTAACCTTACTTGGGCGATTTGGTGAGTTGAGACTCGGCGCCTGAGGAACGTTCTTAGGGTGCTGTGTTCGCGAGTTGTGTGGAGGGTTTCAACGAGGGTCTTGAAGTAAGAGAGATGGTGAGTGAGTTGACTCAGATTTGGGTCCGAGAGGATTGTGTCTGACTCGGTCTCGAGGAGAGCTTTAATGGCGGATGAGTTTGTCTCTTGGTTGTGAATTTGAGTGGTTTGGCTGGTGATGCTGGTGGTGGTGTTTTTTGGAGATGAATTTCGGTGTTTTTGGTTTGGGTGGTGCTGTTGGTGGTAGTTTTTTCGGTGGTGAATTTTGGTGTTCTTGGTTTGGGTGGTGAATTTCGGTGTTTTTGGCTGGTGCTGGTGCTGGTGGTGTTTTGGTGGAGCTGGTGGGGGTGGTCGTGCTCCGCGGTGGTAGTGGCAGTAAATAGTGATACTGGTGGTGCTTGGTCCCACTTTCTCTCTCCACTTAAACTTAATCATATACCCTTACATTTTTCTAATCACCCCTTAAGAAATTTCAACTAGGAGTCCGTGCCACCCCAATTGTTGCATTTAAAACGAAACGGAGGTAATATATTTATTCCTTTGATAAAATACAAACAAACACTATATTTTGAGTGGGATGGAGTATATATTGACCAAGGAGTACTTGATTTAATGGTAAAGAAAGTCTACACTTGCTATAAACTATATTTTTTTTATGGAAAACTGATTTCAAATTCGTCTTTGTTTGGCATGTAAAAGGTACAAAATTAGTTTTGGTACGGCGAACCCGTCCCCCTTTCATTTCCTCTCTATTCTATATCAAACAGAGTTGATGTATACTTCCTCCGTTTGTAGTTTTGAAGGATGCAACATTGTAACTTATATCGATTATATGCATGTCAACGCGTAATGTTACGTACTTAATTTTGTTCTACAACTAGTCAAAAAAATCTAGTCAAGTTGCTACATGAATAGTGCAAAATTCAAAATGTTGCAACCTTTAAAACACAGTGAAAGGGATTACTTTTTTTTTTGGAAAGAGAAATTTCATTAATTAAAGGCCAAACGACATCTACAATAGGTATTAAAGAAAAACACGATACAATCAAACAAGGTTAGATCAAATTTGTCTTCGAATAAACTACAATGAACCAGATCGAGCAATACAACGCAACCCCCTTGTATTTGCTGAATCAAACAACAATTGATGAGGAAGTCTATTCAGACATAGTTTGGGAAGAGCATTATTGATGGAGCCACGTTGTCCGCATCCGAGATTCCAATACCTTCAAGTTGAGTCTCGAACTTCAACCAATGAGAACAATTTCTCATACCTAAAGACCAAAGAACCATACTCACAACTCCTATAAGGGAGAAGGAGATATCCACAACATAGACTAAAATCCCAATAACAGGATTTGAAAAAAATCTCATAAAGAGATACTAATTTCAACAAAATAATAAATAAATGAACTAAAACTGAAAATAAAAGGGGAAAATGGGCTCACCATGGATGAAATCATCAATGGCAGTCCATAATTGATGAAGAAGGGGTAGGAGAGGGTAGGGTTTGAGAGAGAAAAAAGAGAGAGGGCATTAAAAAAAGGAGTCACTTATGACATAATATTGTTAGTTTGTCTTTCACATTTGCTGTAAATTTAATATTTATTAACATTATCCTAATATGCTTATTTCCATAGTTTGCCAACTTTACTAATAATCTTTCTGTGTTTCTTTTGGCTAACTGAGCTCCTGTGCATTCCAATTTAAAAAGGAGTAACATTTTGTGGAAAATATCAAGTTGTTGCTTTAATTTTTCAGAGTTTTTGGATCAGAGTTATGAATTTTGCTTTCCTTCTCATATTAAATTTTACATTGGAAATTATAAGGGCTATAATAAAAATAATCATGGGAATTTAATGGTCCAAAATAGCTTTAAATTAAAATTTTGGGTCCAAAATCGATGTAAGTGACGCGGTCGGAATTCATGGAGGAAAAGCAAGCGCAAATCCTAGTACGAACAAACAGATTCACAAGCGATAAATTTGTCAAAAGGCTCCGGAATCCACCAGAAAAGAGATAAACTCTCAAAGTAATATTATTAGAATAAAAGCTGCCTACTTAATGACGGCTCAAAATATTTAAATAATCTTAGCAAAACCCTAATACGAAAATTAACTAAAAACAAAATCTGAAAATTATTAAAAGGCTGTTTTCTGGCCCTAAACGAACTCGGATGGCTTAAAAAACCGGTAGGTCACGGCATAGCAGTGAGTTGCATTCGTTGACCCGTTTCCCTTTTCGAAAAGTATTTCTTTAAGCATTATGACTCCAGAGGCCTGACTACTAGAAATCAGTTCAGGCTTTTTCGACGATGGGTTTCTTCGTCAAACAGTGCGGCTAACCTTCCTACGTCAGTAAGTTATTGGAGATCCATCGTGATATACTCATATCTAAATAACAACCTAAGAATCATCCTTTTTTCCATTTTTTTAAAAAAAGAATCATCCTTTTTTATTTTTTATTTTAGGGAAAAAGGTCTCTTATCTTTTCCATAGTCCGGCTAAATAGCTAAAAATTATGTAACCAATTCCTTGTATAATTACTTGGTTTTGCGGAGTATTATTTTTAATTCTGAATTGTTGCAAGCAAATCTCCTCCTTCCTCTGAACTCCGACTGTTCCCCCCAAACTACATCTCCATATTCTATGGCCATCTCATGTATCTCAACAAAGTTGAATGTTACTCCTTTCTTTTTCAAAATCTAAAAAAATCAATCAAATTTATTAAATAGCATATACATAAAATTACAGATATAGCTAGCTGAAACCTCTCTAAGTCAAGGTATGCATCTCCAACTTAAACTCTTGATGTTATTTTATATATCCACGATAATAATTTTCAGCCCTTAAGATCTTGCAAATATCCAATGTGCAACTAATTATATAAATCAAAGTGAGTAATATATGAACCTTATTGCAAAAAAAAAATGGTGGACGATTAACGTGCACCGTCGATCAAGACGTTCGTAGATGATAAAATAAATGGTGGTGATGAGACTGAAGATAAAAAGTTAGGGCGGATTTATTAATTTTTTTTACTAGGGTTAGATGAATCCATCTAGGGTTTAAATAGTGTCATAGTGAGATACTAATGCAAACGTCTATATAAATAGAATTGTTGCACTCACCAATAAAACCTACGCCACACAATAATCAGTTTCCATTGAACCCTAAAAAAATGAGAACAAAAAATTGTTCAAAGCGAAAGTCATACAGTGGCAAATCTCCACGAGGAATCAAAGTGGAGAAACGGCCATGCACGATGCACCGCCATTACTCGGTGATCCCCAAGAACAACCACCTTATGATGAACTTCAGCTTGAAAGTTGCGAATTCTATTTTGCAAATTAGTCTTGTTGCTACCATGGATAAGGATGATGATCCTAAGAATGTGGTATGTTCGCCGCTTTCGATCGACAACGTGGTGAATATTTTAGTCCTTGGTGCGAAGGGTCCTACGCTAGAACAGTTGCTTGAGCTTGTTGGATGCAACACCGTCGATGAAGTTAATGCGACGGCGGCTGTATTAGCCGGTGTTCTTAAGGAAGGTAATGGTGATGATGCTCCTGAAATTTGTTTCACTAATACATTGTGGGTTGATCAGCAATTTCCTCTTAATGCGTCTTTCCGAGAGGTTTTAAGGAATGAATACAAAACTGAAGCTTGGGGTGTTGATTTCAAGAATCAGGTAATTAAACTGTGTATTTATCTTTACCAAATTATTCCTTTAATCAAGTGATTTATTATGTATCACTTGTGTAAGACTTTTTATCATTGGTTAGTTAATTAAAAGTAGGCCTATAACAATAGCAACTAGCCCATAATAATAGCAACTAGCAACTAGTTAAAATAATAGTGATAATAGTGAATGAAGGGCCCAATATTATATCCATTGCATTAGTATGGGACCTCTGTAATAATTGAACTACCCCTGCAGGCTGCATGTACTTGTTTTGGTCAAAACTCAACACGAACTTGAATCCGACTCTAGACCTTAACGATCTGAGATGAGCAAGCCCCCTCTCCAATTGTTAAACGTGAACAACTCAAATTTTTCATATATTTTGTTACTATCAGAGTAAATATATTTTGTCCGTAAGTGGAAAAAAATAACTTTTGAAAGGATGAAGTCTACACACTCTTATATGTTCAATTTCCTTAAACATTTTTCACTTTCTCTTTCCCCACGAGAATTTCAGAGAAAATGTTTGATCGAACTTGTTTGCTCATGAGCAACTTGAAATTGAAACCGCCAACACTTGATTCGAATTATTTTTGAGTTGAGAACAACCTAACTCAAGCTCCACTTGCTTAATTAGCACCTCTAATTTAAATGGGACCATACACTAATATATAGCTTCAAGTGTTTGTCAACATAGGTTTGGAGTCAGACTTGGTTTTGATGATTGTGGTTTTAAAGTAAAACCAATGCACTCCCTCCATTTCAATTTTTTTAGTTCCAAATCACGTTAACACTCTTTTAAGAACACTAGAAAAATTAGAGTGAATAAAAAATGGTTATTGGATGTGAAACATAACTTTTGACAAAATAACGAGAAAGAACTTACAACACATGACATATTGAGACAAATGTTATAGTTCGCGTTCTTTTTTAGTAGTCTCCATATTTTATAAAAACATTATTGAAATAAGTAGCCTAAATTTTAACTTTATTATAGATATAACTTTGTATGTATTTTCTTCACCTCAAAAAAAATTAAGTTTCACAAGTAATCACTTCTAATTAGGTTCACTAAAGTGTAAATATAAGGTGATATTAAGGATTATCAATTCTAATAAGTTTAGTTCAAGTTAAGAGAACACACCAAAAACTTCTATTATATATCAAAAGCCAAAAAAAATGAAAGTTAATAGTGATGCCGAACAAAGCCCTATATTGATCTATCAATTTACTTTAATTATAACTTTTTAAGTACGTACGTCGTATTAATACAAATTTCAGTACTGCAAATTGATAATTATTGTGTTGATATGATGAGTCACATATTTTTTTGCTTTGTAGGAGGAGGTACAACAAGTGATAAACGAAGTAAACTTATGGGCAGAAGCAGAATCAAAAGGCTTAATAAAAAACATAGTATCAAAAAATGCTGTAGCTAAAAAAACCATGATGCTACTCATAAATGCATTGTACTTCAAAGGAACTTGGGTTGATAAATTCAAGCCAGAAAACACAAAAGATGGAGACTTTTACTTACTCAATGGAACCAAAGTTCAAACTCCCTTCATGAACAACAATCACAAGAGTTTTGACTATGGAACTTTTGAAGGATGTCAAGTTTTAAGGATGTTATACAACGAAGAAATAGTCCCTAAAGGTGAAAAACCAAGGAGTTTCTCCATGTATATCTTCCTTCCAGAAGCGAAAAACGGGTTACAAAATCTCCTAGATTACATGAACATGAACTTGAACAACGCGACCATGTTCAAAGACAAAATTAAGCTCAAGTGTGAAAAAATTGACAAACTTTCGATTCCGAAATTCGACATCGAATGCGACCTTACACTCTCGGAGACTATGAAAGAATTAGGAATGACTTTGCCATTTAATAAGCATTGTATGGATCTTACGGGATTCATTGACTTTCCTGTTGAAGGACAAGGGCTATATGTCACAGACATTGTTCAAAAATGTCGTGTTGAACTAGATGAAGAAGGAACTAAAGCCGTGGCTTTTACTGAAGTTCATGGTTTGGCTACTATGGCTGCACGGTTTCGTCCGCCGCCGCCGCCTCCGATTAACTTCGTGGCGGATCATCCGTTTATGTTCATGATTAGGGAGGATTTTTCAGGTGCTATACTTTTTGTTGGCGCAGTGGTTAATCCTATTAAGAGCTCAATATTGGAAGGTTGATACTTGATACCCTATAGGCAAAATTGGCCTCAACACTCTGAACTATAGCGCAGGTGCACTCAACGCCACCAACTACGACTTATAGCTAGAACACCATCAAGTATGGACCTGGGTTCAGTTTGTACCACAAATGAGGTTGGAGACCAAAATTATCACCTGCGATGGGAGAATTTTAATATTATATTATTATTTTCCATTTTCCCCAGGTCTTCGGCCTCATTTATTTTATTACATGACTTATTTTGAGGTAAGAATTCTGGTCTCCGTCCTCATTTATGGTATGGAGTGCACCCATGTCCGTATTTTGTAGTGTTCTGGCTATAAGTCGTAGTTGGTGGTGTTGGGTGCACCTGCGCCATAGTTCAAAGTGTTGAGGCCAATTTTGCCTACCCTATATTGTAGTTTATGCTTTTGAAAAGAGAAGTTGGTAGTAATCTAGTAGAGTAGTAGTTTGTTCTTAGGTAGATTTTAGTTCCTTCAGTACAGTGATCAGCTGAAAGTTGCTTGTTTTTTTTTTCTGAAGGAAAGCTAATAATTACTTTTCATGATCAGCTTATTTGTTTAAGTACAATTAAGAATGACATTATTAGTTTTAAGCAGACGTTTCATTTCCGGTGTTGTTAACTCATATTATTGAATAATATATTGTGTTGTGTATATGATACATGCATGTGTTCACATGAATAGTGAATGTCAACTAGCTTAGGGTCTGTTATTTTCGGCATAAAACAACTGAACTGAAATAAATTATAACTAATTAATAGTAATGATAATAATTTAGGAGCTGAATTGAAAATAAGTTGGGGAGAACAGACCCTTAGTTGGTTAAAATCTTGAAAAGTTGCGTCCAAGACCTGAGATCAAATCTCATCTACATAAATTGTTATGGCTCTCTCTACACCAAATATGTGTTCACATGAACAATCAATATAAACACAAGTCTGGGTCGCATTCCTACGTACACGGTACACTACCCTTTGTACTCAAGTCTTATAGAAAAATTTATGTAATTGACATGAATTAAACTTTATTTACCTAATTTACAAGAATTGGAAGAGGAGAAGGTGAGAAGCATATTTTATCGAATAATATAGAAGTATGTAATTTACTTAACTTACCAGTTTCAATTTATGTCTTTCAATTTTAGATTTCAAACTCATTTTCAACTAATGTCATTAACAATGTTTGTTCCTATGACTTCCTTTTCATGTTTTAGCATTTATCACTTATATTTTCTCCAATTGGTACCATAAAAATAAAGATGCAAAATAATACTAACATTAGTACCAATCAAAAGTTTTTTATGTACCAATTATAGTTCATTATTTATTTTTTTTGTTAAATCATGCTCACAAAAAGTATAAACTTGGACTCCGTCAGATAGAGCCATGACCTTCTTCGGGAGCGGGAGTTGGAATTCATGTGACCAGAATAGCTTCTTTAATTTTTTTTGTTTTAAGAAGAAACCTTGACAATTTTAGGAGAATAAAAAGTGACTTACGAAAGAAGTAGACTAAGGTTAATTTTAATTAAAAAATAAAAATTGAAAATAAAAGTACGCAGCGTTTTTATGTTATTTTTTTGGTAGGTAAGGAAGTCTTGATGAACTTTTTCTTTGCTACAAATTTTAAATCACACACAGTGCATTGCGGAGGAAGCAAGCCCAAAATTATAAAAGAAAAATTAATTAAAAGAAAAGGACGCAGAGTTTTTTTTTGGAGATAATAGAAAATACACACCATCATAAATCCAAAACTAAAGCAAAGTAAAAAAACAATGGTGGCGAAACTAATAGTTTCTTGTTCTTCAAGATTTCTACCATTTGCAAGAGTTTTGAGCACTAGACCCACTTTCTCTCTCCTCACCAACGTCGCCTTCCGTACATTCTTTGTACGCATGTCTTTCTTTCTTTTCAGATTTTTGGATTTTGAGGTTGTTGAATTATGCCTTGAATTATTTATCTGGCGCTTGGATTAACTTAACACGGAGGTCACGACAGAGGTGATGGAGTTCCTGATTTATATTGAAGTATAGTAATTGGTTGCAAGTGATTTAGTCTAAATTTTGTTCATAGAACTGGACCATAATGATCAAAAATAATTTTGCTAACTCATTTATTTTTCAAAAATAATTTAGCTTTTTTTTCCCTATAGGAAGTTGTTACTATATATTGGGTGTACGGTGTACTACATGTCTGACAAGGCTATTTTTTTGTCATTTGAAGCTCTATCTATATTATAGGTTTATTTTGCAAATTTGGAGAATGAGCAATGAACGAGAAAATAGTATTGAATTTACTACCATCTAGTATATGATGAAAGTTGTGGGATTCAAATGGGTTTAGAAGATGCTACTGAGTACTGACTATTATGGGAAATTTGCTTGATGAAATAAATTTTAAAAACTATTTTTCCTACCAGCTATGTTTTTCGTACATCAACGCATGCAACGTGTGCATATAGGACTTGTTGATTATATATGTTCATAATTGTGCAAGAGAATAAATGGCATTATGTAATACGGAGCAGCTAATAATGTCAGAAAACATTGCAGGGAAAATCTGCTGTGACTTCGGCTGTGCAGCAGCAGCAGCAGCGCAATTACACCGCGAATTACCCCAGAAGTTATACCAGGGATCAGCCTAGCATAGCCTGCGAAGAGTTAAACAAGAAAAGCCATCAACATTTCAGTTTCAATGTAGCCAAACGCTGTTTGGTAGATGGACTAAACAGCATACCTCAGGAAAACCTTCTATGTTCCCCTGTCTCGACGAGTGCCATCATAAATATGCTAGTCCCTGGATCCAAAGGACAAACCTTTGATCAGTTTCTTGATTTGCTTGGTTTGGAGGAGGAGAAATTGAACAAGTCTGCCATGAGGCTCATTGATG
This sequence comes from Beta lomatogona, assembly GCA_947646795.1. Taxonomy (NCBI): domain Eukaryota; kingdom Viridiplantae; phylum Streptophyta; class Magnoliopsida; order Caryophyllales; family Amaranthaceae; genus Beta; species Beta lomatogona. Next base: position 892,508 of record CANSNZ010000247.1, on the reverse strand, counting down.
CTGTAAAGCCACTCCATAACGTTGGTGGTGCTCCTAAGATCGCGTTCAGTAATAGCGTTTGGCTAGACCAACAATATCGACTAACACGTTCATATAAGGAGCTGATGGAAAATGTTCATAATGCTGATGTTAAGAGTGTCGATTTCATGTACCAGGTACGCGTAAAAAAAAAAAGACAGACTGATCTCTAATGGACTTAGTCCCCTCTTTTCTTCACCTGATATGTACTGAACTTAATTGTTTTTAGTGATTCACTGTTCTATTTGTTATATACTAATATGTACTATTCAAACTTAATGCTAGTTTGTTACTGATTTTACTGATTAGTCTGCTTTTTAAGTTGAACAGACCAGGGTCTTGATTTTTTCACATTATCATTAGATTGAACAAGGATATATACTGATGATTAGTGATTACATACTACTGCACCTGTGTTTTAAAGGCGGATGATGTGATGCAAGAAGTAAACCGATGGAGCAGAACAAAAACTGAAGGGATGATCAAAATTTTCTACCAGAAACCTTATACTACAATGATACAGTTATGGTTCTAGCTAATGCATGACACTTCAAGTTGGAAAGTTCAGATGAAACTGTCTATTCGAATGAAGCACTGGATTTAATGTATTATTGTGGATGTTTTGACGGTTCTGAAGTACTTACAATGCCATACAAACAAAGCAACACTACTGTAGTAGATCAAGATCCTCGAAGCTTCTCTATGTACGTCTTGGTTCCATCTAAGAAAAATGATGATCTCTGTTGGGGAGTCACACCCATAAAACAGAACAAGAGCCTTCAAGAAATTATAGACGAAATGAAGGTGGATGGAAAAACTGCTTTCGAGAGGCAAATCAAGAGACAGAAGGCGAAAATATCAGATATTCTTATCCCAAAATTCAACCTTGAAAGTGAGGTTTCACTGTCAAGTACCATGAATGATTTAGGCTTGACATTTCCATTTAAGGCAGGCCAAAATGAGCTCATGAGATTTATTGACTCTCCCATTTCAGACTTACTGTATGTCACAGATATTATCCAGAAGTCGTGTATCGAATGTAACAAGGGAGGAATATCTTTTTCTGTTGTGACTTACACAACTCTATGTGGCCCTCAACATCGGTTTCCAACATCACCTTCGAAGCTCGAGTTTGTGGCTGAAAATCCGTTTATGTTCATGATTCAGGAAGATATCTCTGGTGCTGTTGTTTCTGTTGGCACTATGCTGAGTACTCCTTTGTCAAGGTTTAGTCTCTGTGCTTGATCATTTGATATACTGAGTGGTTCATTTGTGGTAAGACTAGGACAAAATTGTGTATACATGTTCGAAAATCGAAATTTGTCTATCAAAAACTCCATCAACACACAATTTGTCAAGTTTAGACTAGAATGAAATTGTATTCCTACTACGTAGACCTTTGTCAACTTATTAAGACAACTTGACAACTTATTGTTACTGATTTTACACTTTCTAGGCATTAACCTTTGAGTAATTAGGTGGCGAATTATGTTCAAATTCAGTTTAATGCATGATGAAATGGAATTTGAATACTACATAAATTAGCAATGTTAAGCATTGTTGTTTTTTTTAGTTATTGACATGCATATGGTTTTACACAATGTCAAATTAAAAACAAAAAAGTTATTGACATGCACCAACCAAAAGCATTGTTAAAGACTAAATTTGGGAAAGAGAACCAAAATATTGAAAAAATTGCTCTCGTTGAGAGTCGAACTCAAGACCTCCCGCTTACTAAACGGGTGCTCTAACCAACTGAGCTACGAGAGCTGATGTCAATATCATGTGCCGCATGCTTTTCTTTCTTTACAATGTCACTCTATAAACTATACTACCAGTCTACCACAGTACCACCTCTCTTTTCTTAATCCAATTTGAGTTTGATGCTATCAATGTTTGACCATATTATAATAAATTAGTAATATATAAAAGTTTTAAAAAATGTATTTTACATGAATATATATAGACAATTTCAACAATATCTTAGAAGTATATATTTTTTTTCTCTTTGCGTGAAGATTACCATCAGTTATCAACATAAAAATATAAATAGAGCAAAAAAACAAAATGTATACATGTAAGAGAAATGGAAGGTTTGTATAGTAGAAATAATATTTTATCGAACATTAAAGTTTCAAAATTCCCCCTCCCTCACTCCAGTGAAAGCAATTGTATGATTGCCCCTAAGGATAGGAGTTAGCTCAAGTGGATAGAAGATCTTTCCTTGGCGCCGAGGTCGGGGTTCGATCCCCAAAGATTATCTTTGGGGTGTTTCCTTAGCATGCTATGCATGCCTTACCAACTAATGTGTTGGTATTTTCTACAGGCTAGTAGCCTTGTAGGGGTTAGCCCTTGGGCTGACTTAATTTCCTAATAAAAAAAAAAAAAAATTTGTATAATTGCCCCTTAATTTTCACATGGAGCAAAATAAGCACAAGACCTTTATAAAGTGTGCAATTAACACCAAACATATATTTCATCTAAATTATTGTTGGAATAATTATGTAACACTGAAAAGACTTATTAAAATTATTTTGGATCTGAATATGCCTTTCATAAAAAACTATATATACATTATAGTATCTCGTAATACAAGTATTATACGGTTCCGTGCTCTCGTACCCTTATCACTTGTGCCAATATTTAGCACTTAATTGAAATGCAATGGTTACAAGTTTAGGGCTTGTAAGTATATACAAGAACATTAAGAGACCCTTTGCACGAGGAGAACTCTTGATCAGTCGTTTATAAAAGTAGAATGTAAAGCATAACTAATGTTACAAGGATCAATGAAAAAAAAAAATTAAGATGACCCACGTTTGTAATCCAATCAGTCATCTTATTTACCTCCTTAAAAACATGTTTGATCTTTCGTTCTATGTGAACTAAGAGCCCCATAATAAAGTATATAAGAGTATAGCAACGTATAATTCTTGTTGTAATGAGATTATTCAATATGTATTTAGATCTGAAATAATTGTAATATGTCTTTTTGGTGCCACATCACTATTCCAGTAACAATAATATAGCCAAAAATTTATTGGGATGTTAATTATATTGCATCATTTTATAGTATCAGGGCCATTTTTTTTGTGAAATATTGAGTTATCCACCACCAACAAACAATGACTTACCCCTAAACCCCGAGTACTCCACTTAAGGGTAAAGGGTTGGCTAATAATCTATTTCCAATGCCAAAAGGTTGGGGATCGAACCACCAACCAATTAGATCAGGGACACAGTGAGCAACAACTATGCCAAGATTAGTTGATTAATTAGTATCAAATCCAACTTGTGCTTTTACTCTTGTTCTCTCCATTTGAGAGAGTTGTTTATTGCTTATGTGAGTTTTTTTTTTTATTCTTATCATTGGTATGAGTTATTGTGAAAGTGTTGACAATTTAAAAAGTGATTCAACAAATTTTGTTCATCAAGTCTTCGACCATGACAATTTCAACAAGAAATCATATTGTGAGAACCTTTATCTGGAAAGTTATGAAGACATCGAAGTACACTGCTAGCGTCAAGTTTGAGGCCGTAGAGTTTAGGAGTGCGCTCGAATATGCCTAATATATAATTGTTTTGATTGTGCAAATTATGTTAATTCTTTAACTATGTGTTTTGCAGATCTTAATTATCTATCATTATAAATACCGTATGATTCATTATTAACCATATCTTCCTTTCTTTCCAAAAAATGCAGAAAACTAAATGACCAAGGGATCGTTCATTATCATTTTCTGTTTCCAGTTTTTTTTTTTTTTTTTGAAAACCAAAAACAAAAATATGGAAACCAGAAATAGTAGTTTCCAGTAATATGTTGTCAGGTTTCAATATTACCTCTTTAATATAACTATGACTAATTTTTTATTTATTATACGGTTTTTTCACCAGGTACCCCTGAGGTTTCACAATATTCACCTGGTACCCCCGCGTCTTCAATAATTCACCTGGTACCCCTAAGGTTTTGAAAAATACCTAACGTGACCCTACCGTCAACTTTCCGTTAACTATGACCCTAAAAAAACTTAATTAACCTAATTTAACCCAAACTTCAAACCCTAAACCCTAACCCTTCCACCACCACCTACACCACCCTCCCACCACCCCCGCCCCTCCCCCACCCCAACAGCCCCCTCCTCCACCCCCCGCAGCCCCTCCCCCACCACCCCCGCAGCCCTCCCCCCCCCCCAACCCCAACCCCGCGAGCCCCTCCCCCCCACCCCCGTCAAGTTTCGCTCCCCTTCCCCCACCCCTCGCAGCCGCAGCCCCTCCCCCCTCGCAGTTGCGGCCCCCAAGCCGATTTCCTCCTCTCCTCCTTTCCACCCCCGTCGAGTCTCGTTCCCTTCCCCCCACCCCCCGTCAAGTTTCGCTCCCCTTCCCCCCCCCAGTCGATTTTCGCTCCCCTCTAGAAAATCGAAGCCCGAAAAATCAAAAATCAAAAATCTTATTTGCGGGGGGGTGGGGGGATGCGCGGGGGTGGGGAGGGGTTGGGAAGGGGGGCCAGGGGTGGTGGGAGGGTGGGGCAAAGGGTGGTGGGGTGGTGGGTTTAGGGGTTAGGGAGAGAGATGGGTTATGAGGTTTAATTGTAGTTAATTAGGATTAATTAGTATTAATTAGGTTAGTTAGAGTTAATTTCGTTGATTTAGCCCTAATGACTAACGGAATTGACGTCCATTAGCCATTAAAGGGTATTCTAGTGATTTTTCAAAACATCAGGGGCACTAGGTGAATTATTGAAAACGCGAGGGTACCAGGTGAATATTGTGAATCCTCGGGGGTACCTAATGAGTCATATTTTTATATAGGTTTTAGTTGCATTTAGGTTGCATTCTAGGAGCATTTAGGTTCATTATAGTTCATAATTGCATACTATTCCTTAATTTGCGAAATATTACTCCTTTTGTGTGTTTTTGGTATTCTTTGATGAATTTCAGGTATTGAAAACATAATTGGAGTGTTATTGGACAAACTTGAGTACTTAGGAGCAATTGGAAGCAAGCTACATTGATAAGGATCATTTTGGATGTATTTGAGTGCAAATTGGAGCTAAATTGGAGTTGGAATTCATTGAAAGAATTATGGAAATCGAGTCATGTTTACTCTTTTGTCCATAACTTTTGACTCGATGCAGATATTGGGTTGATTTCAGCGGTATTGGAAAGTAGGCTTGAATAGCTTTCCAACGATATGTCGCACGGCCCAAGGCGAATTGTATTTTGAGAGATATGGGCTTTGCAAGTTGGCCCAGTCTGCCAGGAACTTCTTACGTGCACGCGGTTTTGATAATTTCGGTCATTTAATGATTTATTTGGCTTCCTTATCTTGTGATTTTGGTTTCCTACTAGGATTAGGAGTCATAACTATATATTTTAGGTTTTCTAATTAGAAGGAGAACATCTATTACTCACTTTTCGATATCACGTTATTTTTCCTCTCTAGCTTTCTCTGTAGTTTTATGCCCTAGTTTGTTTCTATTGCTACTTTGGAGATTCAAGATTCAAGCTTTCATATTCATCTTCAATTCAATAAGTTTTATTCTCTTCTCTTTTCTTTACTATATTTTAATTATGTTTTCTATTATGTTCAATACTTTTGTTGTCATGATTAGTGAGTAGTCTTTTTATCTAGGATTGAGTTGAGCCCTAGTATGGATTGATCATGTTATTTCTTCTCTAATTCCCATGTTATTGAGTTATATGTTTAGGGTTTGATAAGATTGTTTTTATTGTCAATTTTGCATCTTAATTTAGCCCTAGCTTTATATTATCAACGAAAGTTGGAGTTGACATTAGGAATATTTATTTGATGTTGAATTGTTATTTTATTAATTGAGTTCATCAACGAAAGTTGGGTCTTAATTTAGATAATCTTGTCATTGGTTTAAATTCTCCCATGAAAATAGGTGAGAACTAAAATTGGGAATTATTTGACATTGGTTCTTAATGCTTCTAATTATGTGTGTAAGCCATGAAAATAGGAGACATGCATGTTAGTTAGGCCTTTAGCTATCACGAAAGTGAGCTCTAGGTATTGAGGAATGACCGAGTCATAAGGGAATGTCAATCTCGCCTAAGCTATAATTGAATAATTGGGATATGAGTTATATTTTGATCAATTCATATTAGTGGTGATACTTAATCTTAGTGTTTTAATTGTCATATTGTGTTATTAGTTTATAGATTCTCCTTGATATTTGGATTGTGTAGCTATTTCATAGTCTAAAATCAACTAGTGTTTAGTCTTGCACCTCCCTGAGTTCGACCCGTATGTGCTACGACACCGTTCACTTGCGGTATTAAAAAAAAAACCCTAACAGTACCTAGTGAAAAAACCGTTTATTATACCTCTTATATCATATGACTTTTATGTTTATAAAACCAAACACTGGGAACCTACCGTGATGCCGAACCGCCCCTTTAACTTTTTGGGTAACATTTACAAACTGTTTTATTGCATAAATAGTAACATACTTTGGATCCACCAATGCAAATAAAATTTCCGCCACTTTTTTCAAAATTCACCAAATACCCTCGACTTTTGAAATAATTCACCAGATACCCCTGATTTTTAAAAAAATGACACAAAATGCCCTTAATGACTAACGATGATTAACTCTGTTAGTCATTAACCCTAATTGACCCTTAAAAACCCTAACTAACTCTAACCCTAAAAACCCTAACTAACCCTAACCCTAACCCTAAAAACCCTAACTAACCCTAACCCACCCCTGACCCACCACCCTACCTCCCCCAAAAACACGAGACCCATCACCCCCTCCCCCCCCCAGCCCCCCTCTCGCATCCCCCTTCCCCGCACGCAGCCCAACACCGGCGACCAAAATCCTCCGACGGCCTTAAAAACCCTAGCGAGAAAATGCGGCACCACCGATTTTTTTCCCAAGCAACATTGTGACTAATTTCGAAGGGGTGGGGGCTCGGGATTCACGATTTTGCGGGGAGGGGGAGCGCCGAGTTCGAAGGGGTGGGGGGCCGTGAGTTGGAATGGGTGGGGGAGCGACGAGTTTGAAGGGGTAAGGGGCATGTGAGTTCGAAAGGGTGGGTGATGCGGCCGGGGGTGGTGGGGAAGGCACGACTATGGGGGAGGGGGAGGCTGCGGGGGAGGGGGAGAAGGGGTGGTGGGGCCGAGGTTGTTAGGAGGGGGGTGGTGGGGCTGGTGGGGTTGGGGTTGGGGGTGGGAGTGGGGGTGGGTTAATTAGGTTGACTTAGGGTTAATTAAGTTGACTTAGTGCTAATTAGGTTGACTTAGGGCTAATTAGGGCAAACTTGTAAATAAAAGCTAACGGAGGACTAACGTCAGTCAACAAAAAGGCATCTGGTGAATTATTTTAAAAGTCTCTGGTGAATTTTGAAAAAAGTGGAGGTATATGGTAAATAAATTTTTTTGTGCGGGGCATTTGGTGAAATAACCGTTTTTTTAGTGTCATATTCCTTCTAACCTCAATCTATTGCTGATCACGGTGTAGTTCACACCTGAACTCTCACCCTTCCTCTTTTTCTCTCCTCCTCGATCTCCGCAAAATTTCTGCAAATTCTCCTTCCTCAATTCGACTCTAACCAGCTTTCATTCTCTAAATCTCGAGATCTCTATCAATTGTAGGTTCTCAACCACACTTAAATTCTTCTTTGTTGTTCGATTACAATTTTTTATTTCACAAATTTCCCGATTCGATTGCAATATTCAATTAATAAATGTTCAATTGTCTGATTTCTGCTGTAATTTCTAGGGTTTCGTGATGGATTTGATCTGAAAATCTCGCATTTTGTGATCGAATCAAGGTAGAAAGATGGACTGGTGGGGCGGAAAAGTGTCGCTTGGAAATTTGGATTTTTCAGGCGCAGTGAATAAGCTTCAAGAGAGTGTTAAGAGCATTGAGAAGAATTTTGATAGTGCTCTTGGTTTAGAAGATAAGCCTCAGTCCAGCGATGAAGGTTTTTCTCTCTCTTCTGCAATTTCTTTCTTCTTTTGGTTTAATTTAGAGAATAGAGTTGTATATGTAAATGTTGCGTCGATTTTTGTATATTGAATTATTGATTAGGATGTTATATATTGCTGATTGTTGAATTGTAGTCGAAATTCTGTGTTACCTGGATTCTTACATTTACAACATAAATAGGTACAGCTAAAGCAATCAGCAAAACAATATGCGGAACTACAAACTTTAACACTTATAACCTACAATATATAGTAAAATTAGTTACAAACCCTCCTCAAAGCCAAAGTCTTTATTCATATTTCCGTCTTATAATTCTACTGCCCCACCCTCCAAGAACAAATACTACAACTTAATTGGTAAAATACAGAACAAAAAGGTAGGAACTTTAACAGCAAATTCAACCAATTTCGATGAAATCTAAAACCTAATTACTACCAAATTACATCAGCAGTGAGACAAAGAAAAAGATATGAAATTTAAAAACATATTCTTTTTTTTTTTTTGAAAAAGTCCCAAAGGACACTATATTTCATTAATTAAAGCCATATGACATCTACAATTGACAATTAACGATATTGAAAACAGATTGAACAAAATAAAACAAGAATGAACTGGTGAAGGGTTGAGAATCCAAATACATAGATATAACAATTCGGCATATTCTCGTTTTGTTGTCTCATACAACTTTTTGAGTGGATCCGTCGTCGCTTCATAATTTTGTAGGGAAGAAAATTCTTGTGTTGATTTTGTAATCCGAATCCGATCAGTAAATATCAATCGTATCCCCGCATTACTGTAGACCCTATTAAACGTAAATAAAACCTTGTCTTTCAAAGGAGATCGAAAAACCCCGTCTTTCGAAGGAGATCGAAAAAACCTTGTCTTTCGAAGGAGAATAACCCTTTCTTTCGAGGGAGACATTATTATGACCTAAGAAACAAAAAAAAAACTTAAAAGAAGCAAAGATTTGGGGCTTTCCACCAGTAAGATCCGATGGAAGCCCCCTTCAAAATTGACAATGGAGGCTAGGGTTTAGGAGAGAAGAGAGGAAGAGGAGGCTAGGGTAATTATCTTTGATCTCCCGTCTGAAATTTAAAAACATATTCAAAAGCCAAGAATTTTAGCAGATAAAATCTACACCCCGATTACAAATTACAAATTCAAAACGAAAGAAAAAATTTCAACAAAAAAAGATATGAGTTTTAAGTGAAGTATGAATTGGTGTCTACAAAGAGAGAGAGAGAGAGATTACCTGAATTTCAAATTAAAGACTTCACCTTTTTCACTACCCCAACTCGTCAAAGTCAGTCCTTCCCCAACCCCAAAATCTGCATAAACCAAATAAAAATAACGATTCACGCATCGATATAAGCGGTAATTAACAGATGAATAAAAATTAATTGAAGGGAAATTCCAATTCGCCTATTTAATTGGAATAATTTGGTATTTACAAAAGTATTCATGAAAATAAAAAAATTAAAATTAAACTAAGAAAAGTATAATTACCTGAATTTTTGGGGCTTGATTTCGCCAATTCCGGGTAATGAGAGAGAAGGAAGATCTGAACAATGAAAAAGATCCAGTGGTTAATGGAGTTATGGAGGAAATCGAGAGTGAGGAGAGAGAAATCTTTTGTTGGTAATATGCGCGTATGAAGTGTAGTACTTTTGCATTTTGCTGGGGCCTTGGGCTTTACTGATTTAATATTTTTTTTTAAACTTGAGGCCCCTCTAAAAGGGAGGCCCTGTGTCCCATTTTGGACTTGTTCAGGCGGCCCTGCTGTTTAGTAAGTATGTCCGATTGGTGTAGCTAGGAGGGAGTGGACAATGTTTATTTGTGGTTGCTGCATTATAAAAGGAGGATTTGAGTATTTGACCAAGGGAGCAGAAGAAAAGTTGATAATATACCTCATAGTAGCAAGATCACTGTATATAGAGTGTGGACTTTAGTGCTTTGGATGTTGAGAACTTGAGATTGCTTGTGTAAATCTATTGTGGAAGTTAGACATTTTGTATGAGCGAAATGGAGGAGCAATCACTTAGTACTTAGTAGCATCGTGAATATGTGATTTTGCTTACATATTACACTTTTATGAAGCTTGTGCTATTGTAGTCTTTCTGGTTTTCAGTAGGAGCAGTTAATAATTATCCAAAATTTCTCACGTTATTTTTGTATCATTAATGGTGCCAAGATAAGCCAAGGGTTTTAAGTTGTTCAAGATAAGAACACTGAGTTGCATGACTCTTTGTCTCTAGATTATTCAGTTAAAAACCTAAAATGCTCCATGGGGGGAGGGAAGGGATATTATTCAGGGTATAGAGTGTCATGTGGAAGTCGTGGAGATTGTTAGTTGCGTCCAATATTTTTTAGTATTTTGAATACCCTTTTTTTAAACGATAATTTGAACCATGTAATATGTGTGTGTTGACACTTGGCGCTAATCTTTCAGTGTGCACATTGAATTATTACTAGTGCAGAAAATGATTGTAATTGAGATAGGAATGTGATGCTCTCAGCTGATGCTTCATTTACTGACTGTTTGTATCAGCTTCAGAGCCACGAACTTCTTCTAGTAGCAGGAATGCATTATTTGATCCTGTTATGGCATTTATGGGGAATAAAGAAGAGGAAAATGTAGATGAGTCAAAGGAAAGGGAAATCCCTCAAGATGAAGCAAGAAGTGCAGAGAATAAAGATGATTCGTCAGAATATCTGGAAAGCATGCAGGGCCAATCTGTGGTTGAGGAAAAGAAAGTTGATGGAGCTGATACTGAAGTTAAACACGTTATAGAGCCAGTGTTGTCTCCTGAAGAACAAGAGGGGGGAGTGAAAGAGCAAATGGACTATGTTGCTTCTGAAGCTGTGGACGAAGTAGTTACTATGATAGAGGACTCAGGCGAAGTCGGATCTGATGCACAGGAGTCTACTGCCTCACGTGAAGGAACAATTCAGGATGCACAGGAGACTAGTAAACAGCTTGATGGAGAAGGGAAACCTGAGGAGGGATCTTTAGAACATTCAGAATCAGCTGAAAGCAAGGTCGTAGATGATCAAGTAAATCAGCACCATACTGATAATTTTATTACTAGAGAAGCAAGTGATGCTGTAGAGCCACTCGAAAGCACGCAAGAGCTGGCTGTAGGCGGAGGCACCCCAAAACTAGAGGAAGTGTCAAGTGATGGCCAAGCTGGAAATCTGGTTGAGCATTCAGAAAATGTTGTTGGTATTGCTGATGCTGAAACTGAAAGTTCTACTGAATCGGTCAACATTAACAATAGTTTGTCTCCTGAAATTCTGAGTAATGCGGTCCAGGGAATTGTTTCTGGTCAAGCTACTGAGGAAACTAATTCAACTATTGTAACTATCCAAGAGGCAAAACCACCTAAAAAAGATGAAGTTGAAACTAAAGATGGTAGACCTAGCCCAGTGACCAATGTGTCTGACTCCGCTGATTCTGCCTATGAGCTGGAGAAGGTGAAAAGGGAAATGAAAATGATGGAAACCGCATTGCAGGGAGCTGCTAAACAAGCTCAAGTATGTGCTGTTTCAGTCATCCTGTGAGAGGAATTGGATACGTTAAATGTTTCTATAACTGTTTGCCTTTTCTTAATATTTGTATAACCTCACCAAAGCCGTTCTGGTTATACTTCTTTTTTCCTCTTTCCCAGGCTAAAGCAGATGAGATTGCCAAGCTAATGAATGAAAATGAGCAGTTGAAATCTGTTGTGGAAGATCTGAGTGTAAGCTTTTATCTAATTCTTTTTTTTCCCTTTCTGTTTACACTAGTGTCAGTCCCACAAGTTGTACCCAAGGGTGCTACAGGTTTGGGAGAAGGAAACTTAGTGGTTGTTTGGCATACAGGAAATTATATAGGCAATAGACATTCCCATGATCTTCAGATTTGGGTAGTTGTTTGGTTGACAGGAAGTGGGGAAAATGGGGGAAATGAAAATTCGTGGGAATTTGAAATTCCCACAAAATGTAGGAATTTATTTACCTACCCTCCCCTTGGTCAGTCACAATACCTACATATATTCCTATGAATTACAACTTCCCTTATGACTACCAAACAATTTAGACTAATTCCTAGGAATTTCATAAGGGAATTAATTTCCCACAAATTGTAAATTCCTATGGGAAATCTAATTCCTATTGCAACCAAACAAGCACTTAGAATATACATTCTGGCAGTGTGTGTCTATCTTAATTTGCTAGAGAGATGACAAGTGATCAGGCTGTGGCTAATCTAAGAAACACCCTGACGAATCCTCCTAACACATAGTAGAGAAAGTGAATCCACATATCTGGAGTACATGCATACCATGTTAGGGGCTATTCTGTAAGAAATTCTCCAAATAAGCAAAATTTTACTAATTTCTAATCACTTTTTAAATCATTTTAGTAATTTCTTACCTCCTCTTCTTTATTCCTCTTCTTCTTCATTAATTCTCTTACCTCCAATTTTCTCTCTCCTGCATTGTTTCCCTTACCTCCAATTTTCTCTCTCCTGCATTGTTCCCTTACCTCCAAATTTATCTCTCCTCCATTGTTTCTCACCTCCAAAATTTTTTCCTTCATTGTTTCTCTCTCTCCTTCAAATTTGCGACCTTCATTGAAAAATAATAAATGACAAAAACAAATAATGGAGCTTTGAATTTCATCAATGGCAGAATTAATTAATTTTAGATTTGAGAATCAACATTAGAGTTTCCAAAGTTCTTGAAGGACGGAATATGATCGATAATGCAAAAGATGATTTAATAATCAACACTATTCTTAGATTTCTCTTACCTCAAAATGTCTCTAGCCTCAATTGTTTCTCACCTCCAAATTTTCTCTCTTTCATTATTTCTCTCTCAACATGGTCAGTCAAATTGATGAACTGTAAAATATGATTTAAGAAAGTTGGGCTTCATCAATGCCAAAAACAAATGTTGAAGTTTCGGAGTTTGTCAATGGTGGACTTATGTTCACATTTGAAATCAATATTGCAGTTTCAAAATGAGCAAACACTTAATGAGCGAAAATTTTTGCTCATTTGGGCGAAAGTGTTTGCTCATTTTCTCAAATGAGTAGAAATATTTACCCATAAGAAATTTTGCTCATTTGGGCGAATGAGCGGAAGCAATTATAAATGAGTAAAATTTTGCTCACTTGGAGCATTTCAGATGAGCAATAAGGAAAAAATAGTCTTGGGTGTACCATGAGCGTAGTACACCCGGGTTACAATAAACTTTCTCATATATATGTAACTTTTAGTTTTGATGATCTAAAAAATATCAAGATTTAATTGATGGTCAAACTAATTTATGACTAATGCTCTAGTGTTAAGTGTCCCCACAAACATCAACAAATGCATTTCTTTAAGCTTTTCCCTAATTTAATCAGCCATAATTCAATAGGATCGATGCACCTTAGTACCAATAATCTCATTCAAACAATTGGTTACTTCCCTAATATCCAATCATACTTATCTTCATGAAGTCATGCAAATTAAAGACACTAAACTTAGCCTCTCATTAATCGTAGTAAGAATTATTGACTATTTTGATGTGAATAACTCCTACTTTTGATTAGAATTCTAATATCAATTAAGAGTCGATTTTCATTGTAAACCTGGTCACATCTAATATATACTTTTTGTAGTTAATTATCAATAATCAATCCAAATTTGACAAATATGAACCATGAAGTAATTAACTTGGGAATTGGGGATCAAATTATGCCATTATTCCATTATAGGGTTCAACCTAACCCTAGATCATAAAACTAATCACTCATCATTCATTGATAAACAAAGGCAATTAATGAGGCATTTGAAATGCATTATTAACATAAATGTAAAGAAAAATAAAAGAAGAAATAAACAAATACTTAAATTAATGGAAGCAAAGATGAAGTCTTGAACTCTTCTCTAAAAGCTACATTAGATCCTAGTTGACTATGTTTTTCCCTTATATTGAATTACAAACGATGGTCAAAGTGAAGTTTGTCAATAGTGCTAAAATCAAAGTGTAGATTGAGAAGAAACACAGGGAGTACTTACAATTAAAGAAGCAATAACATAATATATATGGCTGACGTGCTGCTATGAACTTATTTGCAGTCATCCTCGCTAGCCCTACGTCCTGCAATTACCTGGTAGACCAGCGTGACTGTGCTCATTCATATTGGTCATTGTTTTTAGAATTGATGATCTTGTGTATGGGTAATTTGTTATTTCTCTAAACTAACACAATTGTCTCTTCTGGAAAGTATGTTGATGGGGGTTAAGGAAACCAGGTTTGTAACTTTGTACAATGGTACTCTAAATTTTTTCCAATGATAAAAAAAACAAGATCTTAAGTATGAAGTATGAACATCGCACAACATTTTAAAATTTGATACTCTTTTGGGTGGGATGTCGGGTATCCTTTACTTTTTTTCTTTTGGAATGAAAATTTGTGTAATTTGTGGATCTAATGTTTACTTGCCATAATTAAGTCTAAGCTTTGAAGAAATTTCTAGAGTTTGTTATTGTGGTCAAATTCAATCTAAAGTTTGTTCTGTTGAGAGTAATATATGATGTCATTTTGACCCACAAAGAAGCTTTTTGCTATGGGAAGAATTTTTTTTGGCTCCCATCTGCTGAAGTTTTGTTATTGTTGATATCTGCCAGTCTTATCTAAAACCAGTTTTCGTATCTATGACAGAGGAAATCCAATGGAGAAATTGAGTCTTTGCGTGAGGAATATCACCAAAGGGTTGCAACTCTTGAACGAAAGGTATGATCTTTCTAATTAATAACTTAACTGTAGGGGGTGGGGCATATATTTTCTTTTTGTTATTTTAACCTCTCCTTGACTTTTTTTTTTTTTTGCTTTTGAAGATTGCTTTTGACATATAATATTTAAGACAATGAAGAGTGCAACTTTCGACTTTCTTATAACTAAGTTCATTAGTGAGGTCATTTAAGCTCTGGTTTTAAGTGTAGGTGTTTTTTTGTTTTGTCAGTGTCTGTGGTTGATAATGTATGTGGTCGTATTATAGACTTGATTTTGTCAGGTTTACCTGGTATCGGTTGAGGTTTCCATTTGACTTCCAAGTTCCAAGTCATCCTGCCTTTTCCTTCTCTGACAACAGAACCTATTGTTTGATTGGGTTTCAAGTGTTGTCAGTAATTTGCTTATACTTGCGCTGCCTGTGCATGGTTTCAGGTCTATGCTCTTACCAAGGAAAGGGATACATTACGACGAGAGCAGAACAAAAGAAGTGATGCTGCTGCTCTTTTGAAGGAAAAAGATGAAATTATTAATCAAGTTATGGCTGAGGGTGAGAGTGGAACTGTGAAACCCGTAAAGTTTTTCGGATTTGAGTAGATCATTTCATCTTGATAAACAGCCATTATAGAACATGCCTACTGGATGATCCTTAGGAGAGTTTCTTCTTTATTGGAATTCTTTTCCCTTATGGGCAAGAAATCATCCCAAGCCAACACTGGTATTCACTTATGCTCGTAGAAGAATAAGGCAATAGTGTTAATGTCTCTGTAAGTTAGTTACAGAAAAGGATAGGGAAGGGCATTTAGGGGAATTCATGTTAAGCAGGAGTTAGATGATGGAAAAGAGAGCAAGACATGCAAAGGTGACGCAATGAAAGGTTGTAGTGGGCATCAAGGAAAATCATTCTGACAATTGCGAGAAAGTTTGCTTAGGGAGAGATCCCACCTCTTGAAAGTGGGGAGGCTGCAATTAGTGATTATTCACCCTGGTCTCACCAATTCCAGACTCCAGTCATATATTTTTTTTCTATTACTTTCATTCTTCTATTCACTTAAGTTATTTTAATTTGTGCCCATTATTGAGGATCCCCATGGATTCTTAGCATTTTGATTCTCCCTTTTTTCCTTTTTACTGTACTGATCCATCTATCTGTTCCATGGCAGGGGAAGAGCTTTCAAAGAAGCAAGCTGCTCAAGAAGCTCAAATGAGAAAATTAAGGGCACAGGTTGTGTATCTAGTCTCTTGCTTCTTAAATCGTGGTAAGCTAATTAAATTCTGCAGCTTACTAATTTGCAATTTTCACTGTGAAAGCTAGATTAGAGAATTGGATGAAGAGAAGAAGGCTTTGGCTACTAAGCTACAGGTAATTGAACTGTGATTACTGTCCAAATGGATTTTGAGTACAATACTGCTTTTCTTCTTCTCCCATGAACTATATGATGATTAACCTTACAAGTTATAAGTGTGTGCTCTTGTATTATGACGCAGCAAAATATTAGTCTGACTTTACGTCATACCCTTTTGATTTCTACTTTTTACTCTATTTTCACATTTTTTCCTGTGAGGTTTGGGACCTTGATCTGCTTACGGATACAAAAAGCTTCTTTCATCTTCTTTGAACATGCTGTTAGCTTATAACCATGTAATGTTAGCTCTTTGGCTTGAATCTGGCTATTGGTTGTCAAAACGAGGGATTATTTACAGAACTGAACTATTTGGGAGTTGGGACAAACAAACTTCTATCCCACAAAGTTTCTGAGCAATAAAAAGATTATCAGAGAATCTGCTGAAGGTCTCATAAGGCCAACATTGATTCTTATCATTATAATTTTCTTATGAAATTAATATTATAGGGCCGCACTCTTTTGGTGCTATCTCCCATAACTGATTTCACAAGTATCATCTCGTGCTTGCAGCTTTATTTTTGGGAGTGACATTTCTTGGTGTTTCTTTGATGTTTAATTTTTTATTGGTCATGAAAACTTAGTTTATTATCCACATATGCCCCAAACATAAGAAAACTGTTTTTCTTTTTCTTTTTTGTCCCTGTGTTGTAAACTGGAATAAGTTACTATTCTTATACTTCTTATTTTGGAGGATTAAGTTAATTCTTGTTTCTGCCATCTTGTAAAAGTATGCTAGTAAGCTTTTGTAAATCCTACCTCTGTATGAGTTTGCTGTATAGTTTTTAGTAAGCGTATGCAGTTTCCTAACGAATATTAAAAAAACAGACATTTTTTTGGTTTGCTTGGGAATGTTAGTTAAGTCATGAATGATGAAACTGGGTGCTAACCATCATGGCAATTAAAGCAAATGCCAGCAAACGTCTAGTTACATCCTGAGTCCTTGAATTTCAAGTCAAGTGCTTCGGTTTACAAACTATCGATGTATCCACTTTGCTTGTACAGGATAAATTTGTTATTCTGTCTATCTATTCCTATTGAGCAAATGTTTCTGAATTTGTGTAGCTTGAAGAGAATAAAGTGGAGAGTATAAAGAAAGACAAGGCAGCAACTGAAAAGTTGCTGCAAGAAACGATCGAAAAGCACCAAGCAGAGCTTGCAGGTCAAAAGGAATATTATACTAATGCTTTAAGTGCAGCAAAGGAGGCTGAAGCATTAGCAGAGGCACGGGCCAATGATGAAGCTCGAAATGAGCTGGAGGGACGTCTACGTGAGGCTGAGGAACGTGATGCGATGCTTGTCCAAACGCTCGAGGAATTAAGACAGACATTAAGCAGTCAAGAGCAACAGGTTGTTTTCGTAACATCTACCAAGTGTTTATCTACAAGCTGATTAATTTGCCTTTGCTGATTTCTATGCGATCACTGTTTGAGAGATAATATTTTTATTTAGCTTGTTACTGTTTTTTCCTTGTCATATCTTACAGGCAATCGTGAAGGAGGACATGTTACGCAGAGATATTGAGGACCTTCAAAAACGATACCAGGTGTGCTATGATTTAATATATATTTTATTTATAGAAACTTTCATTACTTATGTTTATATTGTACTACTGCCTAATTGAGTATCTAATATAATGGCTTGTTGATTTCTAGGAAAGTGAACGTCGGTGTGAGGAACTTGTTTCACAATTACCCGAATCGACTAGGCCTCTCCTGCGACAAATTGAAGCTATGCAGGTCCCCCTCCCCCACCCCCCAAATATATACTTTATAAATTCTAAATGTTGGGTCTTCTTACAAGAATCTGAATTATTTGTTCCCTCTTCTTCGGTTGCAGGAGACGTCTGCCCAGAAGGCTGAAGCTTGGGTTGCTGTAGAGAGAACACTTCAATCTCGGCTTCAGGTTTTTTATTAATTCTCTATGTTCGCATACAAGAAATATAGAGCTTTTTTCTTATTAGCTTACTGTACAGGAAGCTGAGGCCAAAGCTGCATCTGCGGAGGAAAGAGAGCGATCCATGAATGATCGCTTATCTCAAACTCTTTCTCGGATTAATGTTCTTGAAGCTCAGGTAGATTTCTATGTCTTACTGTAGACAGGGTTGGTGATAAAATTCAGTATTTAGTCTCAATCATCTTGATAAGAAAAATGGTAGCTTATGCTGGTTAAATTTGTAGATTTCATGCCTCAGAGCAGAGCAGACACAGCTAAATAGGTCTCTTGAAAAGGAAAGACAGAGAGCAGCTGAAAACCGACAAGAATACCTTGCGGCAAAGGAAAAAGCTGATACTCATGAAGGCCGTGCAAATCAGCTTGATGAAGAGATCAAGGGACTTAAGAGAAAACACAAAAATGAGTTGCAAGAATCTTTGGCCCACAGGGAACTTCTACAGCGGGTGGGCTTCTGTTATGATTATCATGTATTCTCATCGCATCTTCAGTTGTGTTAATTGCACATTCAGTTGTGTTGATGTATATATGGAATAAATATAGGAGTTAGATCGGGAAAAAGCAGCTAGATTAGATTTGGAAAAGGCTGCCCATGTACAATCTTCTGTGGCAGATCAAAGCCCAACAACAAAGAAAAGTTCCACACTTGAAAATGGTACTAAAGTGATAAATACCCATTATATTTTGTCCTCTTTCTCTTGTTTCTCTGACACAGTCTAATTTTGCAGGGATGTTAACACGTAAACTTTCAAGTGCGAGCAGTGTGGGAAACATTGAAGAAAGCTTCTTTTTGCAGGCTTCTCTAGACTCTTCTTCCTCTTTGCTAGAGCGGAGAAATTCTGGAGAGGCTACCATGAGTCCCTATTACCTGAAGAGCATGACACCAAGTGCTTTTGAAGCTTCCCTTCGGCAAAAGGAGGGCGAACTTGCATCATATATGACTCGATTGGTATGACTTTTAGTTTCGTATGACCATGTGTTGGAGTCCGTGAAAAGATAATGTTGCAGGTTGCAGCTACTAAAAGCAGCATAACTTTTTTTTATATTGGACGGAAGTATATTGACTGTATTAATAAGCTAATTAAATAAAGAATTGGTACAACCATCTTTATTGTTAGAATCTCGTTGTATAATGTGGTCATTAGCACAGAAAGCTCTATTAATAGGCTTGTTCCCTTGGTAGTTTCCGTTGACAGCTTCATGATCTGGTGCTGCAATCTCTAAAGGAATTAAAATAGTAGGATAAAAAAATTCTTCTTTTGACTTCACTTAAGACCAACTCGTCTAAAAATGTGTAACTGAATAGCCCTCATTACTTGTGACAACTAACAACCATGTTTGGTCTCCTTGCTTTAGTAATGATATTTGAGAAGAACTTCTGAAGTTTCTTCAATCTTCTGGATTAAATTTTGGTTACCAACATTGATAGGTTGAAACTAAGAGAATGAAACAAGTTAACTCAGCTTACATTAGTCTCTATGCCTCGTGTATTGTAGGCTTCAATGGAAGCAATACGAGACTCACTTGCTGAAGAGCTGGTTAAAATGACTGAGCAGGTATTTTTCTTCTCTACCACCTTACTTTTATGAGATCTTGTACCGCTACCCTGCTTGCTTAAATCAATCTTCTCTGCAGTGTGAGAAATTGCGGAGTGAGGCCACTATGCTTCCCGGCATTCGGGCAGAACTAGAAGCTCTTCGAAGGAGACATACTGCCGCTCTGGAGCTGATGGGGGAACGTGATGAGGAGGTGTGTTAATTATGCTAGTTTAGTGCTGTGAAGTTTGATAGCTGACGATCAGCTTTTTATGTGTGCTTCTGGATTATGTAGATAACTAACAAAAACTATAAAATTCTTGTGCTGCATTGCAATGTGGTGCATTCTGCAAATAGACTGTATGTCTATGATCAAAATAATCAGGATGCATCACCAAATTGGGTTACTGTGTTCCTGATTATCTGCAAAGACTTGGGTGGAAAGGGATGATTCAATATATTCTGACCTGTGGAATATGGGCTGAACTCTGAAGTCCCTGCTGACTGTGGGATCTGCAGGGTTGGTGGCATTGTAATGTGTGCTGAAGTGATTGATGTGTAGTTTTGGGTGTTTGCAAGTTACCTGTTAAAGTTGTACCAACGATTAGAGTAGACCTGTGCACCTAATGCCATACATAGAATATATATTCTTGTGACCATCTCTGGAGGATGGGAATAGTCCTTATTAGGCAGAATTCTTTTGAAAATATTAAAGGATTATTATTAAAGTTTGACATATGAAGTTAGGAGCTTGCCGTGCTTCCAAATCAAGAAGCTACAAACACTGTGAATTTCATGGAAGTGTTGGAATCCATACCTAGTTCTATTCTTTTCCCTACTTAAAGTATCGTTTGAGTAAGATATATGTAGAATAGTTTGTCAAAGGATTCCTTATTTTCATTCCCTGTACTAACAATTTTCACCTGCTGGACTTGCTAAGATTTGGTCAGTTAAAGACTTGTGCTATCTTAAAGCCAGTGCAGGTATAAGCCACCTCAATCTACTTGTAATCTTTTAATGGACTGACGTAACTCAGTGGATGTGAGCTCTATTATTGCTTTGTTTTTTCTATGTCCAAACTGGTCTTCTATATCCTTATGCTTCATATACAGTTGAAACTTGGAAGATTTTCTTCATCCAGACTACCAGAACACGTCCTGCTGGTCTTTTGGAATTAGCATCTTTGACTGTTTAGTTAAAGGATTGTGTACCTGAACCTCCTCAAACCCCACTGCTGTGGCATTATGACTAAGTTATTATTTGTTAATTGTTGTTGACTGATGTATAACCAATTAACCATCATTAGTTGCTTGGAGATCATGCTGAATTTGTGAAGTGAGGTTGAGCAGTCTAGTGTTCTAAGCCTATTGTATTGAAAGATAATGCTGAAAGCAACATGATGGACTGAGTTTGAGTAGCCTACTATATTACGAAATTTATTTGTTACTCTAGTTTCGCTTTGTTGAGCATGGTGATTACAGATTTTCGTCCTTCCTCTTGTGCGAAAATCTTGATTCCATAGCAAAATCTCTGGATTTTGGAAGAGCTCCATGTATAATGTAATGTAGAATGATGGCTAAAATTAGTAGCTGTGGCAGTTGATATACGACATGAAATTTGACCTTTGACTGCTTTCATTTTGTGGGAGTTTTAGGTAGGAAGCGAGCTTTCAGCTTAATTTTCTGAATTTCTTTCGGACTTCTATTTGAATTTTGTTGGATCTTGGAGTTCTCCCTCCCCCTCCTCCCATGCCTGTTTCTCCTCCTAGGACAGTGCATCTTCTAACAAATTATATTGCTTTTTAGTTGGAAGAACTCCGTGCTGATATTGTGGACTTGAAGGAAATGTACAGAGAGCAAGTCAATTTACTTGTTAACAAGGTACTCTCAGCCTTATTCACACTGATTACTGTTTTTTCTTCACAGTTATTATAAATCTATATCTTATCTCTGCCTGCATATGTTAACAGATCCAGACGCTAAGTCCACAAATGGGTGCTACTTGATCACTCTAAGGAGTGCCTGCTTCAATTTTTTTATCGTCCATGAGAGTGTAGCCTCAATCGAAAACCTCACCAAGTTGCTGCAAATCCAATCATTCCAATGTTTTTGAGCGTCTCAGTAAGAAATTGCGTTCTCTCTTGATTAGAACTGTATCACCATTATGTATACAACTGTTATCTTTAGGAATTCAATACTATAGTCACTTGTAGCATTTTTCCAATTCATTTGGAAAGAAGAATTTTGTGAGAAGTGGGGTGTGGTATATAGCAAGAAAAACCCTAAGGATTGGCCTTTATATAATTTTTCGGGTTATTATTCAATTGTATTTAATTCTGCAAAACTGTGCCAACTGCATTCGTTTCAACTTTTCATTTCTTATTTAGTGGAAGGTTCTATTCATTCTTTCGGTGAAGGATTAAGACCTGACTCAGTTTATTGTTCCTTTATCCCTTGATGAAAGCTTCATCTGCATTTGATTTACTAGAAAGGTGTTTGTATTTGCCTCATTCTTTCATTGCAATAACTTGTATTATGCAGCTCTTACAGAAATGGAACAGATAATTCGGTAGAGGTTTCGTTTTCCATGATGATGTGATTATTCATCAGATATATAACAGAAGATTCTCTGCTGCTAAGGTTTCTATAAACCCCATTGGAAAACCATATCACCTCAAAAAATTTCCGACATTCCCAGAATTTATTTTTCAATCCTTGGGTTTCTAATGCCTTCATGTTCAGTTCATTCAACTGCGTCGTTTCTCCATCTTGATTGATTCTGGGTTTGCATTTAAACTATTCGAGTCAATTTTTCTACTTGGGTAGAAATACAAGGTTTTATTTTTTACTTTTTAATTATTTTTTTTTGAGGTGATGTAAGTTCAAAAGTTTGAAATTTTGGTCAATTTGAGGTTATCTGATCGGAGTTAGTGGATGTGATCAGAAGAGTACTTTTGTATACTTGAAGTTTTGGTCAAGTTTATCATTGTTCTTTGAGTGGGTTTGGCCAACAAACTGCTTGGAGCAGTCTGGTTAATTTAACTCTTCTCTCTAGTAGGAATTCTATTCAATCTAAAGTATAAGAAAATATCTATTCTAAGTAAAATGAACATCGATATCTTGCGCCGTGCTTGCAACAAAGTTTGTCGACATGATTGACCTCACGGTAGACTTGAGTGGAGTAGACTAATTTGAAAGTGGAGATCTTATATGGAATGGAATGTATTCAATTATGAGTTAGGATGCTACATGGGCAATGATATACTGCTAATCATTGAAGGATGTTTTTTACCACAAGATTACCACATTTGATCATGAAATTGAAGACACCCATCTCCTGAGTCATGAACATGCCATTATGAAAGACAATGACAACAACAATTAGTGGCTCATTTCTTTATGACCTTTGCAAAACAAATGCGACAGGTTGACTTTTACACTATTCACATGCCTCATTTTAACCATAATTTTTTGATTATATAGAAAAAGAATGTTTGACTTTTGCCTTCTTGAAGCACAAAGATTTTTACCAAAATAAAGAATTGAATTTAAAAATAGAGATAAAGGAAGTATTTCTTATTACAAAAGCTAGCATAATTAGGAAACTCAACAAATAAACATAATTAGAAAATCTAATTAAATTAAATAGTTGAAAGAAATTATTATATAGACCTAACATATTCAAGAAAACCCCCTTTATTTTTTTTAATTAGAGCATTTTGTTATTTAAGGAATTTCTTTTTTAAATTAGGAACATTTGACACTTTTTCCTTATATGGTAGATTGACCTACCATCTCTCTCATTCTTTACTCTCGTCCTCCTACCTTTTTTTTCCACTTTTTCACTACTTCTACAATCTTTTTTCTCTATCTTTTGCGCTTCTCCGTGCTCCATATGCAAATGCAAATATCCCAATAGAAAAAAAAGGAGAAAAAGAGAGACTGTATAACAAGCTAACTTTTTTCATTCAGATATTTATAGCTCGCGCATAGTAAGATTCTATAATGAAAACTACCAAACATAATCTTGAGGGAACACTTCCACATCTCTAATTTCTAGTGCATATTGCACTTAAAAAAAATCCATTCTTTTTCTTAAAAAAACACAACATGATCAATAAAATAAGGGCAAACAAACACAAATAAAAAATCAAGAAAAAGAGAAGGATAAAGAAATAAAGAAAATGAAGATGAAGTCTCTAACCCTTGTTGTCTGTAACCCTCAATTACAGTATACAACTGTCTTTCTCTCTCTATATTCATTCATTCCAGCTTTCCATCTCTAAAAGTTGACGCAATTATCACGCACAATTTTCGAATTTCCATCTTTAAATATCCTTCCTCCAATTTGATGAACAGATAAGAAGAGTGAGAATAAAGAATTGCGCAAAAATTCAACTCTTTTTCGCCGAGATCGGAAACTTGGATCTTCCGAAATTGTTAAGGTTTGTTTACGAGTAATTTTAATACAATTTTTTGATTGAAAACAGTATATTTCAGCTAGAATTTAGAATTTGATTAGTATTTCTCTTTACATTGGGAAAAAGCTCGTTTGAATTTAGATTTCTGAGGGTTTTAGTTGAACTCAGTGAAGTTCGTTACTGAAATGAATCTGTTTATATCATCGAATGTGTTTTTTCTGTTGAAATATGCGTGTATTTGTGCATTTTATTGGTGTGCTGATATTTAGTAGAAAAATGTGAAGTGAAGTGGTGAAATTCTATTGGTGTTTCATCAATGGAGGTCATCGGATTGTTAAGTGGTGCTATATCACCTTGTGCCGTTGTGAGCTATTCGTGTGGTCTCGGATTTCCTCTACACACTCGTGCGGTCGAGCTAGTATTTGTATGTGTATACTTATTTGGAATATGAGGTTGGTTATCATTTTTTGCTAGTATAGGTAGGTTAGAAATGAAGCAATTCTAATGGTAATGGAGTGAACTTTTGTTTTGAAAGTACGTCTTTGACATGCTTTATTCACATCGATGAGCTTTACTTACTAATGAGAGTGCGTTCTGTTCAACTGAATTTGACTTATCTGAACTTCTTTGATTATATTGTTGTTGTAAATTGAACTTATAGTTATAGGAACTCATTAGCCTTTTGTTTTTTATACCTGAATCTTAGTTGTGACCTGTAAAACAGAAATTGGATTGCGATTATAGAACCACGTTGTGTTTTGAGTATCTAGGGTTATCTGTAGCCTTAAGATGATAGCCACTTCATGGATCATAGAAAAATGCAGATGCAAATCTAGTTAGATTAAAGCTAACAAGCCCTATAATGTGTTGCCAAACCTTGCAAAAACTCAAACTTTTTTGCCTTAGTGTTCATGTATGTTAGAGGGAGAATGAAGAGTGACATACATCCTATTTCTTACAAGTAATTGGTGGTAAAACTCCCAACCTGTATGCTATGATCTCAATAATTGTCTATTAAGTTGTCTATTATTAGTTGTCTATTATCCGTATAGAACAAATGTGTAACGATGGTTGCAGTAACTATCTCTCAGGATGAAGATGTAGCATATGTCAGATGTTACATCATTTAGTCACGGACTCACAGGTGCTTTGATGAACTAATTTTAAGTTCCCAACTTCGTTATTATGATAAATTTATTCAACAAGTTGTGCTTTAACACATCTCTTGCTATATGTGAAGAAATAAAAGGCTTGGAACTTTTCTAAGTAGCTAAAAGTATGAGTCAATAATTCTATATGTTAGAGGTAATGATATGGTGAGTTTGGATAGGCATCTATCTGTAAGATGCAAGATTGGCATTATGATCTAACACCTCCAATTGGTACTTGTGCAACAAATATTCGTAATTGCTTGATGTAGATATCACTTAGTTCCATATGTTGTGAAATTTTGTGGACTGTGTAAAATTAGAGAGACCTTGCTACATGTTTAGGAAAACCATTTGGGACTCTTTTAACTGTTAGTCTATTAGATATGAATTCACTGTTTCATCTCCTCAATTCTTTACATACAAGAAAGAGATTTCATTTACTAATCATATAATTTTTTTTTTGATGTGCAGGTATTTACTGCACCTAGGATATGGCAAATCCAAAAGGGTCTGCTAACATCAGAAATCTGATGCAGAATGGGAAGAACTCCCTACTTCCCCCCAAAAGTCCATTTCCCAGTATTACTCCAGCTTACCCTGATTATGGACCCAACACCTGTTTGGGATCAAAATCTGCCTTAAGGTGTAGAGATGGAAATTCATATCATCAAAGAACATCATCAGAGAGCGTTTTAGAGGAGCAACCTTCTTGGCTGGATGAACTTCTCAATGAGCCAGAGACCCCTGTACGAAGAGGTCATCGCCGTTCATCAAGTGATTCTTTTGCTTATTCTGATGCTGCCAATATGTCTAACATGGATTACATGGTGCCACTTGATGAAACCAAGTTCAAATCTATGGTGTCGTCTTCATTATGGGGATCACAAAACTTTGATCTTAGCAAAGAAACTCTACAAGGGTCTTTCCATCACGACAGTAACTTTTACGGGAAACTTAGGAATAGGTCATTGGAATTGAAATTGGCTCCATCAAATCATACCAGTGGGCTGCGTTCATCTAGGGACAAAGCTGTTACGCAAAGTGCAGGAGCATCTGCTGCTGCACTTGAAGTAGATTCAATCCCATCTACTGCAGCTGAAAAGCTAGACCAAAGTGAATCTGGTTCGCATGCCAAAACTCCATCGGAAAATGATACAAAACGTGCTAAGCAGTGAGTCTCCATCTTTCTTCCTTTTTAATTATGGTTACTACCTACATTTATGGATTCTATACTTCTATCCTATTTAACTATCTTTGGCCTCTCTGTTTTGTTTTTGTTTTCATTTCTGGTTTATAATGAATCCGATATATCTCTTCCCTTGCCCCTAATTCCAAAGGAGAGAGGGGAAAGAAAGAAAAACAGGAGTAGCATTGAACTATGCATCTGCTCATACTTACATCTAGTCTTTGAATCTTTGTATCAAGTTGACTATCGTCCTTCTAGATTGCCATCACATTAATAATAAATTATCCCTACGCCTTTTTCTTATGAATGTGTTCTACCTTCAATTTCTCATATCATCGTGTAGCTGAAAATCAGTAAAACTTTCTATTTTCCATCTGGGTGGTCTCTAAGTTTGAACTATTATAGTGTTGATTTACATGTCCTATTAAGGTTGATCTGTTATCTTGATATGTGCTTTACCTAAGATTCTTTTCCTGTGCTATATTGTCAGTATGTCATCCCCCACCCTGAAAAAGAAAAGAAAGGCTGTATTGATTGCTACAATCCGTCCAACCTTTAGTGATGGTGAATCTCTTGCTTGTCCTGATGTAAAGAATTAACCTATAATAGTGTGATTGCTGGGTCACCTTTCATGAGGAAAAATTGGTTAGTCTCATTTTTTTGGGGTCAAAACTGAAAACTGGAGAGAGACAAGGTTGCTTTTATCTGTAAAGATTTTGACATATATGTTGAGCACCATGCAATGTCACAGTACTGAGGAAATATACTGTTAAGGGAGTGCTTCAATATTTTAAGCTTGCCTTTGCGACGCAAGTATTTTGATTTTCTTGTTATCAACTATATTTATGACTCACTAGTCGACCCCATCCTGTTGGGATTAAGGACTTGGAGTTATTGTTATTATCATCTGTATTCATATTACATGATAAAGTGATACTAATTGAAGCCACTTGCTACATAGATCATCCTTTTGAGCGAGTTAATGGTCCTTATGCCACGATGGTGACATGATTTTTTTTGTCTAGCAAGTTGAGTAGATGTTTGCTAGCTGCCAATGTGATCAAGTTATATTAACAACCAGAACTATCCCTGAACTTTACGTAATGTAGGCAATTTGCTCAACGATCGAGGGTGCGGAAGCTTCAGTACATAGCTGAGCTGGAAAGGAGTGTACAGTCGCTACAGGCTAGTTTTTTTTTCTCCCTTCTCTTTTCACTCTGTTTTGCAATTAAGAAAAGGGAAGGTTAAGGATCAGTGTTTCTTATATTATCATGTCTAATTTGACAGGCAGAAGGGTCTGAAGTTTCAGCTGAGCTTGAGTTTCTTAATCAACAAAATCTAATCCTAAGCTTGGAGAACAAAGCTCTGAAACAGCGTTTGGAGAGCTTGGCCCAGGAGAAGCTCATTAAATATTGTAAGTGTCTGTTTTCATCTTGTCAACTATGTTGAAGATACAATAAGCTGCTTTTTAAATGAGGTGTTGGATGTTGA
The DNA here is from genome assembly GCA_947646795.1 of Beta lomatogona. Classification (NCBI taxonomy): domain Eukaryota; kingdom Viridiplantae; phylum Streptophyta; class Magnoliopsida; order Caryophyllales; family Amaranthaceae; genus Beta; species Beta lomatogona. Next base: position 864,633 of record CANSNZ010000247.1, on the reverse strand, counting down.
CACTTAGATTTGAGAACATGATGATTTTCTAGAAAGCAGTCGTAACTTGTAACTCATAAGTTTGATGCTTGTTTACTAGGAAAATTTCTCTCATTGCTTTCTTCCTTTTATATGTTGCATTTGGGCAGGGATGATTTATATTTTGAATTAGAGGTTCGTCAAGCGCAATGTGAAAACCTCATGCTGAATGATGTACATTACCCGATTTCGAGCCTTACCCTCTTGTTAACAATATTGACCTACTCAGTCTTTCTTGAGAAAATCAAGAAAGGAAAAACTTCCTGCTTGAACCTAATTTATGTGCCCAAAGCCTTCTCTTGCTTTCCCGACCTGTTTCTTCTAGAGACTGCCCCCTCTCGACTGGATGTTGGCCCAGACAAAACATTGTGGGAGGCAGGGGGAGGGGGGGACTTAAATTATATACTATTCCAGTGCATGTTGTATCGTGTGCCTCTCACATATTGTGGATCCGAGATACTACAGTATGTTGTCACATTGTACATATCTGGTGTGTGGTTGATGTGTCCCTTATGATTTAAAATAGGCCTGGCAAAATTTGACTTGACATCAACTCGAGGAATTTGGGTTTGGAACAAGAAATTATGACCCAAACCCCCCGAAATAATTACAAAAAAGGATTCTAAACTGTGATGAACTGACATCATCAACAGACCAAAAACAGTAGGTTATGGAAGAAACTAGAGATTATGGAAGTGAGAAAGATGATTAAGGAAGAACAAAGGATGATATGATTGAATAGATGATTAAATCACCGATTACAACCTCGCCACTCTTTCGAGAGGAATGGCACTCTCCCAATTAAACTAAATGACAACTTTTCACAAATATTCAACATCCTTTCTCTCCCTAATGTGTTGTATTTATAAAGCTTCTACCCTAAAAAACTATCTCTTCAACTATCTTCTTCTTCAAGCTACTATTAATATAAAGCTATTTACTAAAATACCCTCTCCCCTATGTTAATTCATTACACAAACCCTACGTCCCTACCAGACCTGATAGGACCCCTTGGGTTGAGTGACCAACTATATAATTTTAAAAAATTTACCATAGATAATCCTAGCAACGAAAATACTTGTGTCTATACCTCCCTAATGCAACCTCATACTCCCAAATCCCACTTACTCTCTCTCTCAATCACTGCTGTACTGAGATTTATCATCACCAACTCTCAAAATGCCGAGGATATGATCATACGTGACTACATGAGTGATATGTAATTGGTTATATTTGTATTTGAAGTTTGAAACCTTCGGATAAAGTTATATGCTTATGTGCCTTAAGTTCAATTATGATATAGTTTGTAGATTGTCACCAATATTGTTTCCTCGTATTTAGTCAATCTGAGATATTTAATTACTGTAAGATCATCTGTCTTAGTTATTTTTATTATTTGTGCATTTGTATTAGATTATGTACTTCTTTGTTCCAAAGTAGTTGAACACTTCCCTTTCTTGGAAGTTTCATATTATTTGTAACATGCAACATTACTTTAATTGGTAATGGGTTCTCTCTATCCCTCTCCTCATCGCATGGATCCCTCTTTTATTTCTCCTCTTCACATGCACTGTTGAAATTTTTTGCCTCCCCCCCTGGTGCCCCCATGTTGCAACTAACGGAGGAAATATTTTCTTACCAAAAATTTACATAGAAAAGAACAATATAACTTTTGAGAACAATACAACCTGAAGCTGATAATTATGGATCATGGGCAAGGTCGACTCGATACAGCAAATGGCCTAACCGTTTTGCCAGATCCAGCTGAAAATCGGAAAGTTGATAATGCCATTGACATCTGCTTTGGCTTTTGACAAGGTCTTTTGTTCTGAATCTGAATTGTTGCTAGATTTTGCCATCCCGTTTAGTACTTTAGTTCCTCATCTCTGTTGATAGATCTATAATTTAGAATAGATTTTACTAAAGAAATCTGCCACTAAACATACATGCTGTTGTCAGATCATGTTGCTGTTCTGTTAAATGCCATTTTGTATGGCTTCATAAAATCCTGTAAATGCTCTGCAGTTCTTAGCTTCTATTTGTGATCAAGCCTTAAGATTGATAATGTTTAAAGGGCCATCACTTTTGTTGCTGTGCCATGGATCTACTGCAATTGATGGATTAAGCTGGCTTATGACTTTTTTTTTTTAAGAGACTTAAATTTATTTTAAATACCACTGAAGATAGTTAATTTTGGGTTCCAGTGGAGCATGAAGTTTTGGAAAGAGAGATAGGTCGACTTCGTGCCTTGTACCAACAGCAGCAGCAGCAATCACAACTGCAGCCGCAAACTCATCAGCGGCCATCATCTAGCCACAGGCGGACAAATAGCAGAGATCTTGATGCGCAGTTTGCAAATCTCGGTTTAAAGCATAAGGAAACTAGTTCAGGGGCTGACCCGTTTAGCGGTCCAGTCGGTATTTGAATTTGTGATATCAGGGAGGAATTTGTCTGTCCTCTGTGTCTTTCGATCACTGTTGCCACGCTGGTCAAACTGTCGTATCTGCTGCAGGATTCGTCTCTTTTGAATTGAGGTGGACTTCAGCTCGGATAACCTAATTTCTTCTTTCAGTTTCTGTTTCCATTGAATTATTATTGTTGTGCACCTGGTGGTCAATACTACTAGAATGGAAGAAAATTCTTTTTTCCAGGTAGATGTCTTGCCTGAGGTGGTTAACGGAAGGGTATTTGTCTGGTGTGATGTAGCAAATCACTAATTTAAGGTTTTGTTTATCCCATTGTTTTGCCTTTTGCGCATAGCAAATGTCAGATGTAGAACCCTGCAGAAAAGCAGGAGTGAATATGGGATGTTACTTGTAGGAATATGTATTGCAGGTTACTTGTAATGCCTCATTGGTGAAGCAGCTTTCTGTAATGAGCATTTTTTACCGACAATCGTGCCTTCTTTTTTCAGATGTAAATCGTTTAATGTGCAGTGAAGTAGTTGTTCCTGTTTGATGCGTGGTTGTGGACTTGTGTCTACCCCTCTCCCCTCCCCTCCCGGATTTGACTTTGGTTTACCCTATTGTACTGGTTACCCACTTTCCTCCAAAGCATCTACTATCTTGTCACGAACAGAAGATTTGAAGCTGGATAATACCGACCTGCTTATGCCTACAGTTTGCGGAGTCCTGTAATACCCAGTTTGGATTTTGTGGCTAATCTACATCTGAGTTTATGTTGTTCATTTTAGTTACTGTCACTCCTAAATGGCTTTGGATCCTGTAATTTCGATAGGCGTGTAAGGATGGATCCCCCTGCCATGGTGTTAGAATTAGATTGTTGAACACAGGACTGTCTATGAAGTTCTTACCAAATATTTTTCTCATCTAGTTTTATTTCTTAAGAAATGGAAAGTAGCTTGATTGATCATAGAAAATTATCTTTCTACAAAATGCTTCACCTATTTATGGGACTAATCTCCATTTTTTGGAATGTACAACTTATTTTCCAAGTTGTACTTGTGTTTTCGCCAACCAAATAACTAATAAAGAGTAAAAAGGAAAAGGGAGAACCAAACTGAAGCCACTGGAATTCTTGATTCGAAGTATACATGAGACGATAAAATTTCAGCTCCACCATTCTCACCCATCATAATCTTCCAAATATTTATTGCTCAATAGAGACACGATGGAAGATGTAATCAGTAAGAAGCTTCAATTACACTATCAAGGTATTTATTCTACACAAACATGTTGAAATCTTTGGAATTGACTTTACATCTCTTGTTGAGTGCGATCTATGGTCATTGACAATTTATACATATACATATGGAGTATATATATATATATATTGAAGTTGCAATGTGGATGATCAAGAGCCAAGTAACTTCTTCCACCTGGCATACCCTAAAATGAGGAGAAAAATCAGAAAAGAGAAGGCAGTACCACCTCCAACAACGTAACCAAATACACCATGCATATTATACAGGCTACAGGGTATGTTCATGCCAAAAGCTCCTGCTATTAGGGTATCAATTGCTATAGCGAATGATGCAATCGTCAGATTGAGCTGCAGTTGTATAAGTTCATTACGCTGATTGTCAAGTTGGATGTTAACATAATCTTCCGTGTCATCAATATACTCCCTCACCTGCAACAAACATCGTTATCATAGCGCTTAGTGAATATCATAATGATATAAAAAACTTCAAAAACAGAGGAAAATTATGCTGCATAATCAATAACAAACTGAGATAGCCAATTTGTTAACAAGCCCATCCTTTCGATTGTTCCTAGTAAATATTAAGAACATAAGAAACTTGGCACTTCAGCAGCCGGCTGTTTCACATCTCCACTATAGCATGCATAGTCTTTTCTTTAAATTTTTAGTTAAAAATATCATTAAGGCTCAAAAATGTCCTCACATCATTTCCAATTATTTCATGAAACATAAGTCCAAACAAATTTAGGCCAATTAACTTTAGATAATTTAAGTTCATGGCAAGTTAAGTTCAGGGCCACCAAGTCACACAGGTTAAGTTTAGGGCCAATAATTTTAGAAGTACAAAGAGGCGACAAAAGCCTTGACCTCTGGTTTTGAAATAAGCAATCTTCTTCTTCTATAATTCACTTACACTTACTTATCCGATGAGTCCTCGACGGATTCAGGATGGTTAGGTTCAAATTTTTTTCTAACTATGGAGAAAGTGTCTGTTCTTTCTTCAAACACAATGCGATGGATACATTCTATTCAAGGCTAAAAAGTTCATGTATATCAATTTCAGGGCTAATAATTTAAGATAAGTTCATATAAGTGGAATTCAAGTGAAGAGAACGCATCTCAACGGCCACCTAGGGAAGTTCTACAATTTACTTCATAAATTTATTAAGTGACCTGGTATAAAGGACGAACTATAACAGACATGTAGCCTACTATTACGAGGCAGAGGGAGTATTTCATAATAAGTATTAAAGAGCCAGAATTTAATCTCTGGTAGCAAAATTTTCAGGTATGACAGGTACTGCTTCATTTCATCAGAGAATTATGATGGCAAAATTAGCTGAAAGTTTATGAGTTATGACATCATGCTTTCACTCAAAGGAAAAAGAATCATCGAACATCAATTGATCCACAAATGCCAAGTGTCTCCATTTCACGTCCTTCCCCCCCCCTCTCCCCCTTCCCCACTACTTTGTAAATGCATAAACCGATTCAAAACCTACAAAGAAACACTAGAGGTACTTCATTTCAAATTCATTATGCTCAACGCATCATACAGTCACATCTAAGTGTGTGCAATTATATCATATACATACCTCATTAGCAGCAAAGTTCACCTCTCAGAGACGGTGTTTATTTACGTCTCTCTGCTACAACACCACCAAGACTTACCAAGATTCAAAATATTATGTTTCATTAAGGAGCCTATATTTTTTTTAAAAAAAAAACTATCTGAGATCTAATTGCTACATTCGGTAATGAATTCATCAAATTCCAAATATATCTAATAAAAACTCAATCACAAATATCAAGACAACCATTCAGTCAGTGTAGATACATACTAACTACAGATTCATCAAACACTAGCAAATCTACTAATAAGGAAACTTTGATCCACCAAAAGGCAAGGCTTAAAGGTGACTCATGCACCACACTAGATCCATACTAGCAACGATGCAAAGGATCATATGCGCTGCTCCCAAGTGAGCTGCATATACCGGGTCTGTTTACAGCGAAAGAGAACCACCACCACCACCACCCCCTTCCAATCAAAAAACAAAATGGTAAAAACTCTTCAATAGTATTAGAAATACAACACTTGTCTTCCATTTCCTTGAAGCACACCAGTTTGATTTATCTGGACCTAAAAATTACCTTCTACCCGTAACAAGGTAACATGATGAGGACCTTTTAGACAACCCCAACCATCCCCACACCCTGTGGGGCAAAAAAAAAAGAACGATAAATTCAGAGTTTATTCAATCTCATCATATCACATGAAGGCATATTGCCAATTTTCATATTTTAAGCGTTGTCCCCCATTGAATTAAGCACCCTAACGTAGAATACGTTCTAATACTTTAAGATACCAGAAAATCAATTCCCGTACAAGGACATGAAAATTATTATAACTCAAGGAACCAAATTGCATATACCTTTCACAAATTTGTTCTGGTCAGTAAGCGAGCAAAAACCATATATATTCTTCTTGTTGCCTACAATACCTGTCAATATTTTGGCTTTGAGCTTTGCATTAAATATTTAAGAGGAAAGAATTATAGTCCTGAAATATCCTATCTCCTTATCAGAAACCCCCTTTCTCCTCCTCCTGCTGCTGCTATCTCATATCCAGGAATTATTCTACAGTAATTAATGGATGATCACAGCACAGACAAGCGAATGAAAACTAATCATATTCCAAATAGAATATAATATATGTCATGATACCCCCACCCTCTCTTCTATTTCTCTCTTCACAAATAATAATCACGAACATAGAGCGAAAAACAAATTAGATAAGCACCAGCCACCAAGACAAAGACACCACACACGCAGATTTTCAGTAAAAAAGGAACAACACAACTGCAGTTGAGAAAAGCAAATGTCAGTCTTCACATTTAAGAGCAATACTTACAGACAATATCTTGTTCCTAGTCCCATCCAACTGCATGAAATAAGCCTCCAATAACATCTCAAGATCTTCAACATCATCATCCCAATAGTTGCTGGTCACCATACTTCCACTCCGATAGGAACTGTTTCGGTGAAGAACATGTGACGGCACAATGGAATTTGAAGCAGCAGAATTCAACAAAGCTTCAGATTGTTGATACTGGATCAACTTCCTCGTAAGATACAGATGAGCCATATCTTCATTATCATCCAAAAGATGCTCAATTTCATCTCTGACCTATATGTTCAAGACATAAACCTTAGCATATAAGAAACAAGAAGCTGTTTATGACAATGCAGGATCAGAAACCTATGGAGGCTTGTTGACAAAAAATATTGATTTAGATGACTAAACAAAGACAAATACACCATAGTATGATAGTATCATTAAATGTAAACCTGCAAGTTTAATAGTAAGCTAAGAAAATTTAATCACTGATCACTAATCACAAGACAAGAATAAGTGGTGTGGCCAGGCAATGTAGTTGTCAGAGTACAGTGACCAAAGACCACAAGAATTTAGAGTAAAATCTCGTTATTACTTCCTTTGTTTCTTTTTAAGTGCAACACTTTGACTTTTGCACTATTCACACACCTCGCTTTGACCGTATTTTTTTTACTAAAATATAAAAAAAAAAATCATATAAAATGTTGTTGGATTTGTTTCAATGAATATTTTCATAATATCAACTTTTTATAACGTTTACAAATACATAATTAGAGATATTAATAGTCAAAGTTGTGCGTTGGCAATCGTGAAAGTCAAAATGTTGCACTTAGACTGAGGTTAGTATATGCTTACGACATGATACCAGCAAAAGTGGGAAACAAAGAAAAACAACCAGAGATCATGACTAGGACGAGAGACCAAGACATCGTGATGAAAGCAAAAATTCAGAAGGCTCTATCTCAAAGAGTGGACTGTTAATATAAAACCCTGAGTTTCTTAATCACTACTAATATCTGAGGAGAAATTTCTATCTTCTGCTATGAGCTCCTTTAAAATGGAAAACCACAATCAAGCAAAATAGTGCCCTCACCATCCTCCCACCATGTCTTAGTAATTGAATTTGTTGACGGCAAAAGAAGCTCGTGAAATAATAATCACCATCACCACTACTATCTCCTTTATGTTCCACCCCCAAATATCCTATCATAGCAAACTAAAGATCCTTCCTCATTTCTAGCCCAACTCTTAAAAAGAGAGGAAAGCAAAAGAATAGAATTCTTATAATCGTTCAGGCCCAAATTCCACCAGTGTTGCCTTGCCAAGCACCTTCCTACACTGACACCCATATAAAGCCCAAATCAAATAAGCCAATTCATCCCTCAAGAGGCCAAGACCTCCACTCGCCATTGTCCCTTGATCTTAATCACAAGCCTGAGCTGTCCAAGACTCCAAGTTCTAAAAGATTTAATTACCAAATAACACCAGAAAACAAGTGGCTAAGTCAAAGAACAAGGACACAAAAAATTCAGTGCAGCAATAGCAAAAGAAATATCACAAGCACACTTCACCCCCCAATGAATGCCAAGGACTCGTAAGAAAGCTCACAGAAGCATATTAGCTATATTGGCAAAGTCAGATCAAGCTTTAGAGACAAGACTGTTACATAAACCCCCATAGATCTCTCCTCTTACCATCAGCAAATAGGAAAAACACGTCTTAGAGGAGCAAAAGCTATAATCCAGAACAGCAATAGAAGTACCAAAACAGAAGCTGTAGCCTACCAAGTCATTCCAATGAGAGAAAGAGCAATATGCACTCAAGTTCTGAAGTTCACGCCCTGGTGTCAGTATACAACTGATGTTATAATAATAAATAGGTGTATTCATAAAGAGGTCATACTGCTGACGGAAGAAGAATGTTATTTGCCACTACTCTTCTTCCCCACATGAACAGCTACTAATTCTATAAAAATCACATAATACTTCATCTTCATTACTACATGACTGCTAGAAAGGCGATAATATAAACCTTCTTTCAATCAGTTAAGAGAAAGCCTTCCAACTAGTATAATTCTAAAAGCATATTTTAAATCAATGCATTACCTTTTGGACCCGAGCTAGCAAGCGAGTAAGATTACTTTTCAAACTCCTCACACGTTTAAGATTCTTGGTGCTGACATTCCGAGCTAATTCATCTAACACAGGATAGGCATGTTTCTCAAGCTCAGCCACATTGGAATCCAAATATGAACACACCACCTCTAAGGCAATTTCAAGCACCTGAAATTCAAATGGAAGCTCCTGCTGCTCGCCCTCAACAGGTTCAGGTGTACGTGCCCATTGCACCTCAGTGGGATGCTGTTTATTATCCCGGTCATCAACAACTCCTGCTTTATGCATACCTTGGCTCTTGTGAGGAAGCTGCTGCCGGAGCTGATCTACAAAAGGAAGAACCTCCTGACGGAGAGGGTCAAGCAAAAGCACCTCTTCAGCAGTAACTATGGCCTTTATAAACTCTAAATTGACAACCATGGCTCTTTCTCTAGCTGCCAAAAGAGAAAAAAAGAAAACAAGGGGAAAAAAAAAAAAGTTGACTGAGCTTGATCCTCCTTACCATCATCCCACATATGCAAGTTGAAAACCAGATGCACAATCATATTTTTACAACCAAAAAACACAAGTAGATTTTTAAAAAACCAACTTAAGCTGATAGCACGAGTATGAGTGTTAACTAGTCAAAGTGAGGCTCAGCTTATGTATATTTGGCTAGGCTCGAAAGTGTTCTTCATAAGGCTCGGCTTGAGCTTGAAACTTCCAAAGCTAAGAAGCTGGGCTCGAACTCTCAAAGATACAAGGCCAGCTTGAGCTAATCCGAAGTCTAACTTCACAAGGCCCAAACGTCTTAATCACAAGGCCAAAGTGCAAACTCTTGTTCATCTCAGGCCCAACCGCAAGTTTAGTGAGCTATAAAGTTTTCGCTGGTCAAAATTTAATTATGAGCCCCATAGCTTTTTACCCTCTTAGTACTCTACTGATGTGGGAGTTTCATGTCTCTTGGTATTTATTTTCTTTTGACAAGGAGTAACAAGATACTCCTACTATGCTTTCATGCAGTAACCGAAGAAACCGAAAATATAATATGATAGAACATGTGATACTCTGCCTTCATCTTCTACATATTTAGTTCCATTACATATAAAAGACCAAAGCAACGGAATCTATAAAAACCAACAAAAAGAAAATATCATACCAACATCATAACATCTTCAAACAATAGAAATATATAAGAGAGAGACAAAGGAGAGCAAATAAGGCAGTTAGATTATAACGAGAAGACTAAGCAGTTAGATTATAACGAGAAGACTAAGCCATAATACCTATCAACTATATTTTCCCTTTTATTTTATTGCTGACTACAGTCTCCCTGTTAAAGGGGCTGAGAGTGGTAATGTTTTCGTTGTTTCTTGGAAAACAAGTGTTAAATGGACTAATGAGGGTGTTTTTTTCAATTTCAAAAAATATCTTTTTGAAAATGCTACTCCCTCCCTTTGTCCCAAAATTAAAAGCAACGTAAATATAATTGATCCCATAGACTAACAATTTTTATATATTAGTAAATAAACATGGTCAAAGTAAGGCAAATTACTAGTGCAACAGTCAAACTGATGCATCTAGTTTGGGACCGAAGGAGTAATTATATTTGAAAACTCGAGCCTGTTCACGAGCATTCAAGCTGAACAAGGATAGCCAGACTTGGCTCGCTAAGATCTTGAATCAAGCCCACTTGAGCTGAGCTTTGATCCACCCAAGCTTCAGTACTTCACGAGTACGCTCAGCTCATTTACACTCCTAAGAAAGATGGCGAACCTAGGCCTTTATCATAGGTGTGTGTCCCCTCCCCCCCTCCAAAAAAAGTTGCCACACTAAGTTAAGACTTAATCTGTGCCATCCTTAACTGGCATATATGTGTAAAAGATAGACTCTGCCCACTGTAAAATGTCAAAGTCCCATTGCCATAAATGTCAACATACTTGCGTGACTTACATTGTTATCTTCTACTAAATACTCCATCCATCTTGAAGTGGTAAATATATACAGAATATGTCCTGTAACCAGTCATCATATTCAACCAATTATCTGTCATAATCCCGAATTCCGGCCATCTAACACACTATCAGCTAAAACCTCTTGCACTAGCTGTTTAGTGAATAGTGATTACTCCCCAAGTTTCCTAAACATTTGTCATCTAAACTAATTGGTGCCCAAGCGACACTATGTTGGCATTGTAAAGCAACAAAAATCAAGAAATAAGAAACATAAGTTGGTGACGTCTAGGATAAGTGTATTGTGAAGTTATACACACAGATTAGAGAAAAGTAAGTAATATCATGGTATTCAAAATTGACAGATGATATTGCAATAAGAAAGCATTGGCCTTTATATTATAATTAAGTGAGAGACATGGCACAAGAAAAGGAAGTTAAGTAGACACTTATTTTGATATAGAGGTGCAATAAACTTATTCATCAACGCCATTTCAAACCAATTAATTATGAGACATTAAAAGTTTACAATAAAAAAAGAAAAGTGACAAAATCCCCTACAACAAAAAACTGTCATATTATCTTGCAATAACTTAGCTGCCATTTAATTGAATGTAGGAAGTGTAACTAGAACGTAGGAAGTGTAACTAAAACGTAGCTAGTGTCGAGGTCAACCAAACAACTTCACTACTTTCCAATCCTTAGAAATTTCCACTTCCCATGTTTTTCAAAGTCAACCAAACAAGCACTTAGAGTTAGACTGTCTCATTCAAAATTTCGCTCGAAATCCCCTACAATAGAAAACGTCACTTTTTCTTGCAATGACTTAGCAGCCGTTTAGTTGAAGGCAGGAACTGAACTTCATAGGAAGTTCCAGTGCCAATGAACCTTTAATCAAATTGTTGGTTAACTATCAAAATATACATGTCAACCAAACAACTTCACTATTTTTCCAATCCCTAGATATTTCCACTTCCCATATTTTTCAAAGTCAACCAAACACGCACTCAGAATTAGACTCTCATTCAAAACTTCGCTTTTCGTCAAGATTACAAAAGTTTAGATAAAGTACAAATTGCTCAATACAAGCACAAATCATCAAAAACATAAAAATTCAATTGATCAACAAAAAAAAAAAAAAAAAGCAAGAATGAAAGGGAGCAAAACAATACTAAAGTACAAGTTGCTCAAATACTAGCACAAATCATCAAAAACATAGAAATTTCAATTAATCAACAAAAAAAAAAAAAGCAAGAATGAAAAGCAGAAAAACAATACTATAGTTCAAATAGCTCAAATACTAATCAAAAACATAAAAATTCAATGATCTACAAACAAAAAGCAAGAAGAAAAACAATACCAAGAATATTGGAAGATTGAGAAAAAACAGGGCCAAGAATCCTCAAATCCCTCGCCGGAATACCAACACGTTTAATAATCGCACTTTTATCCCACTCAATCAACTCCGACTGTCCAAACTTATCAAATTTCATCCACAATCTCGCTCCTCCCATCTTCTTCTTCCCTTTACTCGCTGAAGTTCCCGCAACATCGTCGTTTTTCGTCGTCGGAACTATTTCAATCGCCGAATTTTCCGGCGGAACAATCGCCGGAACTTTCCGATTGTTCCGGCGACGGCGGAAGGAGAAGGGGTTCTTCCCCATTCTCTCTCCTCAATAAATTAGGAATCCAGTTTTTGACGTGAGAGAGAGAGACGGAGAGAGGAGGGAATCTCTCTCCTTTGACTGTGAGATTTGACTTTGTGAATCTTGCGTTTTCTGGGGTTGTGCCTCCGCTTGGTCGGCTTTTTCTGCCATCAACTCCTTCCAATCCACCGAATTTGTTTGTCCTTCTGCATTATGGATGGGATCTACCTGGATACTTTACTAAGATTTTTTTTTTTTTTGAAAAGAAATTTACTACTTAGTTGACTTACCCTTTTTAAAAGAAAATAAATTTTTTTTCTTTGGAGTGGACCCACGTTTGTTTTAAAGGAAGAGCTGAATTTTTTTTTTTTTTCAAATTATTTGGGTGGATTTGGTGAATGGTGATGGAATATAAGAATAAAGGTCAAAGTGGAGAGATAGAGATTGCAAATTTCCAATGGTTATAAAACATTAAATATTCGGTTTTTCACCAGATACCCCTGACAAATAAATTTATTCACCAAATACCCCCAGTTTTTTCAAAATTCACCAAATACCCCTGATCTTTAAAAAAATTCACCACATACCCCTAACATTTCAATAAATACCAAAAATGCCCTTTTTGACTAACGGACGTTAGTGCTCCGTTAATTAATTAACTAATTAACCTAAAAACCCTAATTAAATCCAAACCCTAGACCCACCAACCCCACCCCCCCCCCACCCCAACCCTAGCACCACCCCCTCCCCTCTCCTCCTCCCCAAAGAACCCCCGCAGACCCTTTCCCTGAGCAGCCCCTTTCCCCTCGCCTCGCTCGCACCTCCCTCCATCTCCTTCCTCGCGCCTCCCCTTCCCCGTCCCTTGCGCCTCCCCTCCCCCTCCCTCACTCTCGCCGGCATTTTCTTTTCGGCCGTCCCTCGCGCCTCCCTCCCCCTCCCTCACTCGCTCTCCGGCATTTTCTTTTCGAAGCTCTTCCCACCTGCATTCCGGTAACTCCAAAGTGAGTGAGTTGATGTTGTTAGGTGTTTGTTGGTGGGCCGGCGAGAGAGGGGGTGGGGTGGGGTTAGGATTCGACGGGGGGGGGGAGGGGGGGAATTCGACAAGGGTGAGGGAGCTCCCGCAGGGTCGACGGGGGTGGGGAGGGTGGGGGAATTCGACAAGGGGGGGGAGGCTGCGGCTGCGGGATGTCGAGGGGATAGGGAGCCGCCGCAGGGTCGACGGGGGGGGGGGGAGTTACGGGATGTCGAGGGGAGGGGAGCATGCGTGGGGGTTGCAGGGGAGGGCGGCGGCCGGGGGGGTGGTCGGGAGGGGGAGCGCGGCGGCGGGGAGGGGGAGGGGAGGAGGGAGGGGGTGGGGTTGGAGTTGTGGGGGGGTGGGGGTGGGGGTGGGGGTAGTGGGCCGGGGGTGGATGGTGGGCTTGGGGGTGGGTTTAGGGTTAGTTAGGGTTTTAAGGTTAGTTAGAGTTTTAGGGTTTAATTAGGGTTTTTTAGGTTAATTAGTTAATTAATTAACGGAGCACTAACGTCTGTTAGCCAAAAAGGGCATTTTTGGTATTTTTTGAATGTCAGGGGTATCTGGTGAATTTTTTTAAAGGTCAGGGGTATTTGGTGAATTTTTAAAAAAGTGGGGGTATTTGGTGAATAAATTTATTTGTCAGGGGTATTTGGTGAAAAAACCGTTAAATATTTGGTGTTTATACTAGTAGTTTGGTAAACAGATGGCAAATAGTGTTAAAAGCAAGTAAGAAAAAATAACGTCACCGAGTAAGGTTTGGTCTAGTGATAAAGGTTTAACTCATGATTTAAAGTATTAGAAGTCATGAGATCAAACCCACTATTGGAGGCACAACAAATTGCTACTATTTCATATGTTGGGAAGTAATAGATGTACTCTTAGTGTACATGTATACCATTTTTATTAGTGATAAGTTTTCTTTAAATTAAGAAGGAAGGTTGAGAAGCAAATTAATTGTGATTTTAATGCAAAATTAAAGCATCGGGACTTTCCATAACAAAAGTGGTGTACATCTTACCTTTCCCATAGATTTGCTACATTAAGCTACTTCGAATTAACAAGTAGTGATACATTAATGAGTACTAGTCTTATATGCACGCGATGCGTGCGTTAATTTCAAAACTTGTTATTATATACTTCATCCGTATTATAGTTATGATTACTCTTTAAATGTGAATGATTAATAGTTAGATGAATTTAAATATATTAATTTGCTAATGTAAAAAACTAACAAAGGTTGTGAGTGAATTTTAATTTTAATTTTTTTGTAAATGAATTTAGATATATTAATTCTTACGATTTACTAAATATAGAACATTACACATACTTTATGTTCAATAATGAACTGCATACCTGATTAACAATAATATATTCACAAATTTGAGAATGTCGTGAAGATAACTTTTTTTTTTTGTTTGGAGTTTGTGTGTGTTATGGAAAAATTATTTTGAGTTTGAATTTGAGTTATCCATGTAATGAGAATGTCTTGTATTTTTTTTTTATTATCTGTGGTATTAATGTTTGGTAAGTTGTTGATCATGAATCTTTTTTATTGAATCTTTTTTCTTGGCAAGTTTATGTAATTGAGCTTTTATATGAGTTGATTGGGTTTAATAGAAGATTTGATTGATTTTTTTTTTTTGGCAAGTTTATGTGTGGAAATTTGGAATTTAATATTTATGTTGTGGAGGGCAATTAAGTAAATTCCAAGGGGGACACCATTGCTCCCCTTGGCTTATATAATAGAGATAATTGTAAAGTAGAATTAAGATTTCACATAAAGCACAAAAAAAAACTTTTAAATTTAATACTCCCCGACGTGCCCAACGCTCCATGTTCTTGTTTGTAATACGCTTTCCCATTAAAAAATCCAAAAGGCGCACCATACCGTGGTTGTTAGTGCAAAAAGTGTTGGAAACGTATTCCAAAAGACCGTGTCGCTCCAGCTGAGTGGCATCAGTAACTCCAGGGATCCATTGCTCAACAATATACCTTTGTCGTCTCGAGTCACCTAGGCGATCGCGCCCCCTGATAGTCCCTTGCTATCATCAACTGTGGACGCTGCCATGGTTCCCGTCACTTTTCATCCAAGGCAATAACTCGATAGTAGCGAACACCTGTTGTGATACCATGATGTACTCGATTGACGACCGTACGTAGCATCATCTGAGGCGACGAGAGTATGGGCGGGTTGTCCTAATACTCGTCGCTCTACTACTGGTTATGCTGTCTTTATTGGTAAGGTAAAATTTTGATTTCGTGGCGTTCGAGATAGCTAACAGGTTAACTTATCTATGAAATTTTTTCATAATAATTAATCATTATTAACATGCAATCATCACTAATACTCGCTAATAACCAAATATCTCGCTACTTTGCGCAACTAATTACTGAATTTTACTAATTGTACTACTAATTATTCGCTCATATTTGCTATTATTTATTAATCACAACTATTAATATCCGTTAATTATCATATAACTACTAATTATAAAAAACTAGTCTTATATGCACGTTATGCGTGCGAAGTCGGTATCAAAGTTGAATTAATTGCATATTACATCTATTAATAATTTCTAACAAAAATTATATTATAAAGTTTTGTCAAAGAAAAATATATTAGTTCAACAATGTAATAACTAAGAAAGTATATGAACACCTGAAATCATGTTTAAGTGTGACACGAATTATACCTGTAAGCTGACTTTTACATTTTTAATATTTTCATTAACTACAAAATCATATAAGAGTGATATTGCACGTTTGTTTTGTTGGTATATTGTAAAGTTAGTTAAAACAAAAAATTAGAGATTATTGTTATTTTATATGAAGATTGTTCAGCTTCTGTTTCCTCCTCATACCCCACCGTCGTCTCTCTCCATCTCAAGTATTCATACCCCTAAACAATCCTCACTCCCCACCAGTGGTTGCAATATCACTCTTTATCTTTTATATGAAAATCCAACCTTGCTTAGTCGTGAATATTCCAAGAAGAGGAAAGTCTGAAATTTGCAAACATTCCCACGAAAATTGGTTCAAGTGAAGCGTCTATTGACGGCGGTGGTTGCCCTGGCGGAATTGTGGTTGTGGTTCTTCCTTGCTTTCCTTCTCTTGAGCAAAGTTCAGTTGGAATTTGTTTTTTTTTTAATTGTTTTTTCTTCAATATTTTGTACGTTTGGTTCAATTTGTGTCAATTTTCTTTAAATTTGTGTTGTGGTTGGGTTTGATTGTTCTGAATAAGCAAGATTAGTGAATTTTTTAGCATTTCATTCGAAATTACGTGAATTTTAATTTCCTCAAAAATTTATTTTTATTCCCTCAAAATTTCGGTTTTTGTTTCTTATTCGTTGTTTATCTTCGAAAAAATTGATTTTTCTTCCATGCGTAAATATCACTTTATTTGGTTCTAATTCACTGTAAATTTTGAGTTTTGATTCTGTAAAAAAAATATATATATAATTTGATTCCTTGAAATTCATTGATAAATCAAGTTTTTGTCAATGAATTAAGTTTTGATTCCATACAAATAGTTTGCATTTCAAGTTTAGTAAGAATACTTTTTTTGTTTTCCTTATTGAACTTGCTAGTGCTTTGCTTGCTGCTCTTGATCGTCTATGACAATTAAATTATCTTTGCGTCCAAAAAAAAAAATTTAGTGTTAGATTTGTAAATTTGTATACGGATTCTGAAGAATTCAATTTTATTTCCGCTTTGTAATTACCTGATGTCAATTTTCAGTTTTTAATTGTATAGGGGCTTGGAAGAGGAAGAAATGAAGACTAAGAAGATGAAGAAGAAACTGTCATGTACTCATGTTTCAAGTGAAGTGTTGTTTTCTTTTTTTTTTTTTTTTTTGTTAATTTAGTGGTATAGTGTGGAAGTAACCGCTGGGCAATTTGTTAGGAATTGTTTTCCCCCTTTTTTTTCTTTTTAAATTTATTAAGTATAACGGGTTGGATATGTAATATGTGTTGGTAGTTGGGGCTAATTTGGTCATTAAGGGTGGACACCAAATCCTCAGGTGTTCACATATAGAATAGAGATTTATTAACAATACGAACACGAATTATAAAAAACAAAAAAATGAATAGCATAGACCGAAATTGGTGGGACTGAAATACTTTTTTCATTTCCTCCATGGAGAAAACGAAAAATAACTTCTTTCCCTCCATGAAGTAAACAATTTTTTTGTTCAGTTCGTCTATGGAGGAAAAGAAAAAATGTTTTGGTCTTTCCGTGGAGGATCGTTTTAGTTCGATTCCAAGGCATTAGTGACACTGGAAAAAAAAGTGTCTTATATTGTATAAAGTAGTATTATATAGTATGTTTATATGAGTATATATAATAGAAGTATCAAAATCAATTCTACTACAAATACAATTTATTACCTATTGAAGCATATGTTACCCCCTTTCAAGACAATCTTAAATGTCTCATTTTCCAATAAATTATTGACATGTTGCAATTGCTCCTCAGATATAAGCAATGAACTACCATCATTATAAGTTGAAAGGATATCAAGGATTCATTTTGTTATTGCTTAAACTTTGAGGGGTTTATTATTAGTGGGAAACCCTTTGAGTATAAAATGTATAAGAGCACCTGCAAAAGCGACACTACAAATGTCATCGAAGTGCTTTTCAAAGTCTTCTTGTTCATGTATCTCTTCCTTGTCATTAAGCGTATTAGAGTAATATTGTATGTAAAAGGATAGAAATGAGTTTTAATAGTCTTAGGTTTGTATTGTAACCCTATATATATTGATGTCAGGGTTAACCTAATCAGGTTAACACAATTCATTTCACGCTTCGTACTATTAATCAACCCATCAATGCAACTAACTCGTTTTGTGATATGATCAACTTCAAAACAAATAAACCTGTCATCACTTTTATCTGGATTTGTTCTATAATAAGAGTTGTGTATATCTAACCTTCCTATAGATTTGCTACATTAAGCTACTTCGAATTAACAAGTAGTGTTACATTAATGAGTATAATTGTAAAGTAGAATTAAGATTTCACATATAGCACAAAAAAAAACTTTTTAATTTAATACTAATCGACGCGCCCAACGCTCCATGTTCTTGTTTATAATACGTTTTTCCATTGAAAGATCCAAAAGGCGCACCACAATACATTGGTTGTCAGTGCAAATAGTGTTGGAAACGTATTCCAAAAAACGATTATTTGGTTTTTTGGAAACATATTCCAAAAGATCGTGCCACTCTAGTTGAGTGACATCGGTAACTGCAAGGATCCAAGACATCGCTCAACAATATACCCTTTGTCGTTTCGAGTCACCCAGGTGATCGCTCCCTTGATAGTCCCTTGCTATCAGGGGTCGCGTCCAAATTCGTAACAAGCATGTTGGATGCTACTATGGTTCTCGCCACTTTTCATCCAAGGCAATAACTCGATAATAGCGAACACTTGTTGTGATACCATGATGTACTCGATTGGCGACCATACGTAGCATCTGAGGTGACGAGAGTATGGGCGGGTTGTCCTAATATCCGTCGCTCTACTACTGGTTATGCTGTCTTCCTTGGGAAAATTTTGATTTCCCGGCGTTCGAAGATATTGTCTATGAAATTTTTTCATAATAATTAATCATTATTAAGATGCAATCATCACTAATACTCGCTAATAACCAAATATCTCGCTACTTTGCGCAATTAATTACTGAATTTTACTAATTGTACTACTAATTATTCGCTCATATTTGCTATTATTTATTAATCACAACTACTAATATCCGTTAATTATCATATAACTACTAATTATAAAAAATTCATTAACAATACGAACACGAATTATAAAAAACAAAAAAAATGAATAGCATAGACCGAAATTGGTGGGACTGAAATATTTTTTTCATTTCCTCCATGGACAAAACGAAAAATAACTTCTTTGCCCTCCATGGAGTAAACAATTTTTTTGTTTAGTTCCTCTATGGAGGAAAATAAAAAATGTTTTGGTCCTTCCGTGGAGGATCGTTTTAGTTCGATTCCAAGGCATGGTGGCACTGGAAAAAATAATAATTTTTTTACTGACAGAAAAAAAAGTGTCTTATATTGTATAAAGTAGTATTATATAGATAGTATGTTTTATATGAGTATATATAATAGAAGTATCAAAATCAATTCTACTGCAAATACAATTTATTACCTATTGAAGCATATGTTATCCCCTCCCAAGACAATCTTAAATGTCTCATTTTCCAATAAATTATTGACATGTTGCAATTGCTGTTCAGATATAAGCAATGAAGTAGCATCATTATAAGTTGAAAGAATATCAAGTATTCATTTTGTTACTGCTTAAACTTTGAGGGGTTTATTATTAGTGGGAAACTCTTTGAGCATAATATGTATAAGAGCACCTGTAAAAGCGACACTACAAATGTCATCGAAGTGCTTTTCAAAGTCTTCTTGTTCATATATCTCTTCCTCGTCATTAAGCGTATTAGAGTAATATTGTATGTAAAAGGATAGCAAGGACTTTTAATAGTCTTAGATCTGTATTGTAACCCTATATATATTGGATGCCATGGTTAACCTAATCAGTTTAACATAACTCATGGGATCAAATCCCCTATTGGAGGACACAACAATTGATGTATGCTCAGTGTACATGTACACCATTTTTATTAGTGATAAGTTTTCTTAAATTAGGAAGGAAGTTTGAGAAGCAAATTAATTGTGATTGCAAAATTAAAGCATCAGGCATTCCATAATAAGATTGGTGTACATCTAACCTTTCCCGTAGATTTGCTACATTTAGCTACTTCGACTTAATAAGTAGTGTTACATTAATGAGTATAATTGTAAAATAGAATTAAGATTTCACATAAAGCACAAAAAAAAACTTTTTAATTTAATACTACTCGTTATAATTTGGAATTTCTAACATTAATAAGAGAATACATTTTTTAAATTAAAAAAAAAAAAGACCATGAGGTTAAATATGAGTATATAATAAAAACATGGTCACAAATTCTTCACATGAGTTCTTGTAGCTCAGTTCTTTTCATAAATTGGATTGTTAAAATATATTGTCAAACTTCATCAAGCTCCAAAAATGTTCAACAAACTACATCTACAAAGATAAATGTACAACAATGGACATTAACTGTCCAGATCAGAGCCAAGATTACACACAAGCTACAGACTGACCATAAAACTCTACCCTGTCTGTACTTGCTATAGTCATCAAAGTTAGTTGTCAATTATGCAGCAGGAAGAGGAATTGGCTTAACAGCGCTATCGATACGTCGAAATGCTACTCTTACTCTTTCCTTGAGCCCTTCATTCTCACTCTCAACATCACCAGTCTGTTTGTCAAGATAAGCCACGTTGTTGTCAACGGTAATCACCAACCTCCCGTCTTTACCTAACTTCACATCTCCAAACAGGGACACCAGAAGTGCATGTGCAACCTTCTCCATCTTCTTCTGATTTTCTTCTTCCGTTCTTTCAGAATCTGATTCAACCACCACCTTGGGCATCTCTTTGCTCATATTTAGAACCATGGCCACTATTGAGTCTGAGACCATGTCACTTATTGGGTCAGCTGCCCAATGTAAGGATATATGTTTTTCTGACTCCTGCTTCATAGTAACAGAACCATGCACCTGTAAAGTTGGAACATCAGAATCTTCATCAACCCCAGATTCAACACTCTCATATATCTGCCTCAATCGATGCTTCAAAACACCAAATGCACCAGAGTAAGGAATGGTAATCCGTTGGTTAACATTAGCTGTACATAGCTGAGAGAATATGTGAAGATCTTCAGGGGCCATAATCTGGTAAGTGAAACCTTTCTTCACCAGTAAGCCACTCACAGATTCACCAATTTCTGGGGTCTTTTCAGCGAGCCTTCCTATGGCTTTTGCCATTTTCTCAGAACTAAAAGACATTTCAACAGACTGGCAGTTTTTAGGAGACATAATTTTGGTGTTGCGGTCAGAAAATAAGCTGATCAGTTTCTGCTTAAGCCTTCCCATTTCATTAGCCTCCCCATGAACAAGTATAATGTTAGGAGGCATAAGCTCCTTGAGGAAAGCACTTGTTTCAGAATAATCAGCATGAGCAGAGAAGGATATGTAATGGACCTGCATGTTGAGAGGAGCTGTGAGACCGTTCATGAGGGTCACTTCTTTTGGTTCGTTTATGATGGTTTTGGCTAGCGTCCCTTCAACAACATACCCAGGAATGACACATGAATTTTTCTTGTCTGAACACCACTTATCAAAGAGCTGTCTAGACAACCCACTCTGAAGCCCACCCGGGCTTGCCATCACCACCGAGGGACCAACATCATCGAAATTCTCAATGCTCTTCAGTGGAGATATGTGCTTAAAGTCAAAGGGGTTTGAATTTGCAAATTGGTTGCGAATCCTGTCATTCATAGCATTAATGTAGGTCTGGTAGACGGCCATGCATCTTTTGGCAAGAGGAGAAGCGTAATATATGGGGATGTTGTGAAGCTCAGGGTGATTTGACCAGTACTCGTCAAGGATTAATAATAGTTCCTGGGCACGACCAAGGGCAAATGCTGGAATAAGGACTCGACCCCCTTGGGCAACAGTCGAGTGAATAACATCAGTGAAGCGTTTCTCTCTTACATGCCTAGGTTGATGAAGCTGAACACCATAAGTGGATTCGATTATACATATATCAGGAGAGAACTGAGGAGTCTCAGCAGATCGCAGATGTCTGTCTTCTTCACGGGAATAGTCTCCAGTGTAAAGGACTCTCACTCCGGCAATGTCCACCATAAACATGGCTGCACCAAGAACATGGCCAGCAGTATAACACCAGAAACGAATTCCATTCACTTCTAAAGTTTGATGAAAATCAATGACCTAGGATGATTAATACATGCATCAAAGGCGACCATGTCAGATCACATTTCATCATAATGATATAGAAATTAGGCTGCGTGGAAATACAAGATAATGCCTTGAAAAAGTCAACATGAACAGCACTTAAAGTCCGGTAAGCAAATAAATGATTCTATAATTATTTTTTCTAATTATTTTTCTGAATAAATTATATTTTTTAATCAGACTTTATTTATATGTTTTGGCTAGAAATAATATTTAGTGCTTAGATCTAACCAAGCATTATTTTATGATTAAATTTCTAAGGTCCAGTTCGTAAGCCTGTGGAATCCCAATCTGACATAGAATTTCTTCTTCTCTTTTTTTTTGGTGATCAACCACAAGACTTCAAATAAATTAAAACCCCAAGCCCAGAAGTCAAAGGTCCACTGCTCACAAGGCATAAAAGGTAAAAGTCATATTTAGAGAGGGAGAGGGAGAGAGCACAGATAGAGAGAATGAAAGGAAAACAAAAGTTCAAGACCTCCACCACAACACTTCTTCTGGCAAGAGGTAGTTCTTGCGACTGCCGGTTTATAAACACCAACGCGTGCAATTGGGTAAGAAAGAGTTACATTAAAGATGGAATAGAAAGTGAAAGAATGGGTCTGTCGACTATGGCATGGGTAAGGCAAGTGAAAAGGATCTTATTTTTCCTCTTTTGTTGGCTTTTAAAGACTGCAAATGCCACGCAAACATTCCAATTTCTTCAACCCTTCACAAAGACGTTTCAGCTGCATTTTCTGCCATTTCACGTTTCTGAAATGTGGATATTTGGGTAGTTGCCGTTTTTGCGCTTCATAGGCTAGAACAAGGGAAAGGGAAAGGCCAGAGCAAGACTAAAGAATGCATAGGTAAAACTTAGAAAGTAGCAGGGAAGAGCAGGAAAAAAAATATAACAGAGATAACGTATAGTCTCCTTGATAGGAGAAAAGACAGTTATAAAAAAGCCATCAATTCACTTTCATGTCAACCAAAGAGTACTTTAAGAAACAATAGCTTTTACAGGATGCAGAAGTTAGGCCATCATTTCCGATCAACCAAAGGTACTATGAAAAACCATCATCTTGTAGGTTGTAAACTTGTAACTATAGGGTTGGTAGTCATGACTTGTGACACAATCTACGCAATCTATGCCTAAGTACATACATGATCAAATGAAACAGCATGTACATAATGAATAGCCCAGAAGAAAATGAATAAAGTTGGGGTCAAAAAAATTCTATTCTGTAAGGACCATTTCTAGATATGAAGATTGAAAAGCAAACCTAATTATAATATTCTTTTGCAGTGTGGAGAAAGAACCAACCTCAATTCTGTCCATAGAGCGAAGAATATCTTGCTCATCGAACAACATATCTTCAACTGACACTTTGCTGACTTTGACATAATCGGACAAAAGTAATCTATAGATAGCTTTAGTCGCATGAGTCATGTAAACTTTGCCTTTGAATGTTGTCTGATAATAAGTCGAAAGAAGGTAGATTAATACTAGTAAAGGGCTATCTGGAGTAAATTATTATAGTTCATATACGCACAAACCTTTTCTAAGAAATATGGAAGAGATGCAGCATGATCCAAGTGAAAGCTGCAGGCATGAAGCAGCAATATTGAGATCAAAGAAAGATAATAATGTAGCATCTTAAAGCAAGAAAGATCAGAACGACACACATACAAAAAAAGAATATCGTCGATATTAGATGGCAATGCTACACAACTACTGCCCTCAGTTCCCTGTCCTGTTCAACTTCATCTGACTTATTTCAGAGGAAAATAAGTTCAGATGAGTTAAGATAAGTTCATATAAGTTTTCATAAGTTAAATAAGTCCTGAAAAGTTCCATCAAGTTCTAAAAACTTATAAAATAAACTTCAACAAGTTTAGATAAGTTCTAATAACTAATTAAGTTCTAAGTTGGAAAGAATAACTAGTTCGATGGTTGCAAGGTTTACAGTTTTGGGAGAGAGCCTTCTCATTTAGGTGCACCAATGAATTTGACCAGAGAGGGATTCAATATGTGCAAGTACCTCTAAGAACTAGCACAATTTTTCCATCAACGCGAACCAAGCCTTAAATTATTTTCTTTCTCCCCTCCTCCTACCCAAAAACACCACATACTCCGAAATGGCGAAAAGAAACAAAGCATATAGCACAAAAAGAAGGGCAAGCAGAACATACTGTGTAACCAGGAGAACATCAATTGTTGAAGGATCAATCTCATCAAAGTAAGGCAAAGCTGCCATACCAGAATATGCAGGGTGAATACCACAATCAAACTGTAACACAAAAAAAAAAACCACAAGAATTAAATAAAACCGGAACAAACACACATTCGAATTCGATTCCGAAAACACGATAAAACATACCAACACAGTCTTCCCCTTGTAAGACATATAAACACAAGACCGACCGACTTCATTACCAGCACCTAACGGAGTAATGATAAGTTGATCCCCTTCTCTTGTAGCTGGAGAATCACGTTTCTTCTGTGATGATGATGGTTGTTGAACAATTGACGCCATAATTGAATCAAAAGATGACCTTCAACAACAAATATGCAATAATTTAAACAAGCATTCTCCAAATGTTGTCAGAATTCAATGAAAACTTAGGTAGTTCATCAAATGTTCGGAAAATTATATTCAAACTCAAATTGAAGTATGTGTAAGCTACAAATTTGAATACTAAAAACTTATAGTAGTGAAATTAGTCATTAACAAACCTTAATTTTTTTTTGAAAGATTCAACTTTCTTCAATTTCTTTTCTCTGACTCTTGTTATCTGCTTCTCAAATTCAGAAATGAGAATACGAAATTGTGTAAGGAAAAATTGGGATTGATGAATGTAGGATGTGGAGAAAGATGGAAAAATTACTCGAGGGTTAGCGAAAATTGTTAGTAAGTGTGTGTGTGAGACAGTGTGAGTGCAGCTTCTAATGGATTGGAGGGTTTTAGGGTTTCAAACTTCTTTGTTTTTGTTATTCTTTGTTTTTCTCTAACCTTTCTTCAAAATTTTTTTTTTGACAACCACCTTTCTTCAATATTAAAAATGTGCTTTCTCCAACCAAAAAATTTAAAAATGTGCGAGTTAAAAAATATTGTTGAAATTGTGCACCACCTTCGAGTAGGGATAACTGGAGCGAGGATGGAGGTAGGTTTGATAGGGGTGGGCACCTGGGCGGAAATGAAAATGAAAATCGTGCACGGCTGCATGCGATTGGGGTTGGAACGGGTGTGGATTTTATATTATACCCCCTGCCCCATCTCCACCGCCCCGCTTCTCCTCCATAGATTTCTCGTGTAAGAAGATGGTATGTTTTTAAGATAGTATTGTAAGTGCACGGTGTCTGTTGTTAGCAGAGATTTAGCAAATATGGATCGATCTACAAGGAGATGATTTATATAGATTGATGTTCAATTACTTAACTACTTCCGGACAAAAAGTGATGAATGAATAATAACTAATACTAAAGCAAGCTAAATCAAAAAAGGATGTAAATCAAATAATTAAAACCTAGGGCATTAGATCGGTCCACCATGCTTATACCAATTCAATCAACACAATACAATTCAACAACACTTGGATTAAGGGTCGAGTAATTAGAGTATTTTGTTAATCCTGCGGTCGTATCTTAACACTCTTAGATCAACATATGCAGTACGATCGCTAACATAATCATATCTACCAATTATAACAAGCCTCTAATACAACGCGTTTTTCTATTTTTAAATTGTACGTTTATGGTGTATTGCATGGAGTCAAACACTTTCAGGTAAAACGCTACGTAGCATCGTTCACATGAGTTTTTGTAGCTCAACTCTTTTCATAAATTGGATTGTTAAAATATGTTGTACAACTTCATCAAGCTCCAAAAATGTTCAGCAAACTACATCGGCAAAGATAAAGGATTTTTTGATGGGAATAATCCCAACTTTGAGCGATCCTCCCAAAACAGTCCCACCTTTCATAAATTTGGGAATAATCCCACCTTTAGGATGTGTCTGTTTAAAATAGACCCTTACCTGTTGGTAACCTGCAAATGTAGGTTTTCTCTTTTCTCCCTCCTCTACTTCTTCTCCTCCACACCTACCGCCACCTAGCCACCCCACCCCCACTCCTACCCCCCACCCTCACCCCCACAAGTAAACCCCCCGGACCCCACCACCCCATCCCATCCCCCCCCCCACCCCCCACGGTCCCCACCCCCACTGCCGCAACCCCCTCCCCCCGCAAAACCCCAACCCCGCAAACCCCTCTCCCTGCAAACCCCCTCCCCAGCAAACCCCCCTCCCCATAAACCCCCCTCCCCGCAAATCCCCTCCTCCGGAGCTCCAGCGGTGGTGACGGAACACCGACGGGAGATGAAGAAGCAACGCACGGTGGCGAGAAGACCGACGGCATTCGTCCGTGGAGCGGTGAACAGGAAGGACGAACAAGCAAGCAGAGAAGACGAAGGGAAGGAGGAGAGAGAAGCGGGGCGGCTAACGTCGTGGGGGCTGCGGGAGTGCGGCGCGGTGCACAAGGATTCCGGCGAAGTTTTCCCGAGCTTGGAGGGTGGCGGTGCACTAGAGGTGGTGCGCAAAATGGTGGTGGTGTCGTGGTGCCATGAAGGCAGCGAGCAAATAGCCTTCCCGATGGGGGAGGGTGGGTGGGGGTGGGAGAGGGTTTGCAGGGGTGGGGGAGTTTGCGGGGAGGGTGGGGACTCGGGTTGGGGTAGGGGCTTGGGTGGGGTGGGGGCAAGGTGGGGGATGCGGGGTTGGGGTGGTGGGGCTGGCGGGGTTGGGGTGGTGGGGCTGGCAGGGGTGGGGGGACTGGGGTATGCGTGGGGCCTACAAGGGTGGGAGGGTTTTTTTTTAAAAAAAATAAAACATAAAGGGTGGATCATCACATTTTGAACAGGTGACCAGTAAAAAGGTCCGTTTTTAACAAATGTCTCACAAAGGTGGGATTATTCCCAAATTTATGAAAAGTGGGACTGTTATGGAGAGATCGGGCAAAGGTGGGATTATTCCCATCAAAAAATCCAAAGATAAATGTACAACAATGGACATTAACTGTCCAGATCAGAGCCAAGATTAAACACAAGCTACAGACTGACCATAAAACACTACCCGGTCTGTACTTGCTATAGTCAGCAAAGTTAGTTGTCAGTTATGCAGCAGGAAGAGGAATTGGCTTAACAGCGCTATCGATACGTCGAAATGCTACTCTTACTCTTTCCTTGAGCCCTTCATTCTCACTCTCAACATCACCAGTCTGTTTGTCAAGATAAGCCACGTTGTTGTCAACGGTAATCACCAACCTCCCGTCTTCACCTAACTTCACATCTCCAAACAGGGACACCAGAAGTGCATGTGCAACCTTCTCCATCTTCCGATTTTCTTCTTCCGTTCTTTCAGAATCTGATTCAACCACCACCTTGGGCATCTCTTTGCTCATATTTAGAACCATCGCCACTATTGAGTCTGAGACCGTGTCACTTATTGGGTCAGCTGCCCAATGTAGGGTTATATGTTTTTCTGACTCCTGCTTCATAGTAACAGAACCATGCACCTGTAAAGTTGGAACATCAGAATCTTCATCAACCCCAGATTCAACACTCTCATATATCTGCCTCAATCGATGCTTCAAAACACCAAATGCACCAGAGTAAGGAATGGTAATCCGTTGGTTAACATTAGCTGTACATAGCTGAGAGAATATGTGAAGATCTTCTGGGGCCATAATCTGGTAAGTGAAACCTTTCTTCACCAGTAAGCCACTCACAGATTCACCAATTTCTGGGGTTTTTTCAGCGAGCCTTCCTATGGTTTTTGCCATTTTCTCAGAACTAAAAGACATTTCAACAGACTGGCAGTTTTTAGGAGACATAATGTTTGTGTTGCGGTCAGAAAATAAGCTGGTCAGTTTCTGCTTAAGCCTTCCCATTTCATTAGCCCCTCCATGAACAAGTATAATGTTAGGAGGCATAAGCTCCTTGAGGAAAGCACTTGTTTCAGAATAATCAGCGTGAGCAGAGAAGGATATGTAATGGACCTGCATGTTGAGAGGAGCTGTGAGACCGTTCATGAGGGTCACTTCTTTTGGTTCGTTTATGATGGTTTTGGCTAGCGTCCCTTCAACAACATACCCAGGAATGACACATGAATTTTTCTTGTCTGAACACCACTTATCAAAGAGCTGTCTAGACAACCCACTCTGAAGCCCACCAGGGCTTGCCATCACCACCGAGGGACCAACATCATCGAAATTCTCAATGCTCTTCAGTGGAGATATGTGCTTAAAGTCAAAGGGGTTTGAATTTGCAAATTGGTTGCGAATCCTGTCATTCATAGCATTAATGTAGGTCTGGTAGACGGCCATGCATCTTTTGGCAAGAGGAGAAGCGTAATATATGGGGATGTTGTGAAGCTCAGGGTGATTTGACCAGTACTCGTCAAGGATTAATAATAGTTCCTGGGCACGACCAAGGGCATATGCTGGAATAAGGACTCGACCCCCTTGGGCAACGGTTGAGTGAATAACATCAGTGAAGCGTTTCTCTCTTACATGCCTAGGTTGATGAAGCTGAACACCATAAGTGGATTCAATTATACATATATCAGGAGAGAACTGAGGAGTCTCAGCAGAACGCAGATGTCTGTCTTCTTCACGGGAAAAGTCTCCAGTATAAAGGACTCTCACTCCGGCAATATCCACCATAAACATGGCTGCACCAAGGACATGGCCAGCAGTATAACACCAGAAACGAATTCCATTTACTTCTAAAGTTTGATGAAAATCAATGACCTATAATGATTAATACATACATCAAAAGTGACCGTGTCAGATTGCATTTCATCATAACGATATATAAAGTAGGCTGCATGGAAATTTAAGATAATGCCTTGAATAGGTCAACATGAACAACAATCAAAGTCCGGTAAGCATATAATTATGAAATTATCATGCAAAGATATCATCACTCCATAAAGTAAAGCCAATTCAGCTTCCACAAGTGAAATTACATTGATAGGCTTCAAATATGATTGTTTTACAGCTCCATCCTGAAGTATGTTTGCACAGAGATCGACATGCTTCTTGCAATAGAGGGAAAATGTTTATCATGTACACAGCAACAGAGTACTAACAAGGATTCCACCACAAATACAGCCTGGAGTGGTCAAGATGGATATCTCATTACAGCAATAGCTTGTTAACTAGTCAAGACTAGTAACTCCTGAAACAACCACCAATTTGGAGAACTTTGTGAAGTTGAATTTAGTGGAGGAGAGTAGTAATAAATAATATAGAGATTAACCATCATCTTGTAGGTTGTAACGATAGGGTTGGTAGTCATGACTTGTAACACAATCTACGCAATCTATGTCTAAGTACATAACATGATCAAATGAAACAGCATGTACATAATGGATAGCCCAGAAGAAAACAAAAAAAGTTGGGGACAAAAAAAGAATTCTATTCTATAAGGACCATTTCCAGATATGAAGTTTGAAAAGCAAACCTAATTATAATATTTCTTTGCAGTGTGGAGAAAAACCAACCTCAATTCTGTCCATAGAGCGAAGAATATCTTGCTCGTCGAACAACATATCTTCAACTGACACTTTGCTGACTTTGACATAATCGGACAAAAGTAATCTATAGATAGCTTTAGTCGCATGAGTCATGTAAACTTTGCCTTTGAATGTTGTCTGATAATAAGTCGAGAGAAGGTAGATTAATACTAGTAAAGGGCTATCTGGAGTAAAATATCATAGTTCATACACGCACAAACCTTTTCTAAGAAATATGGAAGAGATGCAGCATGATCCAAGTGAAAGCTGCAGGCATGAAGCAGCAATGTTGAAATGAAAAAAAATAAAATAATGTAGCATCTTAAAGCAAGAAAGATCAGAACGATACACATACAAAAAAGAATATCGTCGATATTAGAGGGCAATGCTACACAACTTTTGCCCTTTCCTGTTCAACTTCATCTGACTTATTTCAGAGGAAAATAAGTTCAGATGAGTTAAGATAAGTTCATATAAGTTTTCATAAGTTAGATAAGTTCTGAAAAGTTCTATTAAGTTCTAAAACCTAATAAAATAAACTTCAATAAGTTCAGATAAGTTTTAATAACTAATAAGTTCTATGTTAAAAAGAATGCAAACTAGTTTGATGGTTGCAAGCAATTTTGGCAGAGAACCTCCTCATTTAGGTGCACCAACGAATTGATCAGAGGAGGGTTTCAATATGTGCAAGTACCTCTAAGAACTAGCACAATTTTTCCATCAACGCGAACCAAGCCTAAAATCATTTTCTTTCTCCCCTCCTCCTACCCAAAAACACCACATACTCCGAAATGGCGAAAAGAAACAAAGCATATAGCACAAAAAAGAAGGGCAAGCAGAACATACTGTGTAACCAGGACAACATCAATTGTTGAAGGATCAATCTCATCAAAGTAAGGCAAAGCTGCCATACCAGTATATGCAGGGTGAATACCACAATCAAACTGTACCACAAAAAAAAAAAAAAAAAAAAACCACAAGAATTAAGAAAATGAAAAATTAATGTGAATAATCCCATCTTTCACCCGTCTTTTCAAAATAATCCCAACTTTGGATTTTTCCAGAATAATCCCAACTTTTGAGAGGACCTTCTCAAAATAAGCCAACTTATCATTTTCATTGCATACACTAATCTATTTTATATTTAAAATATATAAAAAATTAATAGTTCGAATTATTTTGAGAAGTTACCCTTAACGTTGGGATCATACTAAAATAATTCAAAGTTGGGATTATTTCGAGAATATTGGTGAAAGTTGTGATTATTGAGGTCAATTTTTCCTTGAGAAAAAACAGAACAAAGACACATTCAAATTCGATTCCGAAAACACTATAAAAACATACCAATACAGTCTTCCCCTTGTAAGACATATAAACACAAGACCGACCAACTTCATTACCAGCACCTAACGGTGTAATTATAAGTTGATCCCCTTCTCTTGTAGCTAGAGAATCACGTTTCTTCTGTGATGATGATGGTAGTTGAACAATTGACGCCATAATTGAATTAAAAGATGACCTTCAACAACAAATATGCAGTAATTTAAACAAATAGTTTCCAAATGTTGTCAAAATTTCAAGAAAAAGTTAAGTAGTTCATCAAAATGATTGGAAAATTATATTCCAACTAAAATTGAAGTATGTGTAAGCTACAAATTTGATATTTATAAACTTATAGTAGTCAAATTAGTCATTAACAAACCTTAAATTTTTGGGAAGATTCAACTTTCTTTATCTTTCTCTGACCTTTCTTCAATACAAGATTGTTCCCGTCAAAAAGAAAATGTTGAAATTGTGCAGTCCCCTTGACTTGGTGAGTATTGATTTTTATATGAACTTCTGTAGTTGATCTTGTCCCAAAAAAAAAACAAAGGTAAATGTTAATTAGATTTGTTGGCCAAAAGTTTGGGTTACTGTTGATATATGATAAAAACACTAATCGATAGTGAGCAGTCTGACTACTATTAAAGACAATATTGTAATTTCAGCTAATAAAAACACACAAATAAGGGATGATTTATATATAATTAGTGTCTCAAACACATTAACATGGTGTTCTAATCAATAACTAGTGTGTCAAACAGACAAACAAAGTTTCTTATAAATAACATGTTACACTTTGGAGGGAGTTGAGTGAAACAAATAAACATGAGGTTCTTATAACCAGGATCGGATTTTGGCATGTGCATAAAGGTCTACCGCACAGGGTCACATTTTTTATGGGCCTAATATTGAGCTTAAGTCCAACTGGGAAAAAAACCTGATATCTTTCTCAATTAAAATGAATACTCCTTTCTCTCTCTTCTATTATTTATATCTATTTTCCAAAGTTTCCCAAGTCACACTTCTACTTATAATAGGGGCCTCCTTTTGTTCTAAGAACTAGTTAGTAGGCCCGGGTTATGCCCCGGGTAAGAAAAAAATTTCATTTATTAATATTGTACTTTAAAATGATTACACTAAATACAACTTGGTCTAGTGATTAAAACTTTAGTATATGAACTTGAAGCCACGGGTTCAAAACCTATACTATGCAATTTCTAA
This sequence comes from Beta lomatogona, assembly GCA_947646795.1. Lineage (NCBI taxonomy): Eukaryota > Viridiplantae > Streptophyta > Magnoliopsida > Caryophyllales > Amaranthaceae > Beta > Beta lomatogona. The sequence goes on along the minus strand of CANSNZ010000247.1, from coordinate 832,358 downwards.
TTTTTTTATTGTACATGGATTACATGAACTAAAACTTCCTAAGGAGAGCGCCACGTGGCACAGTTCCTTGTTTAGGAACGCCTTTTAATATATTTACTAGTGTTTAGGCCCGAGCGATGCCCCGGGGTTTCTCTGTGCTACAATTTAGTAATAGTTAAATAAGTCATCTTCATACTCATTTTAAAAAGTTATCTCATTCATATATGGATTTCAAAAGTTTTCCATTTAAATATCATCATTAATTTTGATAAATAAGCAATAATAATATGGTGGAGTGATGGTTGGATCTCTTTCTTTCATACTTGAGGTTGTGGGTTCGAATCTTCACGCTTCTTTTTTTTACTATATGAGAAAGACGTGGATAGAATGTTACTGAATAAGGGATGGTGACACGTGGCACATATACGTTCTTAGGAACGCCTTTTAATATATTAGTATAGATAGAGGCACAAGAATCTAAAAAAGAGCCCTGCTTATAACAAGTTATACTTTTTCTACACGGTAAAAAAAATAAGGTTGCCTTTATGAATTTTCGTTTATTTTTTTGAAAAAACAAATTGTCGCTAATAGTGGACAAACTGCCCACTATCAATTGGTGTTTTATCATTCCTCTTACTCAAGACATATGAGGCCATGATCAACTTTCGTCTATAATATTATTATTTTGTTATTTGTCCAATTACCAAACTTTTGCATTTTGCAACATGTGTTAACTTTGAATTCTCAATACACTATTTTATACTAGTTTAAAGTAGCAATGCAATCGTATTAGTTAATTTTTGAATTGCGATTGTAATAAATTTGTATAATCTTAAAAACAAGTCTACCAATTTTATTAAAGAAGCGATTATATATGATTGTCCTCCAAACTTACTAAATTTCTTCTTATCATTATTAATATTGCTCTATTGACGCCTTTAAAAGGATATTCAAAAGGCCGTGATACTATGGTTAGATTTCACTCTCGCTTGGTAATGATTTCATCAATCATTGCCTTGACAAAACGATATCTGAAGGCGGCTCCCCAATTTATTAATTGGGTTTATAGCGCGTCAACTCATTTGAGCTTCTCATCAAAGAAGAAGCCTGACATACCCTTCCATAAGGGTATTGAGTCACACAGGAATGTGACTCTTTCAGGAAACCTGATAGTAGAATCCCATTTGACAGAAGGTCACTGGGATTGGTTCTGTTGCGAGATCATATTCTCGCTGTTACTTTGTTGCCCCGCTTGTGAAATCAGACCTCTCCTTTCACTTCTTTCGTCAGGGTTATGGCGATCATCATCCACCAGTAGCAGAGTTGCACTACAGCTATCTCTCAACTCAAACCTCCAGATCCAGCAGTTTTATCCTAGTTCAAGTTATTTATATTTATGTTTTTGTAATAGTATCGCTCAGGTTAGTTTCTTTGTATTTGTTGTAGTAGTGTTAGGATGTACTTCGGTTATTAATTAATGCACATTTTCCCCGTTGTCAAAAAAAAAAAAAAAAAAAAAAAAAGATACAAACACAAAAATGACCAAGTTGTATTGTTCAATTTATAGTTTTGCTTTGTCCTTTTTTAGCTTTAGCTTGGGGAGTCGGTGTGATTAAGTTGTCGAGTTATGTTATTTGCAACTTTCGTTTCATTAAATAATATAGATATACCTATATAAATTAGTATAAATAACTTAAAAAAGATCCACTGAAAACTAACCTTAAGTTGAAAACTGAAATGTTATGACAGATGTGAGAAAGAACAAATATTGAATGCAAAACAAAGAATAATCACACAGATTTAACGTGGTTCACCAACGGAGTGTTGGCTACGTCCACGGGCAGAGAGAAAATAATATTATTGATGAGAAGGATAACCAGAATTACAGAGGTGTTATGAACTAATGACCGCACAAAACGAATTAGGTTAAAAGCATATTTATAACCCAACCCCGAAAACGCGTTTCCGCTTCAAAAAGCCCACCACCCGATCGGGTCGGGCAACATCCGCTCGATCGGGCAGACCACTTCACTAAACGAGGAATGTTCTCGGGCCCGGTCGGGCGACCATCGCCCAGTCGCACGCCTGGTCGGGTTCGGTCACTCACCCGATTCCTTCCAAACCCCCTGCTAAGTCATTGGACCCCGCCCGGTAGGGCGGCACACGCCCGACTTGACCGGGCAGCTCTGCGAATAAGACCTTTCGACGATATTCAACCAGATTCAAGGCATAAATTCCTACAAATCTCCACCTTTACTTGAATCCTCTTACAATAAACCAGATGACCAGATGCATGGATCACAATGCCCAGATTCTCCCTGCAACCAGATTTGCCCCGAAAGACAACCAGAACAGATTTGTCCCTGAAGGACACCAGACTAGACTAGCCCCTCAGGACCCCAAACCAGACTTGTCCCCCTAAGGGCCCAGACTTGCCCCCAGTGGGCAACTAACAATCACAATCAGCTTGTAAGTCCAAGCAACCTTGGAACTTACCCTGTGGAATCAGATTCGAACAGATGTGTTGCTTATACTCCTTCCTAGCACATGTAACACCTTCCTTGGACGACCCAAAAATATTCACCTCTCCGACATACAGTGCAAAACCCACCATGTCTTCACAGCCGTCCCTTTGGTGAGAGTTCCCAAAACCTACATGCCGACCAAGAGCCAAATTTGACTGACTCGATTTTGACGACGAAGAACACGGAATTTCAAATTCATATTGTGAGTGTTGACAGATTTCTCCCTGACGTGAACCACCACTCTAACCTAGAATGCCTCTGTGCTCCACCTGTTTCTCAACACTACCACAAACAGCCAATGTAACAACACAAGACTCAGATAACGTAGACCCTTGCAACACATACAATGTCTCCCGTTTAACCCCTTTCAGGATCATCTTCGAACCCCACTAGACATACAACCCTCCACCCTCACCTTTGAAACTGAACCCTTTCTTGTCTAACAGACTAAGTGAAATCAAATTCTTTGTGACCTGTGGAACATGCCTAACATCATTCAAAGTACAGACTTTGCCATCACATGTCCTAATTCTGATGGACCCTATACCAACTGTCTTACAGACCTCACTGTTGGCCATAGTAACACTTCCATCAACCTGTTTATAGTTCATAAACCACTCCCTGCGCGAACACATATGACAAGACGCTCCATAATATAAAACCCACACATCACTGCAATGTGTTTGTTCATTAGCAACTAAAGCAATATCATCATCAGAACTGAAGTTTTCGGCTGCAACAGCAGCAGAACCAGACCCAGATTCATCAGACCCAGATTTATATTTCCTTCTAGGACATTCCCTTTTCCAATGCCCCATTTCCTTACAGTAATTACAAACATCACTAGATTTAGGACCCCTACAAGACGGTTTCTTGGATTTTCTCCCGAATTCCCCGTCCATTACCACCGGCTACTAATCCAAGCGCTCGATCGACCGTACTGTACCCGGACGCCTTATGACGAATCTCCCTAGTATGAAGTGCGGATCTTACTTCTTCTAAAGACAGGACTATCTTTTCCAACAATAAAAGAATCCACAAAATTCTCATACGACGAAGGCAAAGATACTAACGTAATTAAAGCAAAGATCCTCATCATCTACTTTAACATCAATATTACGAAGATCTAGTAAGATAGTATTCAGTTTATCTAGATGGTCCCTTAGAGACATACCTTCCTGCATACGCAGGCTGAACAGACGTTGCTTCAAAGCAACTTGTTGGTTAGTGATTTTGTCATATACAAACTCTCCAACTTCAACCACATACCAGCGGTGGTTTCCTGCTCTGCGACTTCAGTTGTCGTCAGAAAGACACAACATAATCGTTGAATGCGCCTTCTCCTCCAGAATGGTCATCGCAGCGGTAACTAAATCCGTTGAGTTCTTTGCCAACGGTGCCCATAACCCTTGTTGCTTCAGTAAAGCCCGCATCTTGATCTGCCACAGACTAAAACTATTTCTCCCAATGAATTTATCGATTTTCACATTCATCTCAGACATCTTTCTCACCCGGATCAAAAACAAAGCTCTTGATACCAATTTGTTATTACAGATGTGAGAAAGAACAAATATTGAATGCAAAACAAAGCATAATCACACACAGATTTAACGTGGTTTACCAACGGAGTGTTGGCTATGTTCACGGGCAGAGAGAGAATAATATTATTGATGAGAAGGATAACCAGAATTACAGAGGTGCTATGAACTAATGACCGCACAAAACGAATTAGGTTAAAAGCCTATTTATAACCCAACCCAGAAACGCGTTTCCGCGTCAAAAAGCCCACCACCCGATCGGGTCAGGCGGACCACTTTACTAAACGATGAATGTTCTCGGGTCCGATCGGGCGACCATCGCCCGGTCGCACACCCATTTGAGTTCGGTCACTCGCCCGATCCGTCATCGGGCGCCTTCCTTCCAAACCCCCTGCTAAGTCACTGGACCCCGCCCGGTCGGGCGGCCCTGCGAATAAGTCCCTTCGACGATATTCAACCAGATTCAAGGCACAAATTCCTACATGAAAACCGACCTTTTTGCTCATTTTGCAGATTTTTGCTCATTTCAGGTGTTTGCTCATTTTAAGAAACTTTCGCTCATTTTACGAAGTTTTTGCTCATTTTACAAACTTTTGTTCATTTTATGTTTTTTTGCTCATTTTATGTTTTTGCTCAGTTTAAAAAACTTTTGCTCATTTTACAATTTTTTGCTCATTTTAAGAACTTTTTGCTCATTTTATCGTTTTGCTCATTTTAAGAAACTTTTTGCTCATTTTATATTGCAGTTTTCAGTTTTCAGCATAAGGAGTGGTTTTTACGTGATCATATTCCTATATATATATATATATATATATATATATATATATATATATATATATATATATATATATATATATATATATATAACTAACATATCATTGGCTAAAACACATGTAAATTGATATAAACATATGTACAAATTGATATCATCCACGATCATAAAGGAAACTCCAAAAGGCTTGCACCTACAATTTGGGCAAAGCCCAAGTCTACATTGCCAAAGCCACAACTATTCAACAACGAATTATATCCTTCATTCAAGAAAATTTCTAAGATATTTTAATAGGAGACAATCTACTGTTCATCAAAGTAGTTCAGGGACTATGGGATCCTTCTTGTCAAATTGCAAACATCGTAGATGACGTTAAGACCCTCCTTAATTCTTTCAACAATTGGAACATCAAAACATCTAACGAGAAACAAACAAAGGCAACAGACTGGATGGTCAATGTTGGACGCTTAGTCGATTCTCATGTTATAGATAAAAACTTGTAATATTTCAGCTTTAAACTCCATCCTTGTAAATGATCTATTAGTAGTTCCCTTTTAGCAAGCCTTTCTAATTCTCTTTCCCTCACTTTTATATAAGAAAAGTGTACTAATTGATATAAAATAGGTATAAATTGATATCAAATATGTATAAAATACTATAACTCTGTGTTTAACCACTCTTGTAAAAAACATATCTCAGTTAAGACATGTTGTTACCATAATACCAGTACTCCCTCCATCCCAATTTTTTTAACACTTTTCCTTTATGTTTATCCCAAATTAGTTTGAGTACCCCCATTTTTAACATGGTCCCACTAATATTATATTATTTCTCTTAAGCTCATTTGCCCCACAATATACTTTTATCCATAAATAGTTACCCAACTTTGTCTCTCATCCAATAAAAAAAAATACCCTATCAGCTTCTATCACATTATTTTTTTTTTCATAAAATAACCTTTAATATTCACACTATAACTTATCACCTTAAACTATGTGTCCCAACAAGCGTTCGATTTTTTTTGAACGAAAAGAGTATAAAATATGACAGTATAGTGTCAACATGGCCACTGGTAGGGCTGATTAACAGATCTTGTCGGGTCGTGTTCAGGTTCATGTTAATAATAAACGGGTTTAACATGTCTCAATCCAAACCTAACAAACGGGTTGAAAAATCAACATTGACCCGACATGTGTATTAAACGGGTTACCCATATAACCCATTTAACCCATTTACATATGTATAATATTAAATTTTTATTAAAACTTATTAGTTTTCTACAATAAAATCACATAAAGTATGCATGATTAGATTTTCTTTTTAGTATTTGTGTTCTACAATTAGTATTTTTAAAATTTTCTCCAACTTTAACACAACTTTTTAGGAAATATATATATTAATGAGTTAAACAGGTCAAAGCAGGTCAATTTCGGGCTGAAAATGTCAACCTTAACATAACCCATTTAATTAATTGGGTAAGTCGTGTCAACCCATTTACTTAAAAATCTCTACCCAAACCCGCTTATTTCAGGTCGGGTTCGGGGTGGGTAAGTTTTTCACAGCCCTTGCCAATGGTGTGGGCTGGGCGGGCCGGGCTGAGATTTCACGGCCCAAGGCTGGACCGTGAAATTCACGAGTTGGGCAGGCTGGTCTGCGGGCTGAAAGATCTTGGCCCACACCGGTCTATTACCGATTTTCACGATTCGGGAAGCGATTTTGGTGGTTCGTGGGCTGGATAGGGCTGCCGGGTCGGCATGAGAGTTTTTCTAAATTTTTTTTTTCAAAATTATTTATTCATTTGGATTATTCATTGTTGTTACATAAAACCTTTAAAATTAATTAAAATATATACAATTATTAATATCAATGAATAATTTCATTATTTTTGAATTTGATTGACTTATAATATATGCAATTTGATTAAAATCTACACAATTTAATCGAACAATTACTTGGACTAGGCTGGTCCGGTTCATAGGCATGACTGGACCAATTTCGTAGTCCGGGTTGAGCGGCTGTAGTAGCGAGCTTTCGTGGGTTGGACTTAAAAAATTCGACCCACAACCCACCCACCAATTTCACGGTTCGAGCCGGTTGGACCGGACTTTTCGCGAACTCAACCTACACAACACAACCCATGAGGTAGGCTGGGCGGGATAGACCCGTACTATTGGCCATCTCTACTACATTGAACAGTGAGTACACGATGATAATGAAATTTTGGTAAACAAAACAGGTGAGACTCCACTTCTCACGGAAAAAGCAAAGTGGAAGAACTGAACTTCTATTTATCGCCCCAAAATTACTTAAAATCGCCCCGGTCCCACGAAACATTTCCAACTTTACCCTTCTTTTGTTTTTCTTTTCTTTTCCGAAACCACCACCTCCTGCCACAACCAGCCCACCACCACCTCCAGCCCCCCACCGCCCATCTCAAGCCCCACCGCCACCTCGTCAACCACTCATATTGCGAAATTTTTTTTGGGTCTAAGGGTCGAACGTCCGGCCAGGACGTTCGACCCATGGCCCGAACGTCCGGCCTAGGACGTTCGGGCCATGGGGCGAACGTTTGGCCGGGAGTTCGACCCATGGCCCGAACGTCCGGACAAACGTTCGGGCCATGGGTCTAACTTCCTGGCCAAACGTTCGCCCCCTTTTAAAAAATTTTGAAATTTTTTTAGTTAAGGGGTGAACGTCGCCAGGACGTTCGACCCATGGCCCGAACGCCTGGCTCGACGTTCGGGCCATGGGTCGAACGTCCCGCCGCAGACGTTTCGCCCATGGCCCGAACGTCCAGGCCAGGCGTTCGGGCCATGGGTCGAACGTCCCGGCCAAACGTTCGACCCTTAGCCCCATTTAAAATCTTTTTTTTACGTGGTGGGTGGTGGCAAGTGGTGGCGGGTGGCGGTGGAGGTGGGTGGTGGCAGGGGGAGGTAGGTGGTGGTGGGTGGTGGCAGGTGGTGGCGGGGGTGGTGAGTGGTGGAAAAAAGAGAAGGGTAAAATAGTAAAAGTTAAAGTGGGGCCAGGGCGATTTTAAGTAATTCTGGGGCGATGTTTAACAATCCCCGTGGAAGAAGTTGCACTCCCACTCCAACAAACTGTGAGCCTCGCCTGTCTGTCGTCTGTGGCATAACCCTTGCCGCACTCTATTCAAACCCCTTTCACTCTCACGTGTAACCTCCAGATTTTCGCTTTAGATTTCCTACTCGTCATTTTTTCACACTTCAATCTACGTAAACTTTTTTTATCAATGTGAGTTTATTAAGCAACCAAATTTACTTTGCGTATATATAACTCACTCACTCCAAAATCAATAAAAATTAAAGATCCGACAAAAAACCTTCGATATTTTCCCCCCACCATTTTTTGATTTTCTTTCACATCTCACCGACTTTTCTCCCTCCTCTTTCACGATCTCTCATCGAATTTCGATCATTAAATTTCTCAGGTAACAATCAAAACTTGTTTATTCTTATATCATTTGAAAATGCTATGAAATTCTGATTATTACTGTTGTTTGAATTTTAATCAAGTGATTAGAAGTGGAGTGAATCTGAATCTTGCGAGGGGTAATTTCGTCAAAATCTTCCAGAAATGCGAGGGCGTCAAGCAGTAGGAGATGCTGCTGTGTCTACTTATAAACGTGTTGCATCTAAAGATCGTTTAGATCGTTTAGATGGTAATATTTTCTTCATCTTTTACTAATTTTACTGTTAATTATTTCATTTTGTATGTTGAAATTCTATTTATTCTAATTGAGGTAATAATTAGTACTAAAATAGGCCATGCAACTCTTATTTTTTACTGTTATTTTGAGGTAATTTGTCACGTTATTCATGCAATTCTAGTGTGTGATTTTATTATAAGCTGTGTAATTTATGTGGTGCATGAAGAAAGTAATGTTATTTACCCTATGTTGTACTCATGGAGTTTATGTTTATGCATTATTATAGTCACTGATGATTAGCAAGTAGGCCTTATTAGGCTGATTTGGTAAACCCTCATAGTGAAGATGTGAAATTTTCGAATTGAAAACTTTTACCAAGATCATTTTGAGATGAATTCAATAGTTTTTTTTTTTAAAAAACAATGGTATAATCTGAAGCGATAGAGCGTATTATTGCAATTTAATGGTGAAACTTAGCAAGTTTTCGTGACTGAAGTCAAATGTAGCATATTATTTTGATTTGGAGTGGGAAAAAAGATAGAGGGGTGATGTCGAGGAAATCAAAGTTTCTAATTGTTATAACTTATAACGAGGGAGTTTACTCCTAAAATCTTTTATGCTCTTCCGAAAAACTCACCTATTTCCCCCCGTGGTTGCCCATGTAATAATGTAATAAGTAATAACAGTTCGAAATTGGGAAGAGTTTGGGACTTTGGGTGATTCACATGAATAGCTACATCTTTAGTATCTATAATATAAGAAAAAGTGCTTATCTTTTTTGCTGATTGGTTTTTTTTTTTTTTGCTTGTAGGTCGTCTCCAAGGTTTGGCAAAAGAAGGTGGAAATCCTCCATGGCGGAAGTCATTACCTCATATCCTTGTTGCTACAATTGCATCCTTTCTATTTGGATATCACCTTGGGTATGTGTTGAATTTTATTTTATTCACGATTTTTTTATGTCTCCTGTTGAAGAAATATCTTTTATAAGTTACGCCCTACATGCGCATAAAGCTTCAATAATAACAAGAGCATCCTAGGAGAGAACAGTTGAAGAAAAATGTTACTTTCTGTGTCTAAAAATATAAGGTGCCCAGGACTAGTTTAAGTCTTAATGATCCTTCATCTGTACTAATTACTACAACCAATATTTGTCTGGAGTTGGCGAACAAGGAAGAAGTTAAAATTATGTTTCATGAAAAAACAAACGCACACACTCTCTCTTTTCTTTTTTAACCCAGAAGCATAAAGAATTTGCTTAAATTATGAGATATAAGTAACTAAACCTAAGTAGAATGTCAAAGATGCCCACTATACTCCTAAAATACAAGCTAGCATACAGTAATTACCCAGCCATTGTTGCTGGCTGGCTTCAATCTCTCTTTCACTTCGTCTTTGTTCTAATTGATTCACTTCATTTGCGAATTGAAATAAAGAAGTCTGATAACTGGGCCAAAGAAAGAATTTACTTATTGAAAGTTTACTTTTGTCTCAATCACGGTTTCTTGTCCTTAATATAAAGTGAATTACATATCTTACGTAATTCCTATTGGTTTGTCATTGAGATTTTATTCTCCGTTCTCACCATCTTTATTCTTTGAATATACGGATGAATTTTCAACTCTTTACGACTCCAGGGCCAAAAATTGTCTAGGAGCAAGGAGACCATTGTACATGGCTATCTTTTGTCACCAGTTGATGTCTGAGAGCGGTTCATCTATTTTTTCACTCAAGAATTTTGAAATCAATTTAAATTTGGACCTGAAATTCCAAAGCACCCCATCTTCTGGTTAGGACTTGGGGTGAGTCCTAACTGGGCCGACATCCTAACTCCTACCCCTGGGCTCATTAGAGTCGAATGCGCCGGAGTAGTTCTTGTGGCTTGCATTACATTTCTATGATGTCGAGGTGTAGAATATAGTTTAATGAATACATTTTATTTTAAACAAGACTAGCTTTTTTAAAATAAGAAATATGAAGGAGTATGATGAAGGAGTTAATTTGTAGAATATGTCATGCAATGGTGAATTAACTTGTGTTTAAAAAAAGGTGTTACTATAAATAGAAATGTAATGCTTCTTGGGTTGCTGATACTCACATTGATATTTATGTTTGTTTGTTTGCTGTCAAATGCAGAGTAGTGAATGATACACTAGAAAGTATTTCTTTTGATCTTGGCTTCAAGTGGCAATACCATGGCTGAAGGTAATTATATATATTTGGCATGAGCATAATTCCACATCTTTCCGTTAAAGTTTGGATGATCTTTTATCTCTTGGTAGTCAAGGAACAAGTTCTTGCAGTCGTGGAATTGGAGTCACGGGCACATACATGAAAGGAACTTTCTGAAAGATTTTACTGACACTTTATTTGTACTTTCTTGTAGGCTTGGTTGTTAGTATGTCTTTGGGCGGCGCGTTTGTCGGCTCTCTATTCAGTGGGTCGATTGCTGATTATTTTGGTCGAAGGAGGTCCTTCCAGCTGTGTTCATTGCCTATGATTATTGGTGCCTCAATGAGGTCAGTGCAATAAATTGATTCCATACACTCCTTCCTTCCTTGTCCATTAAGTTCTTTGGTGTTTGATACTTTCTACTCAGCTTGAATAGAAAAAGGGAGTGGTAGATTCTGTGAAGCCTCTTGGACATCTCAATTTTCATGTGGACATTTTTTTATTCTGTCAAAAGGCCATCTTTTGAGTTGATGCATGTGATTTGACTAGGAATAAGATACAATGTTATACTTCATTTTTGTATTACCTGCTGTGTTCCTATTTCACTGTTTGAATGTAATTGCTCTGCTATTCTCTCTCACGTTTTCTCTCTTTTTTTGGGGGGGTTGATGTGCATGTGTATTTTAGGTGATACTATCCCATTTTTATTACCGATATGTGTTTCTTGTATGGTAGGTCACGATGGCTAAGTTACATCTTCATTTGACATCTAAATAACCATCATCTGGCCCTTAAATGTGCAGTGCAACAACAAGTAGCTTGATGGGCATGCTTACTGGAAGATTTCTTGTTGGAATTGGCATGGGACTTGGCCCAGCTGTTGCAGCTCTATATGTGGCTGAGGTGCATGAGATATTCCACTTTAGATATTTTGTGTATGCCGTCCATAAATTTTCAGCAGTTTTCATTAAGTTTCAGTAAATTGCAGGTTGCACCAACATATGTTAGGGGTACATTTGGAAGTTTCACTCAAATAGCGACATGCCTAGGACTTATGGCTTCCTTTTTGATCGGCGTTCCTGCAAAAGAAACTAAAGATTGGTAAGAAGAGCTGAGCATATCTGAGCTATGTTCACTTTGGTTTTCAGCTTCACTGCACCCTGTGTTTTTTGACAAATTATTATATAGTCAGAGTTTGCATTTATTGGCAGGTGGCGTATTTGTTTCTGGGTATCTGTGGTTCCTGCTGCATTACTTGCTATATCAATGGAACTTTGTGCAGAGAGTCCTCACTGGCTCTTCAAGGTTTTAGCTTTTTCTAATCTCTGGCTTTAAGGAATTTTTTTTTTCTGTTTTCTGTTTGCATTTACATCTTATGGCTGTGCTTGGTTTTAGAATGTCTGGTGTGACTTTGATTTGTATTGATAGTTCCAAGTTTTGAGGTAAAAATAATTCTCATTTTGTGTATTGGGACTTGGAGGTACATTGCAGCTTCTGAAGGCGTATTAGACTGTTACTCTATTAGTTATGGTTCATTATTACGTATTAAGTCCTTTTTTTCCCTGTCATTGTGGATCTGAGGCACTGATTTGGTTAGTTTTATACAGTAATCATGCCATTCCTCTAATTTCGTCCCGTGCCTTGGAAATTCTAGACTTTCTGATTCACTGTTGATGATGAACTATGAAGTTTATTTGTAGTTTATGGTATAATTGTCACCCTCAATATGCAGGACTTTCCATGACCATGTCTAATATTTTATTTGTCACAGAAAGGTAGAAGTGTTGAAGCTGAGGTTGAGTTTGAGAGGGTACTGGGAGGATTACATGTCAAGAGTGCAATAGCTGAGTTGTCAAAGTCGGATAGAGGGGACGAGGCTGATACAGTCAAATTCTTGGAGCTATTTTATGGTCGACATTATAAGGGTATATGATATTTTGATTTGTTTTTAACAATTGTGGTTAGCCTTCCTTGTTTGACGCTGTTGCAGTCAAAATTTCACTTGTTCCAAATTTCATATTTTGCTTCATTTTGCAGTGGTTTTCATTGGGTCTGTCCTATTTGCTTTACAGCAGCTATCTGGCATAAATGCCGTGTTCTATTTCTCATCTTCTGTCTTTAAAAGTGCTGGAGTTCCATCAGATACTGCAAACATGTTTGTGGCAATCATTAATTTATCAGGTATACGCTGCTCTCTTTTGCTAGTTGCATCTATCAGTGCAATTTCAATAACCTTTTAGTTTACATGGGCAAAGGAAAAGTTGGGCTGTCTCTGAGGGTTTATCATTTTTTTAATTAAAAAAATTGGATTCTCAGATACACATGCAAGTCACTTGAATATGTGATTTGATTGGTAGAAATGACTCAACTTTTCTAAAAAAATTCTGTAGGATCATGCACTGCAACAATACTAATGGATAAACTTGGGAGGAAGGTGCTTCTTATGGGCAGCTTTTTGGGCATGGTAAGACAATGAATTAGCAGGCAAATAGTTTGTATTGATGTAGAGGTTATGGACTTGTGGTAGTGGTAAGTGTAAGCTTTGATGTCAATAATGTCTGCTACCTTATTGCTACATCTTAATCTAAGAGTTTTTTCTTAAAGCCCAAACAGCTCAGTAAGCATGAAAACCAGTGAATCGATAACAATTAGCTTGGTAAGTGTCTGCCTGACCAATTTTTCTGGTTGTTTGCATACACCGCGAGGAATGAGGTGAATGTGAATTACGAAAACATTTTCAGGACTTATATGAGTAATTTGAGTGGTTTGGTTAGTTAGTCTCAAATTGGCTTTTCTTAGTGAAGTGGTTGTGGATGGATTTTTTTGTTGTTTGGTTGGTTGCTATTGATCTAAGTTTTTGTTTTCCTTGGTTCTGACTTGATCACAACCTTTTGTGCGTTTGTGTTCAGGCCGTGGCATTGGTTCTTCAAATAATTGCAGCATGCTCCTTTGTATCACCTGAGACATCAGTGTACCTGTCTGTTGGAGGTGTGCTGCTGTAAGTATCCAGCAGATCGAGTCTATCAATCTATAGTATATACTAAAATATGAGTCACTATATTTGCCTTTTCTTTCCCGAAGTACTAAAGTTCCCTCCTAAGTTCCTTAGATTGAAAGCATTTTAATAGGTCCAACTACATGCATGTATATTTGTGTCATTTCTCAAAATTAAAATTATTGAAAAGGGACTTTTATTTTTATATATAACAATTGAAAAAACGAAGCAATGATTGGGTATTAGCTAGTTTATCTTTTATGTGGGTAGACTTTATTAGGTCATGGTGAATAAAATTAAGGGCGTCAGACAGGGAAAAATGATGCGAGAAGCTTTCAGGTTGGAAGATCTCTCTTCCCCTACTCAATTTTTAATCCTTGAATGTGCTCAGGCCACAGAGGTCTTGAAGTCCATTTTTATGCTGTAAGAGATATTTATTGTCAGATAATTTTCAACTTTTACATCCAACAATTGCTATTTTCTGTAATCTACATTGGGGGTTTAGAGAGGACTTCTGTCTCAAAATGCCCTTCAGTTTTTTTTTTTTTTTTTTTTTTTTTGGGGGTGAGGACTTGGTGATAAGATTTTATTTTGCAGTGTTTCTGATGTTGTTGGAGAGAACTTTGTCTTTGTGCAAGACTTATTTCAATGTATGGTACCTGGACATAGAGGTTGCTAGTGTGCCAGGCTATTGGACCCAACCCAGATAAGAGCCCAGCCAGGTAAAGAAAGCGGGTGGATAGTGGATTAGTGATTGATGGGCTCTTTTAGCCGGGAAATGGATTGTCTAAATGACATGTAGCCTGGCCTAGATGATTTGATTTACAAGTGATTTTATAATAATTATAATCTGACTATATAATAGGCCCGACATGGTCCGGCTGAGTCAAGGCTCAGATTCAGCCGACCCCCGGAACTTATGCTGTCCATGATTGTTCCGGGACCAACTCAATTGGTTATTGAATTTATAGTGATCAGACAATGAAGAGGACTCTGGTCACTGGTTACCATGAGAGTTGCTGCAGTTGATCGATTTGCAGATCTAGAGTTTCAATGGGGAACTATGTTGTCAATTGAAAGCCAAAATGACAGAAACTTAAACTAGAGATGTTGGGGGCTTTTGTTTAGGGGATGTAAGATGAACCCACTGCTCTATTTTAAAACAGGGGAAGTACTTTTTGGAGGTGGGTTTGTAAGTTGTAACTTAATTCTCCGAATATCTCCCAAAGAAAGGGTGGAAGCTTGCCCTTTTGGAAGGAAAAGAGTATGTGATAGTTATATTGCTGTAAAGATGTTCTCAATTTCCTCGCCACAAAAAGGGAAGTCTTTGAACTCCATTTATGAAAAGGAACACCCAGAGTAAGGTATTTTCTTTGTGGATACTCGATAATTTATGAATCCACTGAAGTTGTTCTAATGGCAGGACATTCTCACCCTGAACATACGAGATGTTGGTAGGATGAGTTACTGATGCCCTGAAGTTTGATGTCCAATTTTCTACTATTTGATAATGCTGAAACTACTTTTTTCAGGGTTGTTCTGACTTTTTCTCTTGGAGCTGGTCCTGTCCCGAGTCTTCTCTTATCAGAAATGTTTCCTAATCGGATAAGAGCAAAAGCCATGGCTTGGTGTATGGCTGTTCACTGGGTAATGTGCCTCTCGTTCTGTGTTTAATCTTTTAAAAGTTTTTGGAGTCACATTTCCTGTGTTAGAATATGTTGACTAGTAATACCTTTTATACTGGAATTGCTTGCCTTCTGCTTCCTTGTTCAGTTTACCTCTTTGTGATAACTCCCCATGATTGTGAGTGAAATATTTGTTGAAAAAGTTTAGTTAAAGTTCATTGTTAATGTCCCGTGCATAGTGTACTTCAGGCATATGCTAAGATCAAACTTATGCTTATCCTCATTGGATGGTGTCCTGTAGTTGAATGCCTTAGTCATTTGTCATACGCATGCTAATGTTTAGCTGACCATGTGCTGCACATATGTAATGTTTCTTCTGTCTGTTCACTGTTGCATTCCCCTCATCTCTTCAAATTTGACTCATTTCTTTCGAGGATATATCATTTCCTTTTTGCTGATCAGCATTTATATTCATCTGCAGGGGGTAAATTTCTTTGTCGGTCTTCTATTTTTGCGGTTACTTGAGCAACTCGGGCCAAAGCTCTTGTACACGTTCTTTGCAACCTGCTGTTTGATAGGATTCGCGTTTGTGAAGAAAAATGTATTGGAAACGAAGGGAAAATCACTTCAGGAAATTGAGCTTGCACTTCTTCCAGCTTGATGAAGGTGTGCCTGTTAAGATGTCTTTATATTAGTCATCATCACAATTGCAATATTAATTTGGGCACAAGCAGTGACAAAGATAGATTGCATTCTACAAATTTACCTTTGCATGTATCTAGGATAATGACCTTTGCTTTCTCATATTGGCAGCTTTGTCTTCTGGTTTTCGTGCACACGGAAAATGCTGCTAACAGATCTGACATGAGAGTTGCACAAGGTGTCGACTCTGCAGCTTATTCATCATTCTTGGTTCATTGAAGCACCATTTTTGTCACATATAGCACAGTGCCCTACAGTGTGCTGTTTCAAGTGTTCGGCATTTGTGACCAGAGGTGCTCATGAAAATCTAGTCTGGTATATATCATAAGATCCCTGCCGCCCTCACGAGTAGTGGTATATTGATAGATCAAAATTACGTTATTAGTGGTCTGGGAAGAGGGAACTAGGTAGTCATTGCTATTCTGCTCAACTTTCCCATCCCACTTGTTATACTGGTTATTATCGAGTATGTTTCTAGGGTAAAAGAAAATTTATCTTATTGAACGCAGTGCATGCGAAACATTCTGCATTCGAAGCTGGGAGTTGTAAGTCATATGAGGCACATATTTATATATAGAGGGTATAAATAGTACCGATTTCAATTCTGAAACTGTTTTGTAGTCAATTCAATAACAATTCCTGTGTATAGGAGGATAAGATTACTAGTTTTTGCAACATTTGCACATCTAGTACAATTATATACGTTTTTGATTTAGGTCTGCGTTCAATTATAATCGCAAATGCTAATAAAGACTATTGATTTTGTCAGTACTTGCAGATAGCAGTTTGTCCGACTTTTAGTGCGTAGACTCAATAGTAGAGTACATACTAAGTACTAAGATGCTAAGCATGTGGGCTCACCGGCTCAGTAGGCCAAAACTACGCATGTGGTTCAGTGGTTGGATGTCGATAATTTCATCTAGGGAAACTTTATTGTTGACATTTCTATCTGGCAAATAAAACGAAATATAGATCTACGCAATTCGACTTTTATGGTTGGTAATACGTAATTCTGATTTTTGACATATTTCATTATTGATAAGTAAAATTACAAAAAAAAATCTACTAGACTTTATTTTTCTTTGATTATAAAAAGTTGATATCTTGAAAATATATTTCGAGATAAATCGGACAAAACCTCTACATTAGTACTACAGGTGGGCATGGGTTGGGCCAACATGGGGGCCGGCCTGATCCGAGCCCGCTTAAGGCCTGACCCGTTGTCCGCTACATGGGCGTGCCATGGCCATGAAATTTTATTTCAGGCCAGGCACAATCCCGCCTATATGGCCCGTGGGCCGAACGCCCTTCTCTTTGTTGTTTAGTCTAAAACTGGCAAGAATTCAAATAATCACGGGCCAGGCCCGTAGGAGGCACGAGCCCGTGGACAAAATCTAGAAATTTCAGGTCGGGCTCGGCACTCACGGGCTTGGACCTGGCCTGCCATTTCCCCATGCCCGTGGGCCGAGCCCGTGAACAGGCTCGGCCCGACCCATGCCTGAGTCTAATTAGTACTTTATTTTTCTTTATACATCAGCAATCACAAATGGCGATCAAAATCGAGTATGTCTATAGTATAAGAATAGTAAGTGTAGATTAAAAGAGGAATGGAGGGATAGAGTAGTTGCAATGTAAAAACAAGAAGTGTTTTTTGGGTAAGTAGTCAAGAACACCACGTGGAAATAGAAAGATGACATAGCAATTCAAGAATAAAAATTTAAGAAAATCTTAAATGTGTCCGTATTACTTTCTACATGTTCGGAGATACTTGATTCCCTAGCATTAATCCAAAAATCATGGTGAGCTTACGCACATTTTAAAGTATCGTCACCACCAATAATAATTTAGTTGAACATTAAGGTTACAAAATTTATTTAGGTTGTAGAATAAAAATTTAAAGCTTTATGTTGACCTATTTTAGGCATCTCTATTTTTATGTTTGTGTTTTTTCTCTATAAATTTGGCTTTAGCAAATATTAAAAAAATTGCTTTAGATCCATAGGATCCTGCGATCCTGATCGATTCTATAGGCACCCCGATTCTGCATATGATCTAGATCGTTTTACCTTATAAAGATCACATGATCATGTAGACAGATTGTAAAGGTCTGAATTATGAAGAAAGATCCAATATTATGGAATACTATTAAAGATGAGATTGAAGCTTTGGATTTGTAGTTACGCCGGAGGATGATCTTAAAGTCTTAGTTAATTATTTTGATTGTGAAAGTTGCGTTAGTATTGTATATATACTGAGAGTGAGGGATGTATAGTTCAGTGGTTATTGCATCTCTCCCAATTCTAAGAATTTTCACCCTTGGTAAATTGAGATCTTTTTTACTCCCTTCAAACTTGTCAAGGTTTCTCATTAACATAAAAAAAACAAAAGTTGTTTATGTACTGTTTTGAGCATTAGATGTGTATTTCCCGATATGCCCCTAAAGCAGCTCCCCGTCCCCCCTTTGTAGGTTCTTTTGGGTTGGTAGTCGATCATCTTTTCACTCGCACTTCCACAATTAAATACACCTCTCAAGTCTAAAGTGTTAGCACCAAACTTCATACTAGCTAGTAGTAAAAATAGCTTCACAGTAGTACAGAAAAAAGACACAAAAAACCAATGATTATACTTCATATGATTGAAGCTACATGTATAATGATCATGCAGATTGAAAATGAACAAAATCATTCAATAGGGTTCATTTCATAATACAAATTAAAGTTGATGAGTGAAAGGTTAGAGCTTCAGCTACCAGCAACTTTTTACGGTGGAAGAAATACAGTAAAAAAATTGTGTAAAAACTTCAGCTGATTTCTTACCCATGGTTCATGGCAGAAATATATCTCAACTCAAGGTCTGAAAATGGTGGGAAATCGAAATTATAGTTTCATCAATGGAGGAATCGGACCGAAAGTAGAGCACTTGACATGAAAGTGAGGAGCTAAAGCTAGCCTCACGTTCATTATGGCAGAAAATCTATGAAATTCAATACAAGGGAAGGTGAATGAAGGCTCAAGAGGTAAAAAGTATTAAGAGTTTATTTTCTTTCTACTTTTTTGGTAGCTAGGATTTGACATATAGATTTCCCTAGTTAAGTCTAACAATATGATATTTTTTCTACGATTTAGCAATGTTCATAATATTATATAATAAGTCATGAAAATACGAAAATATAGTGATAATGTTTAACTAAGTAGATAAGATATTGAAAGAGTCGTCGTTTTAAAGTCAGACTTTAAAACGTGTGAAAAAGTCTTCATACTTTTGATGAATAAGGTTTTACTTATTTCATTTTATGTAAACATATGTCGATTTCAAATGTAGAAGTTATTGATTCTGTCATTTTCATGAAAGAGTCAACTATATAACCAACTGTATATGAGAGAGACACATTATTAGAAGAGAAAAAGAAAGTTATACAACACAGCACGATCCCATGAATAGATAAATAAACATATATTCTAACAATTTATAACAAGCTATTACTAGTCACCAATAAAGATCAATGATTGATTATTTAAATAAAGAAAGCTTCAACTCTAGTGATTTAATCCTTCTATTCTATATCATGGTTCTTTTCAGGCCGCAATAACTTTTTCAATGGTTTTTGTTAGAGGTGCTACATTATCTCAATTCTCAAGGAACAAGAATTGTCAATTATGAGACATTATATCGACATTAGAACTCGACTTTCCTAATATAAAAAGTCTTAGGGAAATCATACATGCAGGATCTACACGTTTAGTTGTCAAAATGACGACATTATGTGAACACTCGTACCCGCATATTTTGGCCAGTCATATATGAAATTTGGACCACTTGTATTATTCTTTTCCAGATTCCATGATCTTTAAACTTTTAATATTGTGTTTAGTGTTACAGTGATATATACTAATATAATCCCTTAGACCCTTACATAGTTAATCGTTATTTGTTAGAGAGCTTTGTTGTGACTTCTAACTGCAATTATAATACTAACTTTATAACGGGAGAGAGGGCAAAACTGGAATGATTTTCTTAAAGGTCCGTTTGTTCAACTTATTTTAGCTTATATATGATATTTTATATGAGATTTTATAAGATCAGATAAGATAAGATAAGATAAGATAAGATAAGATAAGATAAGATAAGGTAAGATAAGATAAGGTAAGATAAGATAAGATCAGATAAGATCAGATAAGATAAAATAAGATGTTAGACACAATCAATAAACTATCTTATAAGATAAGATAAAATAAGATAAGATCAGGATAAGATAAGATCAGATAAGATAAAATAAGATGTTAGACACACTCAATAAACTATCTTATAAGATAAGATAAAATAAGATAATATAAGATAAGATCAGTTCAGATCAGATAAGATTTTATAAGATCTTATAAGATAAGATAAAATAAGATAAGACAAAATAAGTTGAACAGAACAGACCCTTAAGTCTTATGCTTCCTTTTCCGGAAGGAGATAAACTACTCAGGCCAATATCGGAGACATATATTAAGTACTACATCTGTTTCATAATACACATTACATTTCTCATTTAGGCACACTATTGATTAACCAACTGTGACAATCTTTCTCTAACCTAAGAAAAAACATAGTCAATATAGATGTTAAATTCATTTCAATACGAGGATTCCAAATACTATCTCTGCTTTTTTTTATATGCTACATTATTGTTGCGCGGTTTTCAATACGTTATTTAACCCTTAATATCTCTTATTTCGTGTTAGGAAACGATGTTGTAATGTTTGATTAATGTGGAACAAGTCAATGAAATAATAAGGTTGAGAAAAACAATAAAGAAAATAAACAAAGAAAACATAAGGATTTACGTGGTTCGGTCAAAATAGACCTACGTCCACAGGTGGGGGATTCGAGCTTATTCACTATGAGGGAGAAAAACAAAGAGAATAATACAAGGAGTCCTAAATACTATAGGCTAAAAGTATGTGTCAAATAATGAACACCAAGGGGATTCTTTTATAACATAAGGAACTCTAACAAAATCCTAGAATATACTTCGCACAAAACCCTGAAAGAAATCGCGCATCCCGCGTCAAATTCCCCGTCGCCGGATCGGGCGGTCATTTTCTTCAAGCCAGATTTGTCTCGGGAACGATCGGGCGCTGTTCGTCCGGTCGTGAATCGCTAAGGGCGTCCGACGGGAGGATGTCGCCCGATCTGATCGGGCGAAATTCCAGTTTCGACAGTTTTTCTTAAAACAACCATAACTTTCTTGTTTCTCATCGGAATTGGTCATATGACCTGTCGTTGGAAAGCTCTTGGAACAAGCTATCACCTCCAATTTGAATCAGATCAAAACCATTTATATATTGAGAGTTATGTACATTCAAAGTCAGCTTTATGCCATTTTCACAAGATTTCAAGTCACAAATACCATTTCGTTTAAGTAAAAATAAAAAAAATTTGATATTATGAATCTACACGTCGAGACGGATCTAACAAGACCACACATGACTATATTTTTACTTATAAAAAAATCAAAATAATCGGTCAAAGTTAGTGGCTTCATTCCCAAAGCAACAATGTAGCAAGTAAAAAAAACAGAGGGAGTAACAAAAGTAAATTGGCTTGCAACAAGATTTGAACATGTGACATCTAGCTATTATATATACATAGCACAATTACCAACTCAACCAACTTTTAATCATATATTAATTGTCCACATTATAATATTTGTACCTTTCAAATGTTGAGTTTTCTTTATTACATTTTAATGCGAATGGAAAAAAAAATGCATATCAAGTTTGGAAAAAAATGCCACCCGGGGCATATATTACCCTTGTAACTCGTTAATGATTCATCAAATATAATATTAACTAGTAAAAATATTTATCTTCTCAAAATCGCCCCTAAAAAAGGCATTATTATATTGAATATTCTGCACAACTATTTTTTTTTTAAATGAGCCACCTATATATTACATCTGTTTCGAATACATGCACCATTTGCTTTTCACGTATTCCAACACGCTTCTTTGGCTATTAATGTCTCTAATTGTGTATAAGTAAAAATTATAAAAAGTTAATATTTGGAATATTCTCATTGAGACGAATTTAACAAGATCCCACTTGACTATGTTTTTTCTTATATAATGGTGAGAAAAATATTGTCAAAGTTGGAAGATGAATAGTGCCCAAATGAGAAATGGTGCATGACTGCATGTATTATGAAACGGAGGTAGTATCTCTTTAACTAACTACATTTCCGAACAATCTAAAATGATTAATTAGTCAATTGACAATTAAAGGACCTATGAACCCCTAACTAATCCTAAATTCCTAATACCTTATTTGTAATCCTAATGTATACCTCAAGGCATGGAATCAAGAATGGAGAATTTTCAATGGTAACCATATATTTTGGCTATATATATGTGGTGAGCTAAAATAAAATAAATTCAAATATGACCCTCAATTTTTAGAATGATTAAAACAATGCCTTAACTTTTTACTTTTTAGCAACCATTTTTTTTATATACATCTATTTTAATAATATAGCAAAAAAAAAAAGAGAGTTAAGATCCGATCCTCTCGTAGGTCAATATTAATGTAGCTGGTATAAGTATATAGTGGATAAACTTAAAATAGCTACTACAGTCACAATCTATATGCATACAGCCATAATTTACTATCCAAATTGTCTTCTCGATAAACATGAAGAGAATATATATTGCTTCATAGTAATGTATTATCTTTTCATAAACGTTTTAATGTGTAATTTTAAAATCTTAATATTTTTATAATTTTTTAATGCATATTTAAGTATATTATTGTTGGCCGATAATGTGTATGGTAGACCGCAAACCTTAGAAGTCAGAATAGTACGTAAAAGGAAGGACGTTATGGAAGGGGGGTGTTAACAAAACATATGACAAAATAGATGGATGGGAAAAAGGTTCGTATTATTATTAACGGTTTTTTCACAAAATACCCTTGACAAATAAATTTACCGAATCGCTATTTACCGTCCGTATTTACTTGAAATCGTCCGTATTTTTTTCATTATATACCCCCCATGCCCCTCCCCCTTTCACCTCACTTTACCCTCTCCACTCTCACCAAACTTAAGCTCTCTCTCTCTCTCTACCATCAAGCACTAACACCACCGCCGGCCGACCACCACCCACCACCGGAGCACCACCGACGCAAAATGTCCAATGAAGGACCGTCAACGCCGCCGGAACGAAATGTGGTAAGTTGAAATTGTTTTTTTTGAAGTTGCCGGAAATTTTTTTTTGGCCACCGGAGCAGGGTAACGGATCGAAAATCCGTTACCCCAGTGGAAGAATCGGATGCAAAACCCGTTGCTTCCACAGAACCAACGGACCAAAAAATCCGTTGCCTCGTGGAAGCAACGGAAAAGTGATCCGTTACCATGGTAACGGATTACTTTTCCGGTACCACCGCAGAGGTAACGTAGATCTGATCCGTTACCTCTGTGGTGGTAACGGAAAAGTGATCCGTTACCGGAGGCGGTGGTAACGGATTGCCTATCCGTTGCCCCGCATTTTCGAAAAAAAAAAAATTTCTTTTTTAGCCTCGTGTTTTCCGGCGAGGGGTTGGGGGGGGAGGGAGTTTGGGTTTTTTTTTATTTTTTCTTTTTTTAAAATTTATGTTTTGTTTATGTTTGTAGTAATTTATGTTTTTTAATAATTATATATTTATGTTTATTTAATATAATTTATATTTGTTCCTAATTTATTTATTTATTAATAATTTCTGTTTGAATTAAAAAAAATAATTTGTGTTTATTTGGGTTTTTATAATTTATGTGAATAGTTAATTTGAATATATTAATTAAATGTTAATAGTTAATATGTTCCATTTAGTTAATATTTGATTTTCCGTCATAATTAGTATTGATTTTGTAATTAGCGAATAATAGTACATCCGTTTATGTTAATTTTGTTAATGAATATTTAGTTAATATTTTTTGATATTGTTTTCAAATATGTGAATAATATTATTGATTATATGTTGTCTAATTGAAAAAATGCTAAACATTATAGGCTTATTTGCCGGACTTTGGGGGTGATTATATAGATTATAATCACATGTTTTATAATGAAACACTATGGGCTGAGAAAAAGGAACTACAAGATTGGGTTAAGAAAAAGGCAAATGAAATCGGGTTTGTGATGATTATTATGTCAAATCATAAACACGATCCTAGTGGACGAGAGTATGTATATATGAAATGTAACCGGGGCGCACCATATAGGGGTGAAGGTAGAGATCTTAGTGTAGCAGACCGGGTAGCTACAAAGACAAAAGCCTGTGGCTGTAGAGCGGGAGTTAAGGTTGAGTATTTGGAGCACCCGGATCGAACCGGATGGGTGATCAAAGCGTAACGGGGGATTAGGGGCATGCACAATCATGAGTTCATTCATTACCCTGAGGGCCATCGACCCATCAGCGGCCTTAGTTCGGCGGCAAAGGTATTCGGTCGCGATATGATAAAGTCGCACGTTAAGCCTGCTAGTATAATGAAAGCTGTGAATGAAAAATTTCCCGATGATCATCCAAATATGAGACACTTGTACAACCTGAAGGAAAAGGATAGAAGGGAAGCAATGGATGGTGTGCGACGCGCTTTATGGGATGAGTTACTCTCTTCTTAGTATATAGTACATAGTGCGATCTATTCATTGTAATATTTTATGTAATGTATTCGTATTCATAACTCATAACATGCATGAAGATAGTGTTGATGGTTGGGATCTGTTGTATGGTGTGCGACGCGTTTTATGGGATGAGTTACTCTCTTCTTAGTATATAGTACATAGTGCGATCTATTCATTGTAATATTTTATGTAATGTATTTGATAAATGCATTTGTAATTATTAATACTATTTGATAATTGAATTTGAGCCGAATAAGTAGTATTTGATATGATATTAATTTATAATGTTGGATCATATTAATTTATAATGTTGGATCATAATAAGTTGCAATGATTCAAATTGAAATAATATGTTGCAATGATTCAAATTGAAACAATAGGTTGCAATGATTCAAATTGAAATAATAAATATCATCATAAAACCAAAGTCATATATACCTAACAAAGTAATATCATCAAAAAATGTAACTACATAATACACCCATACATAACTAATGGAATGAGAACACTGAAATGCAATGACTACATGTCATGATGATGCTCGTCCTCAGCAGCGTCCCGTGCCCGATCTAGACGCAATGCAGCATCCCAATCCCGAGCGAGGTCGGCCAACATCTCATATGCCAAAGAAGTGTTGGGTCGCCGGGTCATTGTGCCGATCCTCCGTCAACGCTCTCGTGGCGTCAAAATGTCGGGGCCATCCACTGCAAAAAGTCGATTAGTTATGTTATGTTATGTATCAATAATATAACATATAAAATAGTAAACAAATAAATGATTATATTGCGTACATAGTGGGTGTTTGAAGTGTTGGCCCGGGCGGAATATGCGTCCTATCTCGCAGCATGAGGGTAGGATGGGAATATGTACAAAACCAATCCATGTACTCCCTCGAACACTCTCCGCGACGAGTAACCCGTCTCAACCGTGATACGTTGAGACCCCCCAAAGATATGGCGTGAACCGCTGCCATGCGGACTCGGCTACCGAGACCGAGAACAGAACCTCATACCTCTTCGGGTTGCTCGGTCTCGTATGCGAAATCAGGCTGAATAGGAGGGGTAGGAATGACCTGAACAAAACCCAACTGTCGCAAGTACACGATCCGGGTTGTACGGCTCAATGATACCTCGATAACGTATGAAACCGACATACAAGTCCTCGGAATCATGGCGGCCTGGTCATCCCCATATAGCGTCCGATCGACACGAAAACGGATAAATGTAATAATTTCATGTTACTAACGTAGTAGTAATATATGAGAACATAATAATATATATTTTACTAATGCATTAAATATTCGTACCTCCGAAACCCGAAGGTTGTCCAAGCGTCTACGAATGGACTCCGATCGGACGAAATCCTTGCCGACGATGTGA
Source organism: Beta lomatogona (assembly GCA_947646795.1). Taxonomy (NCBI): domain Eukaryota; kingdom Viridiplantae; phylum Streptophyta; class Magnoliopsida; order Caryophyllales; family Amaranthaceae; genus Beta; species Beta lomatogona. Next base: position 806,363 of record CANSNZ010000247.1, on the reverse strand, counting down.
TAATCCCACTTCCGTGCCCGGGGATCATGATCACCGAAGGCCGGCCCCTCTCGCCGTGGTCGGAAACACGGGAAGTACTCGTATATCCAAGACCTTTGGAGGAGCATCGGACACCCGGCAACCTGTTTGCTATCCACTCTAGACGCAACCCCTAGGCGACGATATAGGTACGCCTAAAGCAATCGAGCCCCACGAGTAAGTATGAACCGAATCAAGGTCATCCAACCTCGGTTATGTTACGGGGCATGAGGCGGGAACCACTCTTATCGGTGAAGAGGGCACACCCAAGTGTCGGGAGGAACCATGCGCGAACCTTGCACGTCGCCCGGACGGCCCTAATCCATGCGAAGTGATCGAAAATCTTCCGAACGGTAACGCCACTGTTCCTCCACACCCGTGACTTCTCACATAATAACTCCTCACGAGTCAAGCCGAGGAGCTCCTCAAACCGTACATACAACTCGAAGTCGGCAAAAACGGCACTAACAGTCCGACCCTCAATAGGAACACGTAGGATCCGCCAAACGTCATGTAACATGATCGTCATCTCTCCAAAAGGCATGTGAAACGTGTTCGTGTCGGGCTGCCAACGCTCTACAAACGCTGTAAGCAATGGAAAGTCAAGGTGCCCAAACATAATCCCTGGTAGCCGGGCAATACAAGATCTATCCAAGCGCCGCAATGATCTGCTGCGGGGAAACCCCAAATCAAAGAACGGATCAAATGCATTGGAGCGGTTATGGCACAAAGATAACATCCCTAGCGATCGTATCGTAGTATATTCGGGAGCCGACGTGCCCCCGCCAACTAGGAATCGGGGTACCGTCAAGTGGGCCCCCAGGCATCGCCTCGGTAACTAACCACGAAGTATCCCTAGCGGCTCCCAGCCCCGCTCGACACCCTACTAGATCCGGAACTCGACCCCAAAACAAACCTCCTCTACTACCCTTCCTCACAGGCACATGGGAGGCGGCTTCACCCACATCGGCTCCATCGTCATCTCTCATAGCATGATCTAACTCCCGCTCGTCCCCGAGTATCCCATCCAAGCCTATCGGGCGCGTCCTCGGGAATAGGCATCTGGCTAGCCTGAGCATCAGTCCTCGCCCTCCTACTAGATGCATCAACACCACGAGATCTAGTGTGTCGTGGCGTCGATCCCTCAGGACCATCAAGACCCTAATATTACATTATGTTAATTATTTATTATTTATTTAATGTCTACGTTATTATATTGTAATTAGTACTAATCTATAACCATTGACACTCTAATAATTACTTAACTAAAATTATAAGGAAAACTAATACTAAGATGCATTAACATTGGTGATGGTGTTAACATAATATTATTAAAATATATTAACATGCGCAAAGTAAGTAAATTAGGGCATTATTATATAACTATTCACTTTTTAATAATTAATTAACTAAAATTACAACAATAAATCATATTAACTTGCTAATATCATTAGTAAACATGCTAATAAAAACAAATACCCTACACAACTAATATTAACATGCTAATAAAAACAAATACCCTACACAACTAATATTAACATGCTAATAAAAACAAATTAACATGCTAATATCATTACAATAAATAATCGTAATATGCTACTAATATAAAATAATAACATGCTAATATCATTGAAATATTCTAATAATATAATAACATGCTCAAATCAATTTATTAACTTATTATATAATAACTATTAAAATTAAATAATACTATTATCACATGCTATTAAACAATTAAATAAATTAAATCAAATAAATTAAATAATACTACCATGTTACTAACATGTATTAACATAATAATAATAAAACCTAATTACAATATTATCACACAAATTAACATATTAACTATTCCAATAAAATTAATATATTCAAATAACTATTGACATAAATTATAAAAGTCCAAATAAACACAAATTATTATTTTTAATTCAAACAAAAATTATTAATACATAAATTACGAACAAACATAAATTATTTAAAATAAACATAAAAATATAATTATTAAAAAATAGAAATTAATAAAACATAAACATAAATTAAAAAAAAAGGAAAAAAAAAACCCAAAATTCCCCCTCCCTCGCCGGAAAACACAAACAACAATGAAATTTTTTTTTTTCGAAATCTGCGGGGCAACGGACAGAAATTCCGTTACCACCGCGAGAGTGGTAACTGGACATCTTTTAGTTACCACCGCAGAGGCAACGTGGATCTCATCCGTTACCTCTGCGGTGGTAACGGATTAGTCGCCCGTTACCACCGTGTGGTGGTAACGGATTTCTTATCCGTTGCCCTGCATTTACGAAAAAAAAAAAAAAAAATTTCCCTCGTTTTTCCGGCGACGGGTGGGCTTTTTCGGCATTTAGGGTTGGTTTTGACCACAAATAACTACAAAACTAACCTGATTTGAAGATTCCCCGATTTCCTTTCCCTTCTTCCTTGGGCCCATTCTTTTTCCGGCGTGTTGTGGTGGTGGTCGGCGTCGGTGTCTTCTTCGTCTTCGCTGTTGTGGTCGCCGGTGCGGTCTTCCTCGCCCGGTGGTGGTGGTTGCCGTGTGGTGGTGGTGGTGGCGGTGGTGGTGGTGGTGGCTTTGGGGGGTGGTGGTGGCTTTGGTGGTGGTGGCTATGGTGGGAGTGAGGAGTGAGAGTGAGAGAGTGAGAGAGTGTGAGAGTGTTAGGAGTGAGAGAGTGAGAGAGTGTGGGGGTATGGGGTAGTATTTGTAGGGGGTAGTTTAGGAGTATTTTAAAAAAAAATACGGACGATTTCAAGTAAATACGGGCGGTATTTAGTAACCCCCTAAATTTATTCACCAAATACCCCCACTTTTTTCAAAATTCACCAAATACCCACGACCTTTAAAAAAATTCACCGAGATACCCCGACATTTCAAAAAATACCAAAAATGCCCTTTTTGGCTAACGGACGTTAGTGCTCCGTTAATTAATTAACTAATTAACCTAAAAAACCCTAATTAAACCCTAATTAAACCAAATTAACCGTAAACTCTCCTTAACCCAACCCCAAGCCCCAACCCTACCCCCCAAACCCTAGACCCACACCCCCACCCCTCCCCCCCCCCAGACCCCCCCCCTCCTCCTCTCCTCCCCAAGGCAACCCCCGCAGACCCCTTTCCGGCAGCCCCTTTCCCTCGCCTCGCTCGCGCCCTCCTCTCCTCTCCTTCCCTCGCGCCTCCCTCCCCCTCCCTCACTCTCGCCGGCATTTTCTTTTCGGCCGTCCCTCGCGCCTCCCTCCCCTCCCTCACTCTCGCCGGCATTTTCTTTTCGAAGCTCTTCCCACCCTGATTCCGGTAACTCCAAAGTGAGTGAGTTGATGTTGTTAGGTGTTTGTTGGTGGGCGGCGAGAGTGAGGGGGGTGGGGGTGAGGTTAGGATTCGACGGGGGTGGGGAAGGGTGGGTGGAATTCGACAAGGGTAGGGGAGCCGCAGAGGGTTCGACGGGGGTGGGGGAGCCGTGGGATGTCGATGGGAGGGGAGGCGCCAGAGGGTCGACGTGGGTGGGGGAGCTGCGGGATGTCGAGGGAGGGGAGCTGCGTGGGGTTGCTTGGGGAGGGGGCGGGGGGCTAGGGGTGGTCGGGAGGAGGCGCGCGGCGGCGGGGAGGGGGCCGTGGGGTTGGAGTTGTGGGGGGTAGGGGCTTGGGGGTGGTGGGGGTCAGGGTGGGGTGGGAGGATGGTTAGTTAGAGTTTTAGGGCTTAATTAGGGTTTTTTAGGTTAATTAGTTAATTAATTAACGGAGCACTAACGTCCGTTAGCCGAAAAGGGCATTTTTGGTATTTTTTGAAATATCAGGGGTATCTGGTGAATTTTTTTAAAGGTCAGGGGTATTTGGTGAATTTTGAAAAAAGTGGGGGTATTTGGTGAATAAATTTATTTGTCAGGGGTATTTGGTGAAAAAACCGTATTATTAACCCAAAGTAATATTTATAGTACATCATATAAATCTTAACTTAGGTAGAATTAGGAAAACATATCCTAAACTAAATATTATACTAACAAATATTATCTCTAAATAAACACTTCTAGAAATCCTAAATCTATCCTAACACCCTCCCGCAATCGTAACGACAGTTTTACAAACGATACGATTGGAAAAGAATTAATATCTCTAAATAAACACTTCTAGATATATCTATATGTGATAAACACTCCTAGATAGATTTAGGAAATACTCCTAAATCTATCCTAACAATGAATCACTTGATCCATGCAATCTCCATGCGTATGAAGTGGTCCTAAAAAGGCGATGCGTAGATTTGGCAACACAAATGGATGCATCGATATTGAAGGCTTGCAGCCGTTTACCAACGGTGTATCGTCATAATGTGACTTGGAGACAGCCGCATGCTTGCTTTATCAGGCAACATTTCATGTACAGATTGCAAGACTAACTCTTTCTTAATTTGTTAGACTATTCTGAATTGAAGAGGATTACAACTCTCTTGTGTACAAGTTACCTGCCGAATTCTCACAATGAAAATTGATGAACTCATAGTCATAGTATCGATTACAAGAGAGACGTGTGCATCATCTATACTTTGCTTATTATAGTCATAGTATCGATTACAAGAGAGACGTGTGCATCATCTATACTTTGCTTATTATAGAGGGGATCGGACAAATAGAATAATATCGTATCTACAAGGATGATTTTTTTATTTTACAAAAAAAGATGTATTGATAAACATAAGGAATTAAACCCCATGGTTGATAAATTGAAAGTCGTTCGATATATATAAGGGTTAAGGGGTGAGTAAAATCGAAAACTGACTCAAACCTTTGATTAGGATCAAGAACCGGAATTGATTAGGACTAATTAAGCTGTAAAATTAAAAACTGGAACTAGATCCATTTATAATAGGAACGGCCACATACTTGTTTCGATCTCAAGTATTTGTTCACTTAATAAATCATAATTAATATTAATGTTTTAGCGATTATTATTCTAGTATGCATGCATTCGTGTAGGAAACAAGAATAAATAAAACTCACTTAAATCATGGAAAGTCAAATACAATAGGTGCATCTTACTCCCTCCGACCCTAAATTGAGTTTCCATTTCTTTTGGGCACAAGTATTAAGGAAAAATCATAAGTAGAATATTAGTTGTATTAAATCAGAATTAAATATTGAAGTTGGTATACTACTCATGAATTGTTTATTGAGTAGATTGAATGTGGACCACTTTACAAGATCATCTTGTTTATGGGTAAATGAGTAATATAATAAAAAGTGAAAATTAAATAATATTTTAATTGGTGGACTCATACTAAATAAGGAAACGGAAAATCTATTTGGGACAGACATACAAATGGAAAGAATGGAAACTCTATCTAGGGACGGATGGAGTATAAGCTAAGAGTAAAAAAGTATTATACGTAAATGTAAATACTTATGATAATTTATAAGTTGAAACCGCTTAACCGAGTATCCAATTGATTCGGTTTTGGTTTGCAAGCAATTGATTCGGTTTTGGTTTGCAAGCAATTAATTTTCTAGTGTATACAAGATTATCCAAGAAGAAATGTGTACACTTTCTACCACATGCATTAATATTTTGCTTTTATTTCCCCTCATCCACTTTCTACAATTGAATATATGTAGCTCTTGAGTCTTGGCCCATCAAAGACTAATATTGGCCTTTTTTGTTTATTTAAAGCTTCTTTTACCTCTGTTTTTTAGCAAGAAAATAGCTTTACTTGTACCTAGTGTTAGCTAGGCTTCGGTAGTTTGGTATACACCATAATAATTGGAGCTAAGGGTACTTTACAGACCTAAACTTTCACAAAGTTTGGGATTAAAGACCTCGTTTTTTAATATTTAGGGTTAAGGACCTCAAACATAAGAAGGTTATAACCTTTGTTAGCTTTTCACCAATTGAGGTTAACAAATTATTTTAAAAAAAATTATATATTTCCACATTAAAAAATTATTTAATTGCATAACTTCAACAATTAATTCAAACTAGACCCACACCACTTCTCCACCCGCGAAAAAATGAATTTAAGTGATGAATAATCTTCACATGACCACCAGAATTGAGATATACTCCCTCAGTTTCTTTTTAATCTACACACTTTCCTTTTTGGTCCGTTTCTTTTTAATCTACACACTGTTGCTTTTTCTATTTTTGGTAACATGTCACATCTACTTTCTCCTTTTTTTCCACCCATGTCATCCACTTTTTAATATTTTAACCCACTTTTTAATTTATCTCTCTTACTTTTCAATTTCTCTCTCCACCTTTTCAGTTTCTCTCTCATACTTTTGCACTTTCTCCTTGGTTCTCCCCCAAAGTGAAGTGAGTAAATTAAAATGAAACGGAGGGAGTAGTACTTTTGCAACTAAAAAGCAAAGTCCAAACCATTAAGAGTAAAATGCATACTAGATGCAAGTTCTATAATTTTTTGGTTTCAACCTAAATATGTAAGAGGGAACTTTTTCTTAGAATGAAAAGCTTGTGCTGATCTTTAGATTAATTTTTTTTCTTTTTACTAGAAAAAATCCACATGCCTAAGACAATTGTTGAAAAATATGCAATTAAATGTTTTTAAAATTGTCTTTTAGTTTGTTAGTTTATCATTTAATCTCAATGGACAGAAAAGTGAATGGAGTTACAAGTTCCATCAATTTGAGGTCCTTAACCTTAAACATTAAAAATTATTTAAAAGGTGAGATCATTAACCCTAAACTTTATGAAACTTTAGATCCTTAATATATGCGTAACTCAAATTCAAATATAGAAAAGTAAAAATTTTTAAATAACATAAACAAAGTATACATTATTTTGGATAAGTTGTCTTGTATACCTTTTGTCCTTTTTGCAGTGGGATTGTGTGCTTGTGATATATATTTTCCTTTAATGAGATTGTTCGTCGTAATTGATTAGGAATATTAACATTGATGAATCCTCTGTGGAATTTACCTTCTCCTGTAGTCTTTATTCTTGAGTCTTGACTCATCATGGATTTATATTACGTACAACTTAGTCTTTTCTTTAGATATTCCTCCTTAATTTCGCCATCCATTAAAGGACATATTGATCTCTATATTTGATGTACTTGGTCCACAATTTACTAGACGGATTCTTATGGAAGGAAACTTTGTCACAATCAACTCTTTGCTAGTTTGCTAGTGGTTCAAATATGCCTGTTCTTTGCTTTTAGTACAATTCTTCCTTTATGAGTATGGTAATTCGAATATAATTCATTTTGTTTCATTGAAAACTATCAAAGATTATTCTCTTTCTATACAAAAAAAAAAATGTGTACATGTAAATATAAATCCATTTTGTTTTTTCTCCGCAGCCAATCCTCTTATTTGTGATAAGTATAATTTGAAGCGCTTCTTGAACCAATTTATTATTTCTACATAAAACATACAACATAAAATGTATAGAAGTTTTGGATGTAGAAGACATAAGGACGTACACCCTAAATATTTAGGGTTGTATTTTTTTCAAAACAGAATCTCACTTCATCTAAAAAAAATTAATGGATAATTTATAGATGCAAGGTATTAGTCCACAACTCTGCTACAATAGACTTGGTGCAAGATTCTACTTTTAGATATATTTAATGCTTCGAACCAAGATGAGCCTTTTCCATGCATATGATCTATGACAAGTACCCTCCAAAATATAGATAAGAACAAAACTACCCTTTTTAATGCAAAATTAGCAATGAAAATTTAATTTGTATGTAGGTCGTTGTGCTCACTATGACATCTATTAAGAGAACATTTAACTTTCTCAACTAAATCAAAAGAGAGGGACTATTAATTATTCATACATTACAGATCGTTAGAGTGTGTTTTTTATGACGATTACATGAGTTGTCTGAATTATTAGTTTTATAAGATTCATGAAACTTCTAATTTACAACTCAACGTGACGACCCTAATTAGTAGGCAAACAAGACATTAATTAATATTTCCCCAGATAGATTGGCCATTATATACACAATTACACACCGTACCAAGTATTGTACTTGTAAATCTTCATTTCATTGAATGTCGTCATTCATGGCCGAAACTCAAACATACAAACAACACTCAAGTCACTTATAACACAAAAAATTATTATCCTATTAAACAATAACAGTTTATCATCTAAGCTATGTCTCTTCAATACCCATATAAAAAAAAAATAGGGTTAGGAGACTAATCAATATGATCTCCCTCCTCTCATAAACTAGCAAAAAAGGGTTGACAAAATAATCTTCTCCTACACAAAACAAAAAAAAATGGTGTCAAAAACATCACATATCACCATCATAATTGTCTCAATCCTCCTCTTCTCCACCTCCTTCGACTTCGCCGCGGCAGCTGGTGGCCATAGCCACGGCAAAGAGACGAAGGAGTGCAAATGTCTAAGAGAAGAGAAAGATGAGCATGAGGGGCATGGACATGAAGAAGAAGAAGAAGAAGTTGTCGATAAGCGCGTGTTACAATACAAAGTTGGAGCAATTTTTGCTATCTTAGGCGCCGGTGGAGCGGGAGTTTTCCTCCCTATACTAGGGAAGAACGTCGCCGCGCTCCGCCCCGAGCGCGGCACGTTCTTCCTTGTTAAGGCGTTTGCTGCCGGGGTTATTTTATGTACTGCATTCATTCATATTTTACCTGAGGCATTTGAAAATTTAACCAACCCATGTCTTGGTGAAGATTCTACTTGGGGAAGTTTTCCCTTCACTGGACTCTTTGCTATGCTTGGAGCTCTTGTGACTTTGTTGATGGACTCTCTTGCAACTCGCCACTTTCGTAAGGGTAGCCTTAAAGATCATGCCGTCGCCGCCGACGACGAGGCCAAGGATGTTCACCACCATGCTCATGGTTCTGGTAGCCACGCTCCTGAGGGTCTAAACAAGGTGGATCTCGTCAGATATAGGGTTACTTCACAGGTAACTACGTAGAATATTTTTGAGCTATTTTAACCCCCCATGCATCCGTAACAAGTATAATTTGACTCTTTAATAGTACCTCAAAGCCGCATAAACATTTACTCCCTCTGTTCCTTAACGATCTTTATATTTACTTGCTAAATATTGAATAAGGTAAAATTAAAAGATGTTATTCTTTTGCACGGGTAACAAATTAAAAATTAGAGTGTACTCACAATTGTAAAAAGCAAAATGGAACACGTAAAAGAATTTAGGGAATATATTTTGTTAAATAGAGCCAACATCATCTTGTTTTAAAAAATACTTACTCCATTCTTTTTTTATTGCAACAATGAGATTTTTACACTATTCACTCACCACCCTTTCACTATCTTTTGTGATTTTTACGTAAGAAAAAATATAGTCATGTGGAATTTTGTTAGATTCGTCTCGATTTATACTTTCAAAATATCAAATTTGTATAATTTTTACTAAGTAGTAATTAAAGATATTAAATGTTAAAGTTACGTTGTGCATTGGCAAGCTTGAAAACTCTATTGTTACATAACGGAGGTAGTAGTACAATAGAGTTGACACTCATAGTAATAATACTGCAATAGATGAAGCGAGGAGGTTGTTCAGAATTCTGAAAATTATTGCCATCATTTATTACAACTTACCAAACAAACGAAATGCAAAAGATATTCATTTGCATTTTGTTGAAAATATTGTGCGAGTGAGTTGTTATACGAGAATTTTACATCATGACGCACCCATTTGGTAGATGACACTAAATGGTATAAGTAGAAAACTAAAATGTAGTCTTGTATACATTCTAGAGAGTACCTTCTCAATTTCTACGGTAATTGATGCTTGTTCACTTTCAAATATGAAATTTTCTTTATAAGATCTCCTTATCATCCATTTATAACTTTTAAAGTGATATTAAGCGGGAATGATGATTCGTGAATAAAATTACAAATTTAAGTGGGACATAGCCAATACCACTGCGCTATCACACGCTGAGATTCTTTAGTATGATTTTATAGTATATGTGATCTTATTACCTTACCTCATTTAGTAACAGGTAAAGGATTTTTTTTTAGAATTTAGTATGGTTTTATTACCTTGTTTCATTTAGTACCGCCTACAAAAACATACAGTGAAGTATCAATATTGAAGATTCCGATTCCCTTCACCCGAATTTGACATCTTATATGAAAAGTCAAAAGCTACTCATCAAGAGAATAAATTCATATGGGAGGTTCCCGTTCTCTCTCCCGATTGAGATATCCTCCCTTTCTCCAAGAAACATTAATTGAATCATCCAAAATTTTGAGCATGAAATGTAATTAGATGCTTCTTTTAGCTTTAGGGGGATTCAGCTTAATATTATCAATTAGAATAGTTCTATATTAATTCGACATCTCAGTCTCGCATATATATGTCCAAAAAAAAAAAAAATCCTGGAGTAATATAAACTTCCATTCACCAAATAGACAAAGTTACTCTTCCGAATCCCTTTGAGAAATAAATTATTGCAAGCTGCAACTATCTAATAATATGGCGTATCCATAGTCATGAATTTTCGAGGTCAAGTAATAGATTGGTAGCGTACTAGAGTCCAATAATATCCATATACAGTCATGAATTTTCGAGGTCATGTAAAATCTTTTCACAAAGTAACTAATTAAGATTCATTCGATTTATATTGTGATCATTAAGCAAAAAAATTTGACCAAGAAAACTTATCATCATTGTAAATATTAGAGTTTTTTGTCAAAGACAACCTTTTAAAAACCACTTTTTGCGAAAGACAACCTTTTAAATTTTTTTGGGCAACTTCAGACCTTAAATGTAATTTTTTTGTTGGAAACAACCTTGCCTATTTTTTTAGGCGTTGACTCGTATTTTGCTTCATTTCAACCTTTTTCCCTCCATTTCTCCCTAAGTGTTACCCATAACCACCACCCTACATCATCTTCAACCCTCGCACCACTGGCGAAACCATCCGCTAGTCATGCCTCGCCATGACCCCACCGACAACCACCACCATTCCACCCATAAAACTCAAACCCACAACACCTTCAAAACTCAAACCCACTATTCAAACCGCCACCACTATCGTATTCGAACCCACAATTCGATTTGCCACCACCATCATATTCGAACCAAAACCACCCAAAATGCACCACCACCAAGTGACATGATTGTGAAGAGGGGGAGAGAGAGAGAAGGGGGTTTGGGTTTCGACTATGTTGGTGGTGGTGCTATGGTTGGAGGTTGGTTTGGGGTTTGGTGAAGAAAGAGACGGTGGTTGATGGGTTTCGATGTTGGTGGTGGAGGTGGTGTGGTTGACGTTGGTGGGTTTGGGGTCTGGTGAAGAGAGAAACAAATTATGTGGGGTGGTTCGGGTGGGGTGGTTGGGGGGTGGGGTGGTTCAGGTGGTCTCGGGGTGGGGCTAGGGCTGAGGCGAGGGTGGTTTAGGTGAGTAGGGGTGGGGGAGGAGGGAAAGGGTTCAAATGGAGCAAAACACGAGTCACTTGCAACTCACGTGACTGACTTATGTGAGTCAACGCTGGAATTCGGCTGGTCAACGCCGGAATTCGGCTGGTCAACGCCGGAAAAATAGACCAAGGTTGTTTCCAACAAAAAAATTTACATTTAACGTCTGAAGTTGCCCAAAAAATTTTAAAATGTTGTCTTACGCAAAAAGTGGTTTTTAAAAGGTTGTCTATGACAAAAAACTCTAAATATTATATTTTATTTTGCTGGAATTGTAAGCATATTGTGAGTATGCATGTCATATACTCATATTCTTTCATTTCTTTAAGAAATGAAGGGATAGGAACTAATGAAACCGGACTGAAAATTAAATTTCAATTTGTTTGACTTGAGAGTAAGGGGGAAGGGTAAGGGGAATTTCTACCCTCAAAGTGCCTCTAGTGGGGATTGACCCCCCAACCTCAAGAGTGCTCTCCTTACCACTAGACCAAGTACTACTTGGTTGTATAGTATGACTTTAATAAGTAGTATATATTGCCTCTATCTTTATATATCTACAAAATTTGACTTTTACTATCGTCAATATATTAAACTTTAAAGTTTATATTTCAATATCACTATGCATAAATTATAAAAAGTTGATACTTTAATTTAGCGATATATCTAACAAAATTTTATATGAACTATATATTTCCTTTTAATATATTTCACGATGGTCAAAAGTAAAGTATGTACATGATATTAAAATACAAATTAGAGTACATAATACGATATATTATGTGAATTAAGTTGCTAAGGAAGGAGATGGCGATTTTTTTTTTATTTCTTATTCGTTGAAAATCTGTGTATGTCATGCCCACCTTATCAGCTATCCCCCCTCCAGCCTGCAATAAAGAACATCGCTGTTACCTTCGAACATATGTCGACATACATTTGTTGACTAGTGCAAAAGACAACAGAAATCTACTTAGTATTCAGTGTAATCAGTTTGTTTATTGAATTAAATGACGACATTATGCAAACATCTCATGCTTCTTATAATTCAGCCAGCCCAAACAGTCTCGATGTGGAATTTGCCGGCTAAATCATATATAAAATATGTTCATCAAGTGATATATTTGTAATTGAAATGATATTCGGAGTCTCATACTTCATCCGTTTTCTTAGTTGACTAATTTACTTTTTGCACACATATAAAGAAGAGAAGAGAAGAGAAGAGATTAACCCTCGTTCACCAAAAAAAAAAAAAAAAAAAAAAAGAAGAGAAGAGAGAAATACAAATCAAGTGGGTGATATATATAGGAAAACCAAAGGAGCTACTCACCTCTCAAAAGTTCATTTTCCCTTTAAAAGGTAACATAAAAGAAAATGGATTAAGTAATAAATTTCCCAAAAAAGAAAACGAGTCAACGAAAAAATGGAGGTAGTATATGGTTGTAGATATAGGATGTATAATTATGGATATCACAATTATATATATACCTTTAACGAATGCTGATATATGAATTTGTAGATATACGAGATGTATACGCCGGACATCTCCTCCTGCATATATTTTGAATTTAAATCTTGTAAATCTCACCAATAAAACTTGAATTGGTTACTCACTTAACAGTTCTCCGATCTATAGACCAAGAGATATGTAAAAATTTACCATTTATATATATATTGTGATGGAGTTAATAAGGATAAGAATGTCAATATACGAATAATTTTTATCTTGTGATGAACCATCAACTAATTAACCTTACTCCTAATAATACATAGCCAGATAGCCTATTGGCTCTGACTTTTTTAGATTTGAGCTTGGTCGAGCCATTAATACTCCCTCCGTCCCTAAATAGAGTTCCCATTTTTCCAATCTGTCCCAAATAGATTTCCCATTTCCTTATTTGGTCCACCAATAAAAATATTATTTTATTTTAACTTTATTGTATTACCCACTTTCCCGCATTCTCTCTCCTCAATAAACAATTCATGAATAGTGTACCAACTATAATTTTTAATTGTCAATTAATACAACTAAAGTTTCACTTATGATTTTTCCTTAATACGTGTGCTCAAAAGAAATGAAAACTCTATTTAGGAACGGATGGAATATATAAGAGGGTGAAGTTCTTTCAATAAATGGTATTGTATTGATGTGTTCTAATTATTATTTTGGATTCGAACTTGGACGAACCCTAATTTAATAAGATGGTATAGTTCTTTCAACAAATGGATTGGACATTGGAGTAGTATTATATTTTCAAAATGATATCATATTTTTAGGACTTATAGAATTTTGGTTAAATTGAGATAACTCTTGACCAACGATCTCGATCATCAATCACAATCACAATCACAATCACAATCACTTGTTAGGTCATGAGGATCCTAGATTACTAGGATATATACACACTGAATATTGTTTGTGTTTGTATTGACTTCTGACTTTCACAAATGCATTCCCCCAATGCTCACTTATGATGCTTTCCGAAAAGAACGACTAACGCCAAGAGAATGAAGACAGAATCTTAGAGGTTAGGCTAGTGGAGAATGGAAAGGGAAAGAAAGTTGAGTATCATGAAGTGATATGTTAGACTAGGAAAATGGCTAAATAATTAATCGATAGATGTTAAAATTTTGGAATATGAGATTATTAGGTATATGAGTATTTCTTTGGATGTGTGGGATAAGAAATCCACCGTTTTCTCTAATTCACATTTCAATAGCTAACGATTAAAAAAAAATCATTCTTTTCCATTCAAACTCGTTGAGTTAGCCAGTTAGGTCCTATCTTAGTTGACGATATAAGGGGAATGGTCTGGCCATGTTTATATTTTCTTAATTGTTTGTTTGAATAAGAAAATAACGTAGTAGTTGCTTAAAAAGAATATGCTACTCCTTAGATATTTTAGTATTATCTTGACTAGTTTATAATTATCATAAAGATTACAAAATTGGGCATTCTTCTAGTAATCTAAAACCAAAAAGTTCCACAATACTCATCTCCTTTACAAATTTATAAAAAGTTGTTATGAATACAAGACAAAGAAATCGAAGAAAATAAACTCCCATACAGATTTACGTGGTTCACTGATAATGTGTTGGCTTAATTCATAAATAAAAGGATGAATTACATCTTAGTAGAATTATTGAGGAGAGTACCTAAATCTAAATAGGCGGAGTTCATATAGCATACCAAATACGTAATTGAAATACGTGGCCAAGCTTGTGAAAGTCGTCACAATGCCATATCAAAAACTTCATTCGAAGCATCCTAAGCAATTGAGAATCAGAATCAAAGCTTCGGTGCTAACCTTTTCCTTTCTTACAATTTTTGTACTTTTGAGAAGAACAAAACAGATTCCCTCTTTCCAATAATCGAAGTATTCAAAAGCAAACATGTCCGTTGGAAAGAGATGTTACTTTCTTCTCTTTTGTACTTCTCTTCCCACTTCCCAGCTTCTTTGATTAACAAAGATTTATCCTAAGCTTAAAAACTGATGTGGAAAAGTTTGAACTAATTAAGTATTTTTGGTATAATTAACGTTGGCATAGTGGTGGGGATGCAAAGTGCAAAGATAACTAGACAAGCTAGCTAGGTTCTACGTTTGAACCCCGCAACAAGTCATGTTGAAGTCATGATTATATAGCAGCAACACAGCGTGTGAGATGTCCAATTAACAAAAGAAGAGAGATGAGTTTCTTTTATAATACAAAGGGGCTTACTCCATCCCTTTATTGCTATATGATTTTAAGGTGGAATCTTAACTTTGCTTTGTGTATCGAGCTAGACCCACGATTGGGACTGTTAATTAAGCATTTTTGTCAAATTAGGAAGCTGTCAAAAGAATCATCAATAGGTAGATTATATCATACTTTTTTTTTTTTGTTTTTTTTAAAGAGAAATCTCAAATTATATCATACTTGACTATATGGCACACAAGTTCTTTTGGACCAATTTAAAAATAGCCGAAACATATCCTGAATTTTATGCACACAGGTTCTATTCGTCTTTATTTTCATCAAGTAAAGAAAAATCAGTATCTTTTTAATCTCTCTTGTTCTTAGTAAGTGTGTCACAACCCAATATTCATTTATTTTGCAATGGATAAAGTCTAGTATATAGTTCTTCTTATTTGAACACTTCCTCCATATTAATTTTATAAAATATGTACTTCCTTCGTTTCTTTTTAAATGCAACAATTTGACTTTTTCACTATTCACACATATCACTTTGACTAAGATTTGTGATTTGTACATAATGAAAAATATAGTTAAGTGGAATTTTATTAGATTTGTCTCGTGACCAATTTTCATAATATGTATTTTATAATTTTTACCTATATGTATTTATAGATATTTATGGTCAAAGTAATGCCTCGTTGCGTGTGAAAGTCCAATTATTGCATTTGAAAAGAAACGGAGGAAGTATAACATTTATCAATTTGCAAAATTATTAAGAAGGGGAGAGTATAAGTACTAAGATGGCCCATAGAGAAAGTGATAAAGTTTCACGTACGGAAAAGAAAAATGTCACATAGGAAGGAATATATATTTTTTATCTGACATCTAGCATGTAGTTAAAAAAATCCAAAATTGGGAAAAAATATTGCATGCATGTAAAAGGGAAGGATATTTTATTTAATATCAATATCATTATTCAATGAGTTTTAATTACTTTGTTGGATAGTGTTTTGTGATATGAAATTAGTGTTGTTGATAAAAAAAATTCAGGTACTGGAGATGGGTATTGCAGTTCATTCAGTAATCATAGGAATAACAGTTGGTACTGCTGAGAGCCTTGATGTTATAAAGCCGCTCATGATAGCTCTGTGTTTCCATCAATTCTTTGAGGGTGTTGGTCTTGGTGGATGTCTTGTACAGGTATGTTTCAATAATTATCGTGGTTTGGTTGATTATAGAAAGTTTTTTTTTTTTTTTTTTCCTTATAATTACATTCTTCAGCAATCGCAAAAATTTATTTGGTTGATCATGGAAAGAAAATTTTCCCGCTTATAGGCTATTACTTATTAGCAAATTTCAAGATTCCATGGAAAGCATAAATACTTGTATTTTTGCCGATGAAACAACTTCAAATAGTTCCACTTTCCATATTATTTTATGACAATCAAACAAACACTTAGAATCGCAATGTTTTATTGCATTTTGATTACTACTACCATGAACGACCATCTGAAGAATTGAAATTCAATTCTATGATGTCACCAGGGGCGAGGCTATTAAGGGGCCTCATAGGGCCATGGCCCCTACTAGTCCAACCATCCTATAATAAATAAGAGACCGAAATAAATAAAATTAGGAGTATACTTGGCCCTCCTCCTTAATCAAGTCTGGCTTCGCCCCTGGATGTCACCAAACAAACATATAAGAAGAAGGGGTATACTCGTATATATATTGTTGTAATCTACAAGTTTTTCTCCTTTTGAGCAAATCAACTACTACCTTGTCTCTTAATACTATTATTCCCCATTACATAACAAAAGTGGTCTAATAAGCTAGAAAATGTGAAGTGCAACTTGTACTATTTTGATGATCTTCATGTACTACTTTTGGTAACTAATTATGCAGGCAGCTTTCAAGTCTATATCTACATTATGTATGGCACTGTTCTTTTCAATCACTACACCTGTGGGAATCGCAATCGGTATTGCAATAGCTAATACTTATGATGGTACTAGTCCAACTGGCCTAATAGTTCAAGGAGTAATGGATTCATTCGCAGCAGGAATCCTGATTTACATGGCACTTGTTGATCTTCTTGCTCAAGATTTTATGAATGCTAAGTTGCAAAACAACGGCAGGATTTTCTTTGGAGCAAATATTACCTTGTGTCTTGGTGTTGGTTTCATGGCTATCTTAGCTATGTGGGCTTGATTTTTCTTGGCTTTGAGTTTTAAGCTTTTATTGTGATGTGATTTTGTGTTGATTTTTCCTCCTTTTTTTTGTTTGTTTAGGGTGATGAAAATTTAAGTTTGTAAGTATCATCTCTATATACAATTTGTGTACACCGAGTACATAATAAATATATCGTGAAACCATTTTTATGTTAGCATTTGAGTCAAAAAAGGGGTTAGTTTTAGACAAAGGGTAACATTTTACCTGAAATTAGTCACTCACTTTTGTACAAGTGAAACCTTTAGGATAAAAAAGTTATCCCCGTTTGTCGTTTAACTTTTTACTTAAAATGGATCACTTTTATACAAGTGAAAGAAGTGTTTGCTCCTGTGTCACAATAATTTATTATATACTTGTCTCATTCAAGAATTTGTAAGTATACGCCTTAATATTCTTTTGTTGATTGAGATGTCGAACTATGATTAATTCTTGTTATATCTATGAGCTTCTGATCGATTTGATTTGAAATTAAGTACAGATATTTATATTCATTAAAATATATTATACATATGTATTATATTATTCTACCAACATTTGTACTTGGTAATATTTTTTCTTCAAATGCTCCAAGTTATGTTTCCACTTTCCACAATGCAAAGCAATGTCTGAACTTTTTTTTTTTGAAAGAGAAATTTTATTAATTGAAGGCCAAACGACATCTACAATAGGTATTAAAGAAAAACAAGATACAACCAAGCAATGTTAAATCAAATTCGTCTTCAAAGACGCTACAATGAACCAGACCGAGCAATACAGCGCAGTCCCCTTTTATTTACTGAATCAAGCAGCTATTGATGAGGAAGTCTATCATTCTGACATAGTTTGGGAAGAACATCTTGATCGAGCCATGTTGACCGCATCCGAGATTCCAATACCTTCATGTTGAGTCTCGAATTTCAACCAATTAGAATAATTTCTCATACCTAAGGAAAAAAAAACCATACTCACAACTCCCATAGGGGAGATCGATATCTCCACAACAGATACTAAAATCCCCATAAAAGGGTTTGAAAAATCTCATAAAAAGAGACTAATTTATTCAACAAAACTTGAAAACGAACTAAAAACTAAAAATAAAAGGGGAAAAGGGGCTTACCATGGATGATCATGGATGCCCCTAACTGATGAAGAAAGGATAAAGGAGACTAGGGTTTGAGAGAGAAAAGAGATAGAGGGGGGAGGCTAAGGTTATTAAGCAATGTCTGAACTTACTTAATAGGTTAAGATGTATATATATATATATATATATATATATATATATATATATATATATATATATATATATATATATATATATATATATATATATATATACTTCCTCCGTTCCATTTTAAATGAAACGTAGGGCCTTGGCACGGGGATTTAGAATAGGAGAGAGATAGAGAGAAAAAAAAGAAGGGACCCATGTGATGAGGAGAGAGATAGAGAGAAGTGAATACCAAATAAGGTAACGTTTCACTTATTTTGAAAGGCCTAAAATAGTAAGTGTTTCATTTAAAATGGAACGGAGGAAGTATATCAATTTATGTTATGTCCCTATGTTAGTACTTCCTTCGTTTCATAATATTTGCAACACTTTTCAAATTGCGGACTCAAAGGCAATTTTTCTTAGTATACAATTAGATGGGTGGGGTTTATGTAATTAGACTAACTAATAATATTTCAAATACATTATATCAACACTTAGGATCCACCATCACCACCCTACCACCGCCAGCCGCCACTACCCCCGCCACCACCACCGAACTACCCCGCCAACACCACCCCGCCACCACCACCACCACCACAACCATCCTGCCACCACCATCGAACCACCACCACAACCACCCCGCCACCACCATATTCCATTTCACTAAAATTCACCAAGATCATCATCTTCTATGTGAGCAAATTCAAAAAAAAAAAAAAAAACAGATCTAATCTAACCAAATTATAGAAAGATATAACCAAATTACAGATCTAACCAAAAACAGATCAAAGACGAAGGAAGAAGAAGGAGATCGAAAGAGAGAGAAAGAAGGAGAACAAAGGAGAGAGAAGGATGAGAAAGGTCGCGTTCGTCTTCTTCTTCGTCAGTTCTTCGTTGGTTCGTCTTCTTCGTCAGTTCTTCGTTCGCTCGTCAATTCTTCGTCACTTCGTTCGTCTTCTTCATTACTTCGTTCGTCAGTTCTTCGTCTTCGTCAGTTCGTTCGTTCGTCAGTTCTTCGCAGCGGTGGTAGACTTCGCAGCGGTGGTGGATTCAGCTCGCCTTCACAGCGGTAGGGAGGAGAGAGATGGCTTTAGTGTTGTGTCGAGGGTATGAGAGACGAGAGTGATGGCGTAAGGGAGGAGAGAGAGTGGAGGTGGTGAGGAATGGGTTGGGTTTTCGTTGTGGGGGTGGTGGGGTGAAGGAATGGTAGTTAGGGCTGCTCACAAAAATCCGATATGGCCGATCCGATCCGAAAATTCGGATATCCGATCCGATTTTTAGCTTTCAGATTTTTCGAATCGGATATCCGAAAAAAAATCGGATCTGATTCGGATCATAATTTTTTTCATTTCGGATATCCGAAAAATCCGATTTTTTTGAAATATTAAAATTTTCTAATTTTTGTCAAAAATATGGAACAATACGCTGTTTCCTGTTTATTGCTCTAAAGACTAAAGTAGTAGTACTTACTGACTCAGTAGGCAGTAGCGCAGTAGACAACAACTTACCCAATACTTGAGAGTTGAGCGGTTGAACTGAACCCTACCCCAAACCCTCCTACCTGGCTACCCCTCAGCTCAGCCGTCGCCCAAACCAGGCGCCCCCACCGTCTCCCAAACCAGGCGCCCCCACCGTCTCCCCAAACCAGGCGCCCCCACCGTCTCTCAAACCAGGCGCCTCCAGGCCCCACCGTCGCCCAAACCTGGCGCCCAACCGACCACCATAGCCCTAATTAGTCCCGCAGTCGTCGCCTACCCCAGCCCCGTCCCAGCACTTGTCTGTCCCTAGTGATTCATCGTCTCAGAGAAGCAGTTGCTGCGTGATGGGCCAGTCGTCTTTCATGGCGACGACCACTCGACCTTCCCAGCCCCCATTCGGTTCATTTCGACGACTTCTAAACTCTAATCAGCCCACATGCTGCCACCATTGCTGGTGGTTGCTTGCAAATGGAGTATTTTTAATATATATTTTTCATATTTTTTGTTTTTCGATTTTGAGTTATTTTGTTAAAGAAAAGCAAAACGAATTGGATAATCCGAATATCCGATCCGAATTTTTTCGAATCGGATACGGATCAGACTTTTGGCGATCCGATTTTTCGGATATCCGAAATTTCGGATCGGATATTCGAAATGAACAGCCCTACTGGTAGTGAGGTGGTGGGGAATCGGTTGGGTTTAATGAATTATGGTGGGAATCATTAAATTGGGGTAGTATGTTTAGGGATTTAATTAGGGGCCACAAATCAATTTTTGTTTTTTAAGTAAGGGTAATGTTGTCTTTTTACCCCCCTAAACTTACTAAATAAGGAAAGAAAAAAAGTGTTGCAAATGTTTTAAAACATCCCGAAATGGAAAGTGCTGCAAATATTGTGAAACGAAGGAAGTATATATTTTTTTTTTTTTATGAAATAGGAGGGAAACAAACCCCAACGTGTCCCTTTGTTAGTATGTTTATATATTTTCTATGCTTCGATTAAAGTACTTTGCGCAATTAACATTTATAATTGGAAGAAAGCGAGTCAAAGAGTCAAAGAAAAAGAAAGAAAACATAGTCCCCCAGCGTACTCGTACCCGCGAGCTTCTATTGCACAGCTTCATCCGCTTGTCCCACTTGCCAGTAAGCCAAGGGAGTTTTTGTATTCTTAGTTGCAGTTCATCACTATATATTATAAAATCTGCAGGTGCCCAATTTAAAAAAATAAGGGCTGCGGGGTTGGGCTACAGGGGCCCGGCCCCTGCCAGCCCCCATGTAGCTTCGCCCCTGACTTTGAACCTGAGGGAGTATGTTTCAAGAAGAAGTACAGAAGCTTATAAGAAGAAATATCTACATATTTTGTAGTTCATATCTCTATTATAAGTTATAACTAGCGGTGCCTGCAAACCTAGGCCGGATTAACCTGCGAGAGGTTACGATCTGACAGGGCCTTTCATCTTATCATGGGGTCCCTAGTGAGGGCTCCAAAAAAAAAGTTATAACTAGTGGAGATTATTAAGAAAAATCTAATGAGGAAAAACAGAATTAATAATTATATATACAAGAATTTTCAAAATTACCTCTTTGTCTAATCCCAAGATAAATCGCACCTAACTATAACGGTATAATCTCAGTTTATTTCTTATTATATAGTCTATTATACGCCCTATTATAGGTCTTACTTAAGCTCTTGCAGGTAGGGGTGTGCACTTTTGGACGGGGACCATAATTCGGGCCGGAACCGGACCGTTTTCCGGTCCGGTACCCGGTCCATGAAAATTTTAATATATTGAATTTATAAATATGTTTAAACCTAAGAAAAAGTTTTTTTTGTTATAAAAATATATAAATTCCGTTCCAACCGGTCTAAAAAAATTTCACATTCCGGTCCACCGGTCCGATCCGTTTTGGACCGGTGCACACCCCTACTTGCATGTCATTTTTCAGCTTACTAGATCTAATAAGATTTATAATTGTGTTTCTTATTAAAAGTGGCAAAGCTACTAAAAAGAACACGAGTTTACAAAACACAAATTCAAAGCTTTTCCAAAATAATAACATTTTTCTACGGCTATATTTTCCCACTTTGTCTAATCCCCTATATATTGATACATTTTCTACTGCTAGCTTTTTCCTTCTGAGCTAGCTTTCCCACGGATATACTAAGGCCCTGTTCTTTTGAACTTATTTTCCGTTCAGTTCTGTTAATTTCAATTCAGTTTAGTTCAGTTTCTCTCCGCAATTCAGTTTCTCTCAGTTCAATTAATTTCAATTCAACTCAGTTCAATTAATTTCAATTCAGTTAGTTTAGTTCAATTCATCTCAATCCAAAAGAACAAAGCCTAAGTCTAAGTGAGACTTGACTTATTTGACAAAACTTTTATTTTATTCTTAGGATTTTATGGGTTTAAATGTTATCAAGTGAGTGTTTTTGGGGAGGTGGGAATTTCGGCCTTATTCGTTCCCCTTACTCCCCTTGTATTTGACCCACAAATATTAGTTAGGGATCTCCTTACCAAATAATAAAATCACTATACGTAATTTGTGAAGGTAATACTTCCTTTTTTACAATTTAACAATATCATAATCATTTGGTCAGACCTATAATATTAGTTTATGCAAGTTTCCACTTTAAAAGTCAACTTTTAACCACTAATAGCTATAAGTTATGAATGGAGAGTCAATGAACATTATTAGTTTACGGATGATCCAAGACGCAAATGACATAGACAGATATAGTAGAATCTTTAACATTATATTACAAATTACAATAGTCGTTGGTCAATATTCAACGTCGAGGTTGTATCTAGGTGCTGTAAGTCCAACGCTTCACACTACAACAATACAAATGGAAAAAACACTTTTGGGTCCAATGCCTAATAATCATTGATTGCTTGTTGGAAAAGCTTAAAGTTTGTTTGGTATTGTTTTAGTAAAAGAAGGGAGGGGAAAGCTGGGAAACGAAGAGGAGAGGAAGAAAAGGAAAAAGAAAGCAATCAAGAGAGTATTTGATTGGGAGTTAAATATTTTTTTATAAATGTTTTATCAGAGCCAGGTATTAAACATGGGCCTTATAAGACTATGAAAAAGATATACAATCCCATATTTTTAATAACTAATTAAATTATTGATTAAAAGTGGTTGAAAAAATTATCAAATTTCTTAAATACTTCAATGTTATTTTCATTTTTAGGAAGTAGACACCTTAGATATAACAAAGGAAAATTGGACAGGAATAATCCCACCTTTGGCCGATCTGCCAAAAATAATCCCACCTTTGGTTAGTAAATTGATTTTTTGGTCCCAAAAACAAAGTGGCCAGAACAACAAGTTACTGAAGCCCTTTCCTTCTTGCCCCACCCTACCCCCACCCCCACCCCCACCCCCACCATCACCCTCACTCCCAGCGCCCCCCACCCCCACCCCAATTCCCTCCTACCCCACCCTCCCCTCCCCTCCCCTCCCCCGTCGTAGCCCCCCCCCCTCCCATTCACACCATCTCACCACCATCATCTCACCATTCGCATCCCACACCCCTCCCATTCACACCATCTCACCACCATCACCTCACCATTCGCAGCCCCCCCCCTCCAATCCGCACCATCTCACCACCATCATCTCACCATTCACACCATCATCTCCACCATTCGCACCGCACTCCAATGCCGTCTCGAGGAGAGAGAGAAAGAGGCGAGAGACGGGAGGAAGAAAGAAGCGGCGACGGGGAGGAGGAGGGGGTGGGGGCATGGTGGCTGGGGAGGGGCCTGGTGGCTGGTGCGTGGTCCTGTGGCTGGGGCGGGGGCGAGGGGGAAAACTAACTTGGAGTTACCGGTTTGCCAAGTTACAAGTTCTTGGGACCAAAAAATCGATTTAGTAAGCAAAGGTTGGATTATTCCAAAGGTGGGATTATTTTTTGCAGATTGGCCAAAGGTGGGATTATTCCTGTCCAATTTTCCTATAACAAAATAGTAAAAATATACCAAACATAAAAATAAAATAAGCTATGATATATGAAAAAAGTAAATAAATTAGGGGCAAATCTTGGAATAATAAATGTAGAAACTTTTTTTCATCTAATAAACTCATAACAATAAAATATATAGGTGTGGGGGCACTGAGCGGTCGCTTACTTTATTCATGTATCTGAGACCCCTCTGTGTTTTACCACTATTTTGTTTATTAAGGATAAGCGATGTTTTTTTTTACACGAGAGGATATAGTTTTTGTTTTTCCAAGGGTGGATAAAATTTTCTTTGTAAAAGAAGAAATGCCACATTTCCTTCTTATACCTTATATTACCTCTCTTTTTCCTCAATCCCATATATTCGCTCCCTTCCATTTCATTCTTTCTGTTTTCTCAAACATGTAATACAATGAACCAAACAAACGAAAAAGTTAATTGTGAGGTCCCTCCATTTCATTTAGATAGTCTCATAAGTGATAAGCAATCATTCATTATTGACCAATATTTTTTTTTTGATAATATTCTTTATTGACCAAATTATGGATACAAATAATATCCAAATACCAAATACACCTTCGAATTATAATTTTTCATGGAAATAAAAATTTTGTCCAACAAAATAGAGCATGTGTGGGATTATTATGGTTTTCTAATTTTCCATTCCTTTGGAAAAATTAAAACAAAATGTGCGCTCTTTGTATTTTTTTTGGGAAAAATTGTGAGATTCTTGTATTAACTTATGTAACTGAATAGCTAATCGGTTATCCAAAATAGGGTTTTCAAATTGGGGATGTTAGTTGATCCTAAATCTGTAGTAATCGGTTACAAATGGGGATTGTTAAACATCGCCCCATAATTACTTAAAATCGCCCCAATCCCACTTTGACTTTACTATTTTACCCTTCTCTTTTTTCCACCACTCACCACCCCCGTCACCACCTGCCACCACCCACCACCACCTACCTCCCCCTGCCACCACCCACCACCACCTGCCACCCGCCACCACTTGCCACCACCCACCACGTAAAAAAAAAAGATTTTAATTGGGGCTAAGGGTCGAACGTATGGCCAGGACGTTCGCCCCATGGCCCGAACGTCCGGCCTGGACGTTCGGGCCATGGGTCGAACGTCCCGGCCAAACGTTCGACCCTTAACTAAAAAATTTCAAAATTTTTTAAAGGGGGCGAACGTTTGGCCAGGGAAGTTAGACCCATGGCACGAACGTTTGTCCTGGACGTTCGGTCCATGGGTCGAACTTCCTGGCCAAACGTTCGCCCCATGGCCCGAACGTCCAGGCCAGGCGTTCGGGCCATGGGTCGAACGCCCGGCCGGACGTTCGACCCTTAGACTCAAAAAATTTCCGCACTATGAGTGGTTGACGAGGTGGCGGTGGGGCTTGAGATGGGCGGTGGGGGCTGGAGGTGGTGGTGGGCTGGTTGTGGCAGGAGGTGGTGGTTTGGGAAAAGAAAAGAAAAACAAAAGAAGGGTAAAGTTGGAAATGTTTGGTGGGACCGGGGCGATTTTAAGTAGTTTTGGGGCGATGAATAGAAGTTCAGGTTACAAATTAATGTCGTCAATTAACTGCAAAAGTGATCTAGATCCTAGTTTACTTTCAGTAGAACTGTAGAGCTAGCTGAGCTACCAATTACCATAAGACTTTCCTAAAACTGGCCTCTAGCTTGCTTGGGCCACATTTGGAGTAACTAAACCACAATAAAAGTATACCATACAATAAAAATAGAAGGATAGAAAAATACTCAATACTAAGAACTAGTATTAAATAGGAAAAATTGATTCTAATAATCCAACCTTTGGGCCGTTCGCTCAAAATAATCCAACCTTTTGATTATTATTTAATAATCCGACCTTTTAGTACGATCCGCTCATATTGAGCCTTGACCTGTTGAAACAGGTTGGTGACCATTGAAATGGTTAATTAAACACGTGTCGTGTTCTAATTCGTTCTAATCTAATTAATCAATTTTAATTTTAATTAAAATATTTAAAACAAAACCACACCACATAAACTCCCACCCAACACCCCCCACCCCCCCCCCACCCCCTCACCACCGCCAACACCCCCCACCCACTACCAACACCACCCACCCCCACCCTCCACCCCCATCTGCCAAGCATTCCCACCCCCACCCTACCCATCGCCAACACCCCCACCCCCACCCTCCACCCCCATCGCCAACATTCCCACCCCCACCAACCCATCGCCAACACCCCCACCCCACCCACCGCCAACACCACCAAACAACACCCCACCCCCACCACAACCACGCCAACAACCCCCATTTCACCCACACCACCACCACACAATCGCAGCACCAACCACCACGAAACCTTTTGCACAATATGCCCCACCACCCCAATTCAAAATTCCAAGATGGGAGGCGTGGCATCATCAAGAAGAAGAGAGAGAGAGAGACTCGAAGGGGGGGGGCGCCTGCTGCGGGATTCGAAGGGGGATGCGAGGGAGGGGGATTCGAATGGGGATGCGGGGAGGGGGAGGAGGAGGGGGAGGGGGATTCGAAGAGGGATGCGACGGAGGGGGAGGGGGAGGCGCCGCTGCGGGGGAGGAGGGATGGTGGGGGTGGGATGGGGGTGCTCAAAGTGGGGGTAGGGGGAGGGCGGGGGGAGGGCGGGGATCTCACGGTGGGGGTCGGAAAGGGTAGTGGAGGGGAGGGGGTGCTACGGTGGGGGTCGGGGAGGGGAGGGGGCCGGGGGGGGGAGTGGGGGTGGGGTGGGGATTGTGAGCGAGGGAGTGGGGGTGAGCGGGGGTGGGGGTGGGGGTGGGGGTGGGGATTCATGACCGGTAAGGGAGGGAGGGAGGGAGGGGGAGAAAGGGAGGGAGATTAAAGGAGAAAATGAAAAAAAGAAAAAAAATTTACCATTCCAACAGGTTACCGGTCACATGGTGCATTATGAGCGGATTGGGATAAAAGGTTGGATTATTAAATAATAATCAAAATGTTGGATTATTTTGAGCGAACGGCCCAAAGGTTGGATTATTAGAATCAATTTTTCCTATTAAATATTACTACTAAGTAGTCCTTGTTATTCCTCCAAAAAAAGACCATAGCTTTTTGTTGAAAGATACCCCATCTGTTGTTTTACTTGCTACATTATGTTTGCACGGTTTTCAAAACGGATTTTTCACCAGTACCTCTCAGGTTTTTCGAAATTCATGAGGTACCCTTGTAGTTTCGAAAATTCATCTGGTACCCCTTAAGTTTGCATATAATGTACCAGATACCCTTAACTTACTGGTGTTGATTCTGCTAACTTGAATGACCCAAAATCAGTCGACCCCTATCCCTAGTTACCCCAATATTTCACATTATGCCCAACAAATTTTTTTTTACAAGCAGACAAAATTACCTAAGAAGTGCTTAAGCGAATATATAGACTATTTTGACCGCAAAAAAAATGACTTTTTACATAACTATGAAAGGAAATTTTTGGCATAGTGTGGGTTAATAGGTGAATTAGGTTGGTGTTTAAGTGATTATTTCAAGTCATTTAAGTTAAAAAATATCAACACCAGTAAGTTATTAACATTATATGCAAACTTAAGGGTACCCGATGAATTTTTGAAACCGCAGGGGTGCCTCATGAATTTCGTAAAACCTCAGGGGTACCTGGTGAAAATCCGTTTTCAAAATGGTTTTTAATCCTTAATATCTCTCATCCCTTTTCAGTAAAAATTTAAAAATTTTGATACTATGAATATACGCATTGAGATTAGAGGTGGGCATGGGCCGGGCCAAGACGCGGGCCGGCCCGGCCGGCACGAGCCCGTTCAAGGCCTGGCCCGGCCCGTTGTCCGCTCCGTGGGCCGTGGGCCTGCCACGGTCAAGAAATTTTATTTTCGGCCCGCACCGGCACGAGCCCGCTGGGCCGGCCCGCGGGTCGAACGCTCCTTTCCTTTGTTTTTTAGCCTAAAATTGTCAAAAATACAAAAAAACAACATAAAACACGGGCCAGGCCCGCAGGAGGCACGAGCCCGGCCCGCCACTCACGGGCTCGGGCCCGGCCCGGCCTGCCATTTCCCTAAGCCCGTGGGCCGAGCCCGTGAACAGGCCCGGCCCGCCCATGCCCAGTGTCTAATTGAGATGAATCTAACAAGCCACACATGACTATATTTTTGCTTATAAAAAACAAAATAATAAGTCAAAGTTGGTGTTTGATTTCTCAAAAAAAAAAATATAACAAGTTAAAAAAAAAAAACAAAGGGAGTAAAAAAGAGAAATTGACATGATATAAGTTTTTTAAATCTGGGGGTTACGAGTATACAGGATATGAAACCTTTTTACCCCACAAAAGGCAAAGATATGGGATCTTTTCTCTAATCTTAATTCATAAAAGGGATAAAAAAAAATTACCACTTGCCTTGGCACATTATATCAACATTATAAGTTGACTCATCTAGAAAACAACTGAATTCTAAATTATATTAATCCAAGTCACGATGAAATGACGACATTATGTGAACATCTTCTTAAATTACACTATTCCTCCTTATTTCTAGTTCTCCACAATAATACATGCCATTCTCAGCCCGTTACGTCGGAATTAACTTAGTGAGATGAGTTTCCAACTTTCTCAAAGCCTACTACTGTCACCATCTTAGATTTACACCATAAAATCCAAAAAAGATAAAAAAGAGAGAACCATAAGAAAGTTGAAAAGAATCATTGCACCAATCAAAAGATAGAAAAACCTTAGATCAAAACTCAAAAGTATATCTTTTAAATTTATATCTAGAGTTTCACCAAATACAAACTTCCTTAAACGAAACACTTACCAAAAGGTCCTATATATAATAATTATCAAACCCCATACATAAAAACCATCTTTTTTTCGTTCATCCAAAAAAAAAATCCATGTTAGGAAGAAAGAGTATTCTTTTGTTTTCTCTAGTCCTTATTTTCTCTACCACTTTGGTAGCAAGTGATTGTACATGTGATTCTGAAGGACTACAAAGTAGTGATCCCAAAAGTGCCACCCTAAAATATAAACTAGGGGCCATTGCCGCCATTCTGGCGGCAGGGTCCCTAGGAGTTTTCCTACCTATACTAGGAAAAAACATCCCCGCTCTCCACCCAGAGAGCAATTTATTTTTCCTAGTAAAATCTTTCGCGGCAGGAGTAATTTTATCGACAGGATTTATTCATATACTACCGGATGCGTTCGAAGATCTTACAAATCCTTGCCTCAAAGACCCTTGGGGGAGTTTTCCCTTCACGGGGCTCTTTGCGATGGTTGGAGCTCTAGGAAGTTTGATGATAGATGCTTTTGCCACTGGTTACTATCGACGAGCTCATTACGCAAAACCCGCCTCATCGGCTAGTGTCGATGAGGAGAGGAGTGGGGAACACGCCGGACATGTTCATCTTCACTCGCACGGTACTCATGGTCATGCTCATGGTCCTGGTCCTGGTGCTACTCCTGAAGGGTTGAAAGAGTTGGATCGAATCAGATATAAAGTTACATCACAGGTAACTTAAGTTTTACACACTGCAATTCCATCTTTTTTTTCAAACAAATCTTTAACTGGTAGTAGTAGAAGATTTTGTTGCACATGGTTCAGAAATCAGATTTTTTTTTTTTTTTTTTTGTGTTTAGAGAGGGGGATGAGAATCCTGGAATCGAGAGGGGAGTTCTAATCAACTGAGCTATCCCTCACTCTCAGAAAAGCTTAAAAGTTCAATGGAGTAATACTCATTTTTGTTGTTCCAAGTTCCAACTACAATCTTCTCTTACTTTAAATTATAGAATTTTTTTTTTTTTTTTTTTGAAAGATAGAAAAAATTTCTTTAACAAATACTATTTCTGTAAAGAAGTAATATTGTGGACCTATCGACCTTAAATTTATTAATTTTATAATATAAATTATTGTAATTTCTAGATATAAAGACCAAAACTTTCAATGTTTGACTTTATAAAAGTCTGAAAAAAATGCCATTAAATCGTACTCCGGGTTAGTCGGTTCTAACTACTTCCTTGAACAATCTTTCATGTATTTAAGGTAGCTATTACGTTTACTACTGATTTTAAATATACCATACCCACACGTAAATTATAGAAGTACATTAAAATTTGTGATAATTGAATAAGAGTTCTATTTTTTTTGTCCTTCCTACTTGGAAGCTTGTAAAAGAGAGAATCTTCTGAATTCTTTTCAATATATATTTAAAAAATATAGTCATGTGGAGTCTTGTTTGATTCGTTTTAATATACTTTATTAACATTCAATCATTATAATTTTTATTGATATGTAATGGAATATATTTAAGGTCAATTAAGGTCAAAGAAGCGCGTTAACAAACGTGCGCAGTTAGAGTGGAGTATTCCCCAACATGTGAATTGTGATGCTGATATAAATATTTTGTTTTTAGGTGCTGGAGATGGGTATTCTGGTTCATTCGGTAATAATAGGAATATCATTAGGTACCTCTCAAAGCCTTGATACGATCAAGCCTCTAATGGCAGCTTTGTGTTTCCATCAATTCTTTGAAGGGGTTGGTCTTGGTGGATGTATTGTACAGGTAAGTTTCAACTTTCAACTATTGTACTAGTCTACTGTCTACTGTCTACTAAGACTACTAGTATTGTTTTTTTTTTGTATTACTCTTATCACACTTCGTTGACCATATAAAGAATGACACTACGTCAAACTTTCCATCTCATCGCATTGAAATATACTTCCTCCGTTCTTATAGACTTGCCACATTTATCATTTTGGGTTGTTTCAATTTATTTGTAATACCATCTTTTTCTAGGTATTCTTTCTCTCCATCTTTCTCCTTGTCACGTGGGTCAATAAATCCAATTTATCAAAGAAAATAATGGGTGAAATTATTAACGATCCTTTCTTTGTTAATTGCTACATTTTCCTTATTGAGAATTTTCATATAAATTGCATATCCATTTTTAGTACTATGTTATCTTTATATGTCTCCTCATCACATGGGTCATCTTTTTATCGTGTCGATAATTTGAATGGATATTGTGATGTTCACATACTACTCTTGGTAAATAATTATGCAGGCAGCTTTCAAGTCAGCGTCCACATTGTGCATGGCATTGTTCTTCTCCCTTACTACACCGGTAGGAGTGGCCATCGGAATCGTAATAAGCAGCAGCTACGACGACAGCAGCCCAACTGCATTAATCGTTCAAGGGCTGTTAAATGCAATCGCCGGAGGAATCTTGATTTACATGGCACTTGTTGATCTTCTAGCTCAAGATTTTATGAGTCCTAAGGTGCAAACCAACACTAGGCTTTTCTTTGGGGCTAATTTTACTTTGCTTCTTGGTGCTGGTTTTATGGCTGTCTTGGCTATATGGGCTTGAATTTTTTGGTCTTGAGTTTTAGGCACTTACATCTTGGGCTTGTAGTTACAGATTAATTTGTTTTGTCGTCCTTCCATTTTCGATTCTCTTTCAATTTGAATTTGTGGTTATAAATTTTGCATTGGTAAGTACCATTGTATATTAAATGATTATATTGATACATATACTTCTGATCACCCAAGAATGACTTTTGAACTTTCGTCATCTAATATTTATTCTTAGGCCCCGTTCTTTTGAACTTATTTTGGCTGAATTGAGCTGAACTTATTTTATTTTTGCTGAACTGAACTTATTTTGGCTGAACTGAACTTATTTTTGCTGAACTAAACTATATTAACATAATATTATCAATAATAAATAATAAATAATAAATAATAAATAATAAATAATAAATAATAAATAATAAATAATAAATAATAAATAATAAATAATAAATAATAAATAATAAATAATAAATAATAAATAATAAATAATAAATAATAATGATAAATAATAATAAAAATAAAAAAATAATAATGATAAATAATAATAATAATAATAATAATAATAATAATAATAATAATAAATAATAATAATAATAATAATAATAATAATAATAATAATAATAAATAATAATAAATAATAAATAAAAAATAAAAAAATAAAAAATACAGATTCGTCGTTATTATAATTATAATATTAATAATAATAATAACAATATTAATAGTAATATTGAAAACAAAAATAATAATTACAACATTAGACAAGACTAAACTTTTTTTTGCTGAACTGAACTTATTTTGGCTGAACTGAACTTATTTTTGCTAAACTGAACTTATTTTTACTTATTTTTGTTGAACTGAACTTATTTTTACTTATTTTTGCTGAAAATAAGTCCAAAAGAACATGGCCTTAATAAGTTAATAGTAGAACAATGGGTGAGAGAAACTGAAGGTAATATTTCATTTCAAGATTTACTTTCTTTGTATTTTTTCTGTTTGCTCATTTGGAATCTTGACGCTATTCACAATTAGATAGAATCTGTTAAATTGTTCTCATTATATAAGAAAAAAATATAGTCATATGGTTCTTGTTTGATTCGTCTTCATTAAATACTTTATCAATATTCAATCGTTACAATTTTTAATAATATGTAATGATTGATACTTAAAGTCAAAAAAGTGCATTGACAACGCGCACAACCAACTAGGCAAACTAAAAAATAGATAGACCTGCCCAACGGGTTGGGCAGGTCACGAGTTCGATAAATACGGGTTGGATCGAATATGGGTCGTATGTATTGTCAGGTCCGGTAAAAGACGGGCTATGTTAGGGTCAAAATACGAGTAAATAAAACATTTTATCAACTTTTTATTTTTTATTTTATATATAAAATGAGTAATTTTCGTATGTAAAACTATTATTTCATTTATACTATGATACAATGATCATATTAGTAACGTTTCTCTCAAAAACTCTCACATAAAAATTGCGTTTCACTTACTTCAAAACAAAAGAAGTATATATCATGTTCTTTCTCCGTTATTTTCAATTGCAACATATCTTTTGTTTTTGCATTATGAAATGTTCTTTTTAAATTATACTATGTTCTGTTTTTAATCATACAACCGAAATAGGTTCGAAAGTGCTTGACTACAACGTTTATAGTTGTAGCGCTTGGCTACAACGTTTATCTAATGGTCTAACGTTAAGTCTTAGCGCTTGACGTTAATGCACTTATATGGTTATTATTAATACATACTACCTCCGGTTCCGAAAGATCCTTGATATTTTCAGAAATGTGAATGCAAGTTTTAGAGAGAGAATTTTAGAGATGGAAGAATCAGAGAAAAGTTTATCATTAGATTATCAAAATGAATCTAAGGAAGTACAAGAGTATTTATAGACTGCTCATACAATTAATTACAAGAAAGAGAGAGATATAAATTAGTCACAACTAACTGGCTGTAGAATAACAAACTCCTGTAACTGATTTAGCTGATCTGGCAAGCTGAGCTGGAAGCATAGGAGCAATAGGAGCAGTGTAGGAGCAGTAGCTTCAATACCCCCCCTCAAGTTGGGGGAGGAGGAGACATAGGATCATATAACCCCAACTTGTAAAGTAAGTGTTTAAACTGAGGAGAAGCTAAGGATTTAGTGAACACATCTGCCAACTGAGATTGTGTAGGTAAATAGGTTAATTGGATCAACCCCTCTAACACTTTGTCTCTTGTAAAATGACAATCAATCTCTATATGCTTGGTTCTCTCATGGAAAACCGGGTTCTTTGCAATGTGAATTGCTGATTGATTGTCACAATGTAGAACAACTGGCTTGAGATCAGAGACTCCAAGTTCTTCTAGCAATCCTAACAGTCCATGTAATTTCGAGATCTTTGCGAGGCCATAGCTACGTATTCGCCTCGAGATGATGATTTGGATATGGTGCTTTGCTTCTTAGAACGCCAAGTAATAGGTGAATTACCAAATAAGAGCACATATCCTGTAATAGACTTCCGTGTGTCACTACAAGCAGCCCAATCTGAATCTGAGTAGGCTTGTAGTTGAAGAGTGTCACTGGCCTTAAGTAAAATACCTTGACCTTCAGTATGAGAAATGTATCTCAAAGTATGTATGAGAGCATCAAGATGAGAAGTACGAGGCTGTTGCATGAACTGACTTAATGATTGAACAGCATAGGATAGGTCTGGTCTGGTATTAGTGAGGAAATTTAATTTCCCAACTAAAGACCTATATAATTCTGCATCCTCCAATAAAGAACCTTCTGATGCAGATAGTTTGAGATGCAAAGGTAAAGGAGTTGAAGCTTTCTTGCTAATATCAAATGGACAATCTGAAAGAAGTTCTTTAGTAAACTTCTTCTGGCTTAGAACAATACCCTCAGGAAGATATCCAACCTCAATTCCTAGGAAATAATTCAATTCCCCTAGATCTTTAATGCTAAAAGCAGCATCTAAATGAAGCTTCAATGCATCGATAGCATCTAAATCAGTACCTGTTAGGAGTATGTCATCAACATACACAGCTAGCTATGCAAATGTGGGAATCATGTTGTTTAATGAACAAGCTGTAGTCATTTTTGGATTGTTTAAATCCTTGAGCTTGAAGAGCACTAACAAGCTTGGCAAACCATTGCCTAGAAGCTTGTTTTAAACCATATAGAGACTTGGTTAGCTTGCAAGTCTTATTGAGAGGGTTAGGAACTCCTTCAGGCACCTTCATGTAAACCTCATCAGTTAACTCTCCATGTAGGAAAGCGTTGTTAACATCCAATTGAAAAATCTTCCATTTCCTACTAGCAGCAAGAGCAATAAGACATCTAACTGTTGCCATTTTCACTACAGGGGAGAAAGTCTCCTCATAATCCACCCCATATTTCTGGTTATACCCCTTTGCTACTAGTCTGGCTTTGCATCTTTCCAGTGTACCATCCTTTTTTAACTTCACTTTGTAGACCCACTTTGAACCAATTGGTTTCTTTCCTGGTGGCAGGTCAACCAGTTCCCAGGTATGTGTGTCAGAGAGAGCTTGAAGCTCTTTGTCCATAGCACCAACCCACAAAGGGTGTTGAGAGGCTTCTTTATAGTTAACAGGCTCCTTGATGTCGCAAAGGTGAGAAATAAAGGCTTTGTAAGTAGAGGGAAATTGATTGTAAGTAACCAGATTACACCAATGTGGCGTAAGAGTAGAGGTGGAGGTATGGCATTGATATGCAGAAAGATAAGAAGGAGGGTGTGAAGGTCTATTGGACCTTCTGAGTGGTGGTACTGGAGTATGTGAGCTGAGATCAAAAACAAGGGAGGAAGAAGTAACCTCAGGAGTAGGAGCAGTAGGAGAGGAAGAATGTAAAGGTGGTGAAAGAATTGGTTGTGGAGAGCTAGTAGAAGAAGATGTATGTGGTGAAGAAGAGGCAGTAATTGGTGTTGAAGTGAGAGTATGAGTAAATGTAGAAGGTGGGAAAGAAATGTCCAGTGCGTATAAGGAGGTGAAGTGACAAAGTGGGAAGATAAATGTGGGATGTAGAAGAGGTAGAAGTAGGATGAGCAGCAAGATGAAAAGGGAAATGATGCTCATGAAATGAAACATCCCTGGATATAAAGATTTTGTGGGAAGCAAGATCAAGAACTTTATAGCCTTTTTGATTCAAAGAATAACCAAGGAATACACAGGGAGTAGCTCTAGGTTTGAACTTGGTTCTATGAACTTTGGATGTAGAAACATAGCAGAGGCATCCAAATGTTCTTAAATGGGCTAGGTTAGGAGCTTTGTTGTAAAGTTTTTCATAAGGACTCATGTTTCCAATGCTTTGCTCGGTGGCATTCTCGTTAATAAGATAAGTGGCACAAAGGACACAATCTCCCCAATATTTACCTGGAAGCATAGGCGAAAACTTAAAGCTCTACCGATCTCCAATAAATGCCTGTGTTTTCTCTCCACTACCCCATTTTGTTGTGGGGTGTCACTACAACTTGACCGATGAAAGATACCCTTCTTTTGATAGAAAATCTTCATGGCTCCTTCAACTAGTTCCTTAGCATTGTCGGACCTCACGAAACAAGATGAGAATTAAATTGTGTTTCAATAAAGCGAGCAAAATTCTCAAGTATACTAACTGTTTCAGTTTTATTTCTCAACAAATGAACCCAGGTAAATCTGGTGTAATCATCCACAATAGTCAGAAATTGATTACATCCAGTATGAGTATGAACACTATATGGTCCCCATACATCAATATGAACTAATTCAAAAGGTTTAGTAGTTTTAATACTACTAGTTGGAAAAGACTTCCTAGTTTGCTTAGCTGTAGGACACACCTGACAAATGGTGTTAAGCAAAGTATCCGAAACATCACAAGATGGTTGAACAAATTTCAATCTATGAAAAGGTAAATGACCTAATCTCAAGTGCCAAAGTTTAGCATCTTGCAAAACGAGAAGAATTAGGCTTATTACGAGACAAGTGAAGCAGACTTTGTCAACTGTTGAACTTCAACATTGTATAAACCACCCTTCAAATTACCAAGAAGAGTTGAGGGAGTTGTCTGAGAATGGCCCTGAACATAACAAGCATCAGCAGTAAAAATCAGTTCACATTTCAGGTCTTTGCATAGCTTATGCACAGATATCAAGTTGAAGTGAAATCCAGGGACATGTAGCACATTGTTAAGAATTATTCCATTACTTAAAGTAATAGAACCTGTGTGCATTATTTGGACTTTGCTGCCATCAGGAATGGTAATGTAATTATCAATACCAGTCATAAGAGTGTAATTTGTGAACCAATCAAGGTGAGCACACATGTGATCTCGTGGCTCCACTATCTAGCAACCAAGTTGAAGTAAAACTAGATAATAAGCGAGACTTTACCTGCTAGTAAGGCATGTCCAATTGTGTCTCCTTCAGTAGGTTGGATGGAAGAAGATTCGGGGACTTGTTTCAAAGAAACTCGGGGAGGTGATTGTATTGATCCACGGTGATGGTGTGAGAGCCTTCATTCATAGCATCAACTCTACCATCAGTAGGAATGTGAGAAGTAGCAGCTGCTATTCTTCTATCCTTGTTAGCTTTAAACCCGGGGGGATAGCCATGAATCTTAAAACACCTCTCATAGCTGTGACCGGGGACCTTGCGGTGAGTGCGGTAGTAGTTGGATCCTGGTCTTTTGTTGCACGAAACATTCTTGGTGCGGTTGTATGATCTCCGATAATTTCCTTGTTCTTTGAGGAGGCTTATAAACCTGTCTCTTATCAACTAAGAAAGCCATAGATTCGGTTGAATTAGATAGATTGGAAATCTCTTTGTGTCTCTCTTCCCGAGCAAACAACCTATATGCCTGAGACACATTTGGTAAGGGTTGCATCATTAACACATTTCCTCTCACGGTAGCAAATTGCTCATTCAGACTTCATCATAAATTGCGAAGTCTTTGCTCTTGTTGTCTCTGATAGATCTTCTTAGTAAGGTTGCAAGAACACGATTACGGGTGCATGTAGGAAGAGGATGTGCATCACTGATGGCATCCCATACAGTTTTGATGCTAGTGAAAAATTCTGAAACACTTTGTGAGCCTTGTGATATTTCTGCAAGTTGTTGCTCTAAAGAGTATACTTGAGCCATGGATGAATAGCCAAATCTCTCTTCCAGGTCTTTCCATATTTCTTTTGCGGTTTGAAGAAAGAGAACACTCTTTGCAATTACTTCATCCAAGTTATATAACAGCCATGAACATACTAAGGCATTACATCTTTTCCAAGCCTTATGCTCATCAGATTTTTCAGAAGGAGGTTCTTGAATATCACCAGTCACAAAACCTAGTTTATTCTTGGCTGAAAGTGTTAAGATCATGGATCTTTTCCAGTTTGTGAATCCGACACCATTAAACTTGACAGAAACAAGTTGTGCTGAATTCGCATCGGAAGGATGGATATAATAGACACTAGTAGGATTTTGATTCAAAGGAAGTGTGTTTGATGAAGAATCTTCAGTTGAAGACATTTTGAAACAAGTAAAGAACAAGTGAAAAACAAGTTCGGACAGTTAGAAGAAGAAGATGAGAAAAGTTCTCGAGAGAAATTTACTCAAACACTTGAGGTGCAATGAGTTCGAGAATTTGCTCAACTTTAGATAATCAAGCAAATGATTTCAGAAGATCTTAAAATGAAGAAGAATTGACAATCAACGAGATTTCAGCACTATTCTACAGAATTTTAACAAGTATTCAACAGATTTCTGGAGAATTTTCAGAGATTTTCAGAAGAATTTTAGTAATACAACAAAAAAAAATTCAATCAACTCAGGAAGAATTCAATCAGAATATTGGATTCAGAGATACCTCAGTAATTTTGCAAAGAAATCCACTATACGAAGAATTTTCAGTGATGCTATGATAAGATCAGATGATGAACTTATTCATCTAAAAATTTCGAGAATAAGATCGCGATAATTCCGCTCCGATACCATGATATTTTCGGAAATGTGAATGCAAGTTTTAGAGAGAGAATTTTAGAGATGGAAGAATCAGAGAAAAGTTTATCATTAGATTATCAAAATGAATCTAAGGAAGTACAAGAGTATTTATAGACTGCTCATACAATTAATTACAAGAAAGAGAGAGATATAAATTAGTCACAACTAACTGGCTGTAGAATAACAAACTCCTGTAACTGATTTAGCTGATCTGGCAAGCTGAGCTGGAAGCATAGGAGCAATAGGAGCAGTGTAGGAGCAGTAGCTTCAATAATCCTCCCTCTTTGACATTTTTCACTATTCACAAGTTTCACTTTAACAGTTGTTTGTGACTTATATACATAAGAAAAAATATAGTCATGTGGGATTTTGTTAGATTCGTCTCAATATGTATTTTATGAATATCTACTTTTTATAATTTTTACATATACATAGTTAGAGATATTAGTGTCCAAAATTGTGCATTGACATGCGTGAAAAGTAAAAGAGGGAGGATCTTTAGGAATCGGAGGGAGTATATGAGAATACTAACAAAAAATTAAAAGAAATACTTGCCTAAACTAAAAGCAGATTTCTATACATTACACAATGTGTTTCGTATATGTCGATTATATGAGTTGTATGTGTTGTTTATAAATTTTATAAGATTCATATAAATTTAATTTATTTACAACTCATCGTGATGGCAGGCAAACAAGAGCTAAATAATTAAAATTTCCTTTGATACAGTCAATAAATACACATCCTGTATTGTTCACACGTTTATACTGATTGAATCATTTTATGCAATGTCGTGATATTTAAGCCGGAATTCAACATATTAATAACGAGTTTGAAGACATACACTAACAACTGTTTGTCTTTCTTATACTTTTTTATTTTATAAGATAAGATAAATAAGACTCACTTGAGGAGATATGAGAAAATCCTCAAATGAGTCCCATAAGGTTTGATCCCTAGACTTCAGGGATATGAGGTGGGGAGCGATGCCACTACTCCACCACCTCAACCTCAACTGTTTGTCTTTCTTATACTATTGAACAATGAAATCAATATTATGATCATCTAGCTAGCTAGAAGTAGAAGTATGTCTCTCCAAAACCATATAAAAAGAGAGTCAGTATACATCTCCTGATCTAATTAATTTTCTGTCAATAAAAGTTAGCAAAAAGGGTTAGTTGACAAAATTCAAGCAACTCCCCCCCACCCCCAAAAAAAAATGGTGGCTAAACCATCACACAATGCCCTCATCCTTTTTTCTCTCCTACTACTCTCCACAACCCTGAACCTCGTCGCCGCTCACGGCGGCGCAGAGATATCGAAATGCGTATGCCTAAGAGACACACACGATGATCATGAAGGGCATGACCATGGTGATGAAAAGGTGGACAAGAAGTTGTTAAAT
Source organism: Beta lomatogona (assembly GCA_947646795.1). Classification (NCBI taxonomy): domain Eukaryota; kingdom Viridiplantae; phylum Streptophyta; class Magnoliopsida; order Caryophyllales; family Amaranthaceae; genus Beta; species Beta lomatogona. The sequence goes on along the minus strand of CANSNZ010000247.1, from coordinate 766,686 downwards.
TACAAGATAGTCTCAATATTTACCATACTAGGTGCAAGTGTGGCAGGATTTTACCTGCCCTTTTTGGGGAAGTTTATCCCAGCTCTTCGCCCTGAGAGAGGCACATTCTTTCTAATGAAGGCATTTTCAGCAGGAATTATTTTATCCACTGCATTTATCCATATTTTACCTGAATCCTTTAGGCATTTTACGAGCCCATGTCTTGGCGAAGACTCTACCTGGACAACATTCCCCTTTACTGGCTTATTTACCATGATCGGAGCTCTTTTCACTTTGATGATGGACTCTTTTGCAAATCGTCATTTTCATAAGGCCGGCGTTCCGGACGATGAGGCTGCCAAGGATATCCACGCCCATGCTCACAGTCATGGTGGTCAAGTTCCTGAAGGTCTTAGTAAGGGGGAACTCATCAGATATAGGGTTACTTCACAGGTAATCTACTTTCACTTTTTACTCGAGTTTTGACTTTGTCAAATAACTAACCGCTTTTTAAGTTGTTGCACAACACGCCCTTAATCATTTCATATCTACTGAGGGTGTGTTATGTTCGACTCTTTACCTGAAAAAACCTGAACTTATCTGAAATGAATTTATTAAACCTGATTGACTCTTATTGGAACTTATTTTTTAGTATTGTGTTAGACCTGATCAAACCTTATCAGATCTGATCTGAACTTATTGGACCTAAAACTTAAAATATTTTAAGATGAAGAGAACACACCCCGACTCTACTCCATCAATGGAAAACAAATTTGATGTATAACAGGCGAATATTTGTAGAAACGTAGAATTAGTACAATCCTTTTCCTTTTATAATATACACATACTTGCGTTTTCATTATGTGAAAAGAGAAACTACCACCTGAAATTTAATTAAATGACTATTCTAGAGGTAACTGATAGCAAAGGCAAAAGAGAATTCTTGTTTTTTTTGTTTGTTTGTTAAGGTAGTTCTTTTTGGTCAACAGAGTAAAAGGTATTGATCGTACAAGTATATAGAATTGACAAACAATAAAGGTGTAGATCTGGTTCTTGTGATGACTAAATTATTGTTGTACTCATATCGTAAAACTATCCTAAAATCCTAATACATAACCTTTTCAGGACTAGTCACTAAACTTTTTGTGTTACAATGTTGCCTGTTATACTATTATATGTACTTGAGAGTTGAGATAAGTTTACATTCTATTACTGTTCTGCAACATCCTTAAAATCCTATCTTTCCCCAAAGCTTCATTCCCGGCAAACCTAACCGGTTTGGTTAATAAACCGCCTTTGGTTGAACCGAAATAACCGAAATTTGAACCGAATTAAACCGAACGGGATTAACAGAATCGAAATCAACCGAAAAATGATAAACCGAAACTGAAATAAACCGTAAATAAATAACCAAAACCGAACCGCAATCGAACCAAAACAAACAGAATCGAAAATAACGTGGAAAAACGAAAAGTTGATCGATCAATTGAACTGAACTGAACTGAATATGTAATTGAATTAACTGAACTGATTCAAACTGAAACTGAAACTGAACTGAATATGTAACTGAATTAACTGAACTGATTCAAACTGAAACTGAACTGAAACCGGAACTGAACTAAAACCGATTTAAGTTGGAATTGTTATAAACGAATTTTTAACTGTAACGAACTGAATTTACATATTAACTAAATTCATGATAGTATTCCAATTCACGGAATTTATGATGATAATATTAATACTCACATAAATTTATGATGATATTATATTATTAATATAAAGTTATAACATTATCGCTATATCGCATTATAAAATGATATGTTCATATCTATTAAACCTTTTATTATTTCATTGAAAATTTAAGCCACAACATATTTGAAATATTGATCCTAATAACTTCCCATGACAAGATCTTTTTAAAAACAAGAGATTTTACACATTTATCATTTTACATTAAGATGATTTATATCTACTACCTAAATTAATCATCTTTTATTTCTCAACATACCCTTCACAAATTGCATATCAAAAACCTTCTATTAATATTAAATAATTTCAATTAATTAACTTCCTGTTGGAAATGTTATCTCAAACCTTTAGGTAGTTTGAATGCTATGAGCTTTAAAGAACATTCACACTAAAATTACTATAAAGAAAAACATTTCAATAAAAAGAGAAAATTAGGACAAAATTGCTAATCTATTTATTCTCCAATATTCATATTTTACAATACTAAACTATACAAAAATCTTAAATTTAATAAATTACAATAAACATGCAACTAATCTTCATTTACTGCCATCCATTAGAACATCTGCCTTCCTCTCAAACACATGCCATAATCTTCTACTGCTTCTTGGCAATAAACGAACAAAAACTGGATCAGAACACAAAACTTATAAACAACTTGATATAAAAAAATGATGCTAAGTTGCTAACAAATTACCTTTAAACTTACCATTGCCATTGAAAAGATTAATATTATTTAATGTATTGGGCTCTCAGATCAGATAACAGAGAATGACAAGGCTTAAAAGCCCAACTTTATTACATGAAAAATATCATCATCGAGCACCGTCCCAAACAATTCCCACAACCAATCAGCTTCAATACTACTTAAGTCAGGTCAGGTGGGCCTGGGTCAGACACTGGGTCAGGTACTGGGTCAGACACTGGGTCAGGTAAGATGGGCCTGGACAGGTATGTTGGGCCTGGGTCAAGACGTCAGGCAAGGTCAAAAGGGGCCTGGGTCAGTTAGTAAATTTAGGGTTTTTGATTGCTTTTTCTAATCATATTTTAATTTAATAAAATCAAAAACTGACCCAGGCCATAAATTATAATAAATTACTGATATAAATAATGTAATTCAAATTTAATAAATTTAATTTCCAGTTAATAAATAAAAAAACCCTAAAATATTGTCTGAAAATTCGAATCAAATTATGAAGAAAAAAATTAACATAAGCCATAAAAAATTAAAAACCCTAAGACATTCAGATCTAAAGGATTGATAATTAAACAAACCCTAAAACGTTCAGATCTAAAGCATAAATAATTAAACAAACCCTAAAACGTACAGATCTAATCTAAGGCATAAAATATAAAATATCAACTGAAAATTATTTAAAAATATAAATAAAGCAACAATAACATATACGTAAAAAAACCTAAAACGTTCAGATCTAAGAAATAATCCTAAAACATTCAGATCTAAGACATATATAATATATCGACTAAAATCTCAAGAAATTCTTTAAAAAAGAAAAAAAAATAACAATAACTGATATATAGCATAAAAATTCTAAAATATTCAGATCTAAGTCATAAAACAAATAAAAAATTCCTAAAACATTCGGATCTAAGCACTAAATAGAAATTATCGACAGAAAATTCTATAAAAAAAACTAAATAAATAGACAGGTAAAATACCGCATGTAAACATTATTGAAACTTTAAAAAACCCTAAAATGTCACAGATCTAAGACATAAAATTCAAAAAAAAAAAAAACTTTAAGATCTAAGGCATAAATAAACAAAAAACGTTCAGATAATGTAAACCATTTAATTTTAACAAAAAAAAAAGGCTTCCTTCAAGATTGAAGCCTTCAAAGTCGTTAGCCCCACCGTCGTCGTTTGCCCGCCGTCGTCACCGTCGCCAGAAACTCCGCTTCACCGTCGTCGCTGCGTGCCAGAAAATGTGGAGCCATTTAGTGGAGACTTAGAGATGGAGAAAATTGAGAGAATTAGGGCAAAAATTTCGACATTCAAATCGAAATTGGAAGAGGAGATATTGATGAAAAGATTTTGTGTGTGTGAGAGATGGAGAAAATTGAGAGAATTAGGGCACCTTGAAGCTCTTCAGTTTTTTGATGAATTGTGTGTGTCTGAGTGTCTCTCTCTCTCCTCTCGCCGTTTTAGTTTTAGTTAGGGTTAGGTGACTAGGTCAAATAGAGAGTGAGGGGAACAATTTAAGGGAGTCTTGTTCTTTATATAGTGAGCCAAGTGAGGGATTTAGGGCTAGGGCAACCAACAGTTGGTTTCAATTAAAATGGGCCGGCCCATTGTTGCATTGCATATTATTTTAAACGGTAATAATTTGTTATTTAAGTCATTATTTAAAATTGTATTATTATTTTATTATCATTACTATTATTATTATTATTATTATTATTATTATTATTATTATTATTATTCAATAACAATTTGTTAGTTGTTGCATATCATGAATTAAAATAAATACTTTTGCTACGAAATTAGTGTTACATGGAGACGATTAATTTGAATGGTGTTTTGAATTATTTAATTAAACTTTTGGCTTACATTGATGAATTGATGTTATCTAATAACATATTATTTTATTTCAATCGTATAACTTTAATGAGTTTATTTACTTAAAACGATCAAATTATATAGACCGTTGTTATGTTCAGTAGAGAATAAAGAGTATATCAGAGTATAAAGTATCTTTAACATAAATGGTCAATGTAAACAGAATACAAAGTATTTCATAATACAATGTATCTTTAACATAAACAGTCCATGTAAATCATATACACCAATTAACTAATCGACTTATATCAATATATAGATCAAAATATCTAATGCAATATCGGTAATTCAAGTATACATTAGTCTTGTGCAATAACAAATTGTTTCAATTTGTTTATGTGTTTAGATGTATTCGCATATATAACGTCTAATCGAATAAGTTAGTAACAACTTCACTTATCAACTTGTTTTGCTTTAGCAATATGTTTTGTATTTGCGACACATAAAGCTTAAGCAAGGTTCATTTTGATAGATCATTGCCTTTTTCAGTTACATTGTAAGCTTACATTGATACATTATATAATATAGTATCAACTTGTTTCGTTAAATTAGATATTTGAAATTTAAAATAATTGTAACTTATAAACGATTAACAACGTTGGAGTGTTCTTATCTTCATTTATGTTATCGTTTCACATTGATACGAACTTGTTTCACTTCAATATTATTTTCGATATCGTAATGGAGGCATGGAGCAATGTTATGTTCAATCAATTGGTCTTGTAACTTGTAAGAGACAACATACTCTTAATTTTAAACTGGACAACGGTCCAATCCCAATATTAAGAAGAGAACAAACCATCTTTGTAATATAGTGACTAGTTTAATCTAATTAGTGACAAGTTCAATCCATTTGGCTCTTACATTCTTTAATCGTTGTAGTTCGAGATTCGTTGTAATCCAATATCAATTTGGTTCACTCGAATATTATGTTTTAAAATCAAATTGGATACAACTTAATCTTACTTTAAATTAAGCAAAGTGATTTTTAATTACTTTACTGTCACACATAGATACCTTGATCTGATATAATATTAACTTATTTTACGTCGATTATATGTCATTACTGAATGAGTTATAGAATGTCATTACTGAATAGATTAAACTGGTCACAGAATAAAATAAACTGGTCCCTAAATAGATTAAACTAGTCACTATATTAAAAAGGTGGCATGTTCTCTTCTAAATATTAGGCTTGGACCGTGCCTAATTTCAAACTAAAAGTAGGCGGTCTCTTACAAGACCAACTGTATGTTCATTTAGCTAGCCAGAAGTAGAAGTATGTCTCTTCAAAACCATATAAAAAGAGAGCCAGTATATATCTCCTGCTCTAATTAAATTTCTGTCAATAAAAGTTTTTAGCAAAAAGGGTTAGTTGACAAAATTCAAGCAACTCCTCCCCCCCACCAAAAAAAAAATGGTGGCTAAACCATCACACAATGCCCTCATCCTTTTTTCTCTCCTACTACTCTCCACCACCCTGAACCTCGTCGCCGCTCACGGCGGCGCGGAGATATCGAAATGCGTGTGCCTAAGAGACAACACACACGATGATCATGAAGGGCATGACCATGGTGATGAAAAGGTGGACAAGAAGTTGTTAAATTACAAGATAGTCTCAATATTTACCATACTAGGTGCAAGTTTGGCAGGATTTTACCTGCCCTTTTTGGGGAAGTTTATCCCAGCTCTTCGCCCTGAGAGAGGCACATTCTTTCTAATGAAGGCATTTTCAGCAGGAATTATTTTATCCACTGCATTTATCCATATTTTACCTGAATCCTTTAGGCATTTTACGAGCCCATGTCTTGGCGAAGACTCTACCTGGACAACATTCCCCTTTACTGGCTTATTTACCATGATCGGAGCTCTTTTCACTTTGATGATGGACTCTTTTGCAAATCGTCATTTTCATAAGGCCGGCGTTCCGGACGATGAGGCTGCCAAGGATATCCACGCCCATGCTCACAGTCATGGTGGTCAAGTTCCTGAAGGTCTTAGTAAGGGGGAACTCATCAGATATAGGGTTACTTCACAGGTAATCTACTTTCACTTTTTACTCGAGTTTTGACTTTGTCAAATAACTAACCGCTTTTTAAGTTGTTGCACAACACGCCCTTAATCATTCTATATCTACCGAGGGTGTGTTATGTTCGACTCTTTACCTGAAAAAACCTGAACTTATCTGAATTGAATTTATTAAACCTGATTGACTCTTATTGGAACTTATTTTTTAGTATTGTGTTAGACCTGATCAAACCTTATCAGATCTGATCTGAACTTATTGGACCTGAAACTTATAATTTTTTAAGATGAAGAGAACACACCCCGACTCTACTCCATCAATGGAAAACAAATTTGATGTATAACAGGCGAATATTTGTAGAAACGTAGAATTAGTACAATCCTTTTCCTTTTATAATATACACATACTTGCGTTTTCATTATGTGAAAAGAGAAACTACCACCTGAAATTTAATTAAATGACTATTCTAGAGGTAACTGATAGCAAAGGCAAAAGAGAATTCTTGTTTTTTTTGTTTGTTTGTTAAGGTAGTTCTTTTTGGTCAACAGAGTAAAAGGTATTGATCGTACAAGTATATAGAATTGACAAACAATAAAGGTGTAGATCTGGTTCTTGTGATGACTAAATTATTGTTGTACTCATATCGTAAAACTATCCTAAAATCCTAATACATAACCTTTTCAGGACTAGTCACTAAACTTTTTGTGTTACAATGTTGCCTGTTATACTATTATATGTACTTGAGATAAGTTTACATTCTATTACTGTTTTGCAACATCCTTAAAATCCTATCTTTCCCCAAAGCTTCATTCCTGGCAGAGTGGCAGCCAATAAGTCAACTATGATATATAATTGACAACAAGAAAACTAGTTAGTGGAATGGATGAGTGTGGTGGATCATGTTAAAAAAAATTGTGACATTAAAATAATTACTTTCTCCATAACATAATAAGTGCAACAAATGGGTATATTATTTGTGAGGTATAAAATATTCATTTGTTGTGTTTATTTTGTTATGGAGGAAGGGCATGTTCCCTTCGGTATAAAACAACTGAACTGAACTGAATTGAATCAAATTATAACTAATTTACAGTAATGATAATAATTTAGGAACTGAACTGAACTGAATTGAACTGAACTGAATTTAACTGAATTGAATTGAACTGAACTGAATTAAATTATAACTAATTAACAGTAATGATAATAATTTAGGAACTGAACTGAACTGAAAATAAGATGGGGAGAACAGGCCCGAAGTACATGATATGTCCGACAGAGAAGTGTAACATGGGATGAGGATAGTATAGTCATTTAATCACATACTTGTTAATGATATGCCATGGGAACCCTCACAAGCCCTTGCCTCAAGGATAATAATATCAAATTTTGTTATTCATCAGTCTAATACATACTTTGTTGAATAAAGCTTTGTGATATTAAAATATGTGGTGTTGATGTCAAACATTTTAGGTGCTGGAGATAGGTATTGTGGTTCATTCAGTAATTATTGGGATAACAATGGGAGCCGCTGATAGCATTGACAGTGTCAAGCCTCTCATAGTAGCGATGTGTTTCCATCAATTTTTTGAGGGTATTGGTCTCGGTGGATGTGTTGCACAGGTATGCTTCAATTCAATTATTTAGATTCATAATGTCCTTTTTCTCGCTTTGTTCAATTAATATATTATATGTGAACCATTATGTGAGAATTGATAAATTGAAAGTCAAAGGTTTATATATTATTGTAAATTTGAAATCTACTTGTTTTTAAAAATTAATCACAATTAATTTTTATGCATGGTTTTTTTATGTTTATTCTAATTGAAGTGTCTCAATGGTGTAAGGCCGTCCACTTATTTGGAAAAAGGAAGAAAATCACTTTGATCTCTTGTTTGTAAGAAATAAGTGGCTCACGAGGAATAGAAAAAAACGTATTATATTTGATCTCGAAGTCTTCATATAGCACTTCTTCCAATCTAAGGTTTATCTTTTAATTTGATGCAAAGCGGGAGAAAATCAAGATCATCTATGCGAATATGCGATGATGGAGAATTGTGATTGTTTGTTGAGGAGAGAGAAAGAGCCTAGAGGAAAGAAAGAGTTCTTGAAATTTCAAATGATTGGGTTTGGGTATGGATTTCAAATGGGCTTAGTTTGGTCTGACTTGTAAATTGTAATCCCTTTGGAATTGGTTTACATCCAAATTTCAAACTTTTTTCTTTCAGAAATCTTACCTTAAATCTTTAATTACTTTTGGCGTTATTTGATAAATAGATAATTTGACATAAATCAGAGGCTTTTTTTAACACATTTTAGAGGATTTATTACTAGTCAAATTCTCATACATTTGTGTTCGGTAAATAGAGGATTGGAAGAGTTAATAGACTTAAACCTCTAGTGTGAGGAGCTTTTAGTGAGAGAGGATTAAAAAATTTGAGGCAAAATGATAATTACGTTAAAATACAATCAGCTAGTTGCTAGTCAAACCTCCTAATACAAAAACTAGCTAGTCAAACTCGCTAATAAAATGAGCTAACAACTAACAACTATCCACTAATTGCAAAACACAGTCTTTGTACTTTTTTCCTTCTACGATTTCAAGCCCCCAACCCCTATGTAACAAAAATGTAAAGTTTAAGTTGCATAATTCTGATCATCTAGATATACTATTGTTGGCAACTAAAAATATATGCAGGCAGCTTTCAATTCCATATCTACATTGTTCATGGGACTGGTATTTTCCATCACAACTCCTTTGGGAATTGCAATCGGAATTGGAATAGCTAACGTTTATGATGAAGCTAGTGTAAATTCTTTAATAGTTCAAGGATTGCTAAATTCAATCGCATCGGGAATCTTGATTTACATGGCACTTGTTGATCTTCTAGCTCAAGATTTTATGAACCCTAAAGTGCAGAAGAACGCTGGTGTTTTCTTTGGGGCCAATTTTACCATGCTTCTTGGTGCTGCATCCATGGCTATCTTAGCTAAGTGGGCTTGATGTCTTTGGCTTCAAGTTCCAAGCATTCATATTTTGATGTGATTGTATGTTATTAATTTTTTCCTCCTTTTGTTGTTTGGGTTGATGACATTTATCTAAGTATCATATCTGTGCTTGTGATATACTACCTCAACCTTTATTTACTTACTACTTTGCACAATTTTCTAGATTTATTCGATATCGGGTCTTGGGTACCATCCTTGTAAGACTTTTTACCAATTAAGTAGAGTTTTTATCATACACGCTGGTGTACCGTGAGCATGGTATACTGTATACACTTTATAGTTTCTTTTTCTCATTGCTTATTTGAAACCTCCATATGTGCAAAATTTGCATAAGGAGTAGCTCCAAATTAAATGAGCAAAAACCATGTACATGATACAATAAGTGCAGTCTCAATTAAGCTTAATGACATCCAATATTATGATAAATATAGTATTCCCTGTGTATTTTTTTAGTTTGCATGTTTTGACTGTATCCAATTGCCATGACTTTTTCAACATTAAATATCTTTCATTATATATTAGTAAAAATTATAACGATTGAGTACTAATAAGGTACTCATTGCAAAGAAACAAACAAGACCCACTTAATTAAGCTGTACAGGTTATCATGAGTGAGAAAGTCCAAGAGAGAGAAGTGGAGGCCCCTGCCCTTAAGGCAACCCCCACACCCCCTTCCTTCGTGGATTCCAGCATAGCCACCGTACCTGCAGTGGTCACCAAGAGTCAACCCCCTCCTACCCCGCCTTTCCCCGAACCACCTGATAAAACCCAACCCTCCCCTCCCCAATCCACCACAAAAATAATCCTCCCCACCCACGCCCTTTTAGCTAGATCCTTTTGCCAGGTCGTCGTCGCGGATGGATCATCCTCGTCAAACCAAAAAAAATCCTTTCTACCCCAAGTATCCTTTCCGGTTGCTATCTCTTCGCGGGAAGATAATCTAGGCTGTGATATCTTCATTCCTATCTCAAGGGAAAAATACGAGAAACTAAGTGAACCGTGGAATCTCGCCATTATCATCAAGGTAGTGGGTAGGTTCTTTTCTAAGGAATATCTGGCCATGGAACTCAAGGAGGTTTGGGCTGTAAATTATATGCCCAATCTAAAAGCCCTTGGCAGAGGATTCTACCCCATAAAATGTCATAATATAGAAGAGAAAACCAACATTCTAGCAAATGGTCCCAAGATGATTCAAAGATATCACCTCTGGACTCAGAACTGGGAACCCGGGTTTCGACCGTCGAAAAACATTCCACGCTTGGGTGCTGTGTGGGCGACTATTCATGAGTTACCCATTGAATTTTTTGAAGAAGAGATGCTTGAAGTGATAGGTAAAGCCATGGGTAATCTTCTTAAGATAGACAGTGAAGCCATGAAAGGAGAGGGAAGAAGATATGCAAAATTCTGCCTCCTCGTGGAAGAAGGGAAAAACCCCCCCAAAGGATTATGGTTGGGTAATCTATTTCAAGAGATTACTTTCAATGAGGGACCTTGGTATTGTAAGCAACGCAATGCATTTGGGCACAGTGATCGAACTTTGAGCTTCCACCCAACCACAGCAAGTGTTAATGCTTTTAACCCCGTTGGCGAGTCAACTCAGTGGACCCAGGTGAGAGAAAAGAAAATTGAAAAATCCAAAAAAAGTCTTTTAACCATTAGTCAAAAGACAAGGGACCCACCTCTTGTCCCCAAAAGATGGACACCAAAAAAATCCAATCTTCTCTCCTCTTCTGTTGAGTTACTAGAGGATTTTCAGTTAGCCCCCAACCCCTATCAACATAAGACGTCTAATCAGGGGGCTTTCCCCTTAGAAAAGGACGATCTTCATCATGAAAATCCTTTCTCTATCCTCCAAAATTTGGCTGAGCAAGATGCAGAAAATCCCCTCCCTTCCTCTGCCAATGAGTTTTCAAGTGTCATCACATCCCAAATTTCGAAAAGCACACCCCCCATATCCCTTAAAGATCTTCAGACCTCTCCTGCAAAAATTACAAACCTTCCCACCCCTCAAAAAAATAAACAACATGTTTCCCAGGCTTCCCCGCGAAATGATTCAATCAGTTTGCCACAATATAACTCCTCCCCCGGCCTCGCCACCGTCATCCGACGAGTCTCCACCATTATCACCCCCCACTCTCCCCCCCATGTCGACCGAATAGAATGGAGCTACCCGTGTCTGTTGTCCAGACCAATGATCCCTCTTCTGCCGGAGGTCGACCTTCGAACGATTTTTTATCTCCGGAAAGAAGGAGAAGTCTTGAACGAATTGTCGTTCACGGAAGTCAAAACTATAATTCGCGAGACCATCTCAAGCATCACCCGAAAATCCGGGAATTCTCATGTATCATCAAAACAAAATCGTGCCCGCTCATTTTCCCCAGCCCAAGATGCGGCGCATCTCCCAACTATTCCGTGGTTGTTCCTCAACTGGCTACTAGAGAAAGAGGGAGGAGTAGAAGACGAGGAGAGAGAAATTCTATACCGGTTGGGGCCGTGGCTCGAGGCCTGCTTTCAAGCCAAACCTGATGCACTTAATCAGTCATAACCGACCCGATTTACTTATCTTGGCGGAAACCAAAACCAGCAGAAAACATACGGCAAACATTGTGGGAACGTTGCCTTTTGACTCTTGGTTTCTAGCGGATCCGGTTGGCTATGCGGGTGGTATATTGCTTATGTGGAACTCGGCTCGTGTCAATGTCCACATAATCAGTCATAATACCCAAGGAATTCATGCTTTCGTTAAGGTTAATTCTAAAACCCCCTTTTTTATTTCTGCTATCTATGCTAGCCCGAAGTTTAGACAAAGAAAGTTATTATGGAATGATTTGTGTGATGTTGCTCTAAATTTTAATATGACTTGGTTGGTGTTGGGTGATTTTAATGAGATTATGTTCCAAAATGAAAAATGGGGAGGGCGCCAAATAAATAACCACAGGGCCAACCTTTTTAAACAAACTATTAATAACTGTAACTTACTTGATCTTGGTTTCAATGGCCCAAAGTTCACTTGGACAAATAAGAAGAAGAATAATCCTATAATGGAGAGGCTTGACCGAGGGTTTGGTAATGGGGAATGGTTTGATGCGTTCCCGAATTCTTGTATTTGGCACTTGACTAGAATTTCATCTGATCATGCCCCTTTATTATGTAAGTTAGATAATCCAACCCCGTCCCTAGGTACCAAGCCGTTTCGATTTGAACCAATGTGGTTACAAGACCCTAGTTGTGAGGGGGTCATTAGGGAAGCTTGGGATCATGCGGATTGTGGGGTTTCGATAAGTTGCATAATTTAGGGGGTTAAGCTCACCCGCTTGGAATCATTTGGTTTTTGGAAATGTATATACTCGTAAAAAGCGTATTCATGCGCGTTTAAATGGTATTCAAAATTATCTTCAATTCAATCCGGCTTCTGTGTATCACCTCAATATTGACGAAGAGCTTCAAAGTGAGCTTATTGAAATCCTTCTTCAGGAAGAGTGGTTGTGGTTAGCTAAAAGTAGGGTGGATTGGATTAATTTTGGTGATAGGAATACAACGTTTTTTCATCGTTCAGTCATTATCAAACGTCATTATAACTCAATTAGGTGCTTAAATGATAATAGTGGAAACCAAATCTCAGAGCCTCAAGCCCTAACTACCCTAATTAGGAACTTCTATGTTAATCTATACACTACTGAGAAGTGTTATTCAGATAGAATTGATCTTGGGGTTAGGAATGACCTAGTCTCTATAAGCTCCCCCCTTCCAATATTGAAATAAAGCAAGCGCTCTTCTCGATGAAACCCTTCAAAGCCCCTGGCCCAGATGGGTTTCATCCGATTTTCTTTCAAAAAGAGTGGCACATTGTGGGTGAAGATATTTGTGGAAATATTAGGCAATGGTTCCAGTCAGGGGATATCCCGGTTGATCTTGGTCATGCTTTAATTTGCCTCATCCCTAAACAGCCTAACCCTGAAAATGTCAAACATTTCCGCCCTATTAGCTTTTAAGACGATTGACCAAGATTTTAGTAGTAATCTCATACATAGTATTACAAGAATGAAAGATTTTCAATTGCTTTTAAGAAAGGTTCTCAAATTTGGAAAAATGTGGGAATCGGCTCTTCTTTGCTTAATCAATGTAGGAAGTGGAAATTGGGTAATGGTTATTCTATTGACTTTTGGGAGGAGGATTTGTTGGGCATAGGTTGCCCTCTTCGCCCTAGTGAAGTGAACTTAAAGGTGGGCGGCCTTATTATTGGGAATGCTTGGAACCTAGAGAACCTCTCCTTAGAACTTCCGGACTACATTATGCAAAGGATTCATGCCTTGCCCATAGTCTTTCATCTTACCGATACCCCTTTCTTCCCCGTTGTCGAAAATGACAAGTTTTATTTGTCCAAAATGTATAATGAGATTGTTAGAGATCGTAGTTCGAAAAAAGGGAGTGAGTGGTTATGGAAGCTTGAGATCCCTCCCAAAATCCGTTTATTCCTATACCTTTTATGGTGGGACCGTATTCCTCAATCCTATCTTTTACATCAACGCAATATCATTCCTTCCCCTTTATGTCCTTCTTGCCCCACTTGTGTTGAATCCTCGCTTCATGTTATTCGGGATTGTACTAATGCTTCGGCAATTTGGTGTTTGTTATCCCCTCCCCAAGATTTTTGGATGTGTAGCAATATTAAAGAATGGTTGCGTTTTTGTGTTAGTAGACATCATCAAAGCAATGGGTTGAATTAGTCCCTTCTTTTTCCTTTGGTATGCTTTGAGATTTGGAAAGCAAGCAATCGTTCCTTTTTTGATAAAAAAACCGCATATGCCAGCCCAAGTCACCCTGAACATGGCCATTAACATGGCCAAGGAGTTCAGGGCCGCTCAGTCTTCCCCTATTTCAAACCCGTCGGTCAGGTGTACTTCTTGGAGACCTTCTCCACCTCCATTTGTCCATATTCATGTGGACGCTTCCTTTATGAACATTGAAACCAAGTCAAGTATGGCAGGAGTTATTAGAGATTCTTTAGGAGGTTGGCTTCTTGGGTTTTATTCATTATCCTATGCTCTTAACCCATATCATGCATAATTGTTGGCTATAAAACAGGGATTCAAGATGGCAAGAACAAAGCATTTCACGCATGTTGCTCTAGTTTCCGATTGTAAAAAAGTTGTAGACATCATAAATGGTAACTCTATGCAAATTGACTTCTATAGTGACCTGATTATGGACTGCAGGGAGCTGCGGCACTACTTCCAGGAAATCAGCCTTACCTTCGTTAGACGGGAAGACAACCAGTTGGCGGATATGTTAGCTCACGAGTGTATGAGCGGGTTTGATACCCTTGATGTAATTAGGCATTTTCCCGACCCCCCTAATTATTGTCAAAAGTTACTCTCTATGGATTGTAATAGGCTTTTTGCCATAACTCTTTGATCTTTATGTTACCGTTGTTCACCAAAAAAACAAGACCCACTTGACTATATTTTTTCTTATATATTAAAAAGAATATAGGATATTCTTTCTAATTGTGAATAATATTAAGATTTCAAGTAAGCAAACTTAAAATATACAAAGAAAATATTAAGCATATACTGCTTTTTTTTCCTTATAATCTAGGCATCTTTCAAGTCCGCCTCTACATTATGCATGGTATTGTTGTGCTTTGGATTGTAGTTTTAATTTCTTTTGTTCTTCCCTACTCGTTTCTCTCTTAGTTTGAATTTGTGGTTTCCTTGTCAATTTTACATTTGTAAATATCATGTTAGTAAGTGTTAATATGCATATATACTTCTAAATAATGAGGGAGCTAGTAATTTATTCAATTAAGTCAATCAAAACTAACTCTTATTTAAAGATAGAGATAGTTACTTCTTAAAATCATTTAAGCAAATATATTTATAAATACTTTTTTGGCCTTAAAATATTACACTCGAAGTATAACACTACACATTTATTTCATAAATTTATAAATTATCAATTGAAAATCTAAAACTTTAAATTCTGACAAATATTAGATATTTATGTTTATATTGCATATATGATGCACATATATTTAGGGGTGTATTGGTCCAGGACTGGACCGAGACCGGTTGGATTGATGGATCGGAATTCAGATATTATGTGGACCGGAAATATTCTGGTACTGTCTCGATCCGGACCGAATTTTTCCGTTACGGTCCAGTCTGGGTTTAGACCGGTTGGACCGGAATTTGTATTTTTTTAAAAAAATCATTATAGCTTGATCTAAACATATTTATAAATTCAATACATTAAAATTTGATCATTCTAAAGGCTATAATCATAAAAGTAATAAAAATTAGGCTCTTAGCTTTTTAAATTCCTAAATTTTGAACTTTTTTTTAACCATTAAACTTATTTTTACTAAAAATACAGAAATTCCGATCCACCGGTCTGAACCAGAAAATTCCGGGTTTGGACCGGACCAGAAACCCCAAATCACAAATTTCTATGGACCGGAGACCGAACTGGAATTTTCCTATCCGAATCCCGATCACGGTCCAAATCTGCACAACCCTACATATATTGACACATATAAGTATGTGAATTCTAATTTAAAGTATGTGTATCTTAAGTGGGGTCAATTATAAACTCCACTGCTTCGAACATAGCTCCGCCCCTACTTCTAATCACCCAAGAGTGGATTTGGAACTTTCGAGTGAGAGAAAATTTAATATGTAGTGTCAAGCTTTATTTATCAATCAACTAGTTTTTGGATCCGTGCAAATTGTACAAAAAAGTTTTGTTTTATCAATATGCTTAAATTCAACATATTGAATGTATATTTATATCGAATAATTACGTCTCACAAAAAACAAAAATTTAATGGTTGTATAAAAGTTGAGATATTATAGGTTTTAAAAAATTGAAATAATTTAAAAAAACTAGTAAATTTTAGAATTTAGGATATTTTCCTAAAAATCATGGTGTAAAAATTTGTAAATGATTAACAAAATATTAGGGATACAAAGGTACTGACATGATTATATTATTTAGTATATATACCAAATGTAAATTAAGACTAAGATGAAAGACGAAATTCATTATCCATTTCAGTAATAAAAAAAATGACTTACCAAGTTTTTTCTCATAAATTTGCTTCCTGCGCTTACAATACTGTTGCATATCAATTTTCTCTTTTCTCCGATGAACTCCTTCATGAACACCTAAGATCAAATTGTTAGCCTTCTTTATAGAGTAGGTCTGAATTCTGCTGATTATGACAAAAGCCATTCCATCCACCATATCCTTCTATATAAACCCTGTTAGCAACGATTTTTGACAAACCAAGAAAACTTCTAAGCACTGAACTTAGAATCTCATAATTTTTGTCAACTTTACAAAGCAATATATTTACAAGGTTACAAGGATAATATATATCTCTCTGTAACTTACATGTTACTGTCGCAACCAATTAGCGATAATGGGAAAAAAAGTTTGCTAATAAGGGTCTGTTCTCTTCGGCATAAAACAACTTAACTGAACTAAATTAAATTATAACTAATTAATAGTAATGATTATCATTTAGATTCTGAACTGAACTGAACCCTAAGTACAATCTATCTATAAAGGAATAAAGGAAAAAACTATCTCCTTATATTGAGGTACTTTCCTTAAACTCTATCCTCATAAGTCATACCTAATAATCAATAAAGGAAAAAGAAAACTAGATGTGTAATATTACCTTATTGCATTGCAACATTACATCGACATATTCTTGTTGACTCATGCGGTAAAAAACTAAACTCCACTTAAATTTAGCGAAGTTTCCATATAATGACGACATTATGTGAACATATTCGTTCTTCTCGCTTCTATTTCCACAATTATACATGCCATACTAGTTAGTTAGAGGCAGTTACGTACTAAGTGAGGTGAATTTATAACCCATCAATTTCTCACTTCGTTCTATTTCTGTTTTTTGTTTTTCCTTAGGTGCTTCCTAAAGCTTACTAGTGTCACCATCTTAGAAGTATACAAGTAACAAAAAAGCATAGTCTAAAGATAAAGTTGCGAATCATTGGTCCACCCAATCCCATGAAATAAAAAAACTTAGCTATAAAAATATTATCATAACCTTTTAATTTTTATCTAGAGTTTCACCTGATCTAGACTTCCTTTAAGGAGACACTACCGAAAAGTCTTATATATATTAGATTAATAATAAACAAACCCCAACAAAGCTCAAAAAACCCAAATCAAAGGTCCTTTTGTATAAAGAAAAAAAGAACCATGTCATTGGGAAAGAGTATTCTTTTCTTTTTTCTAGTCCTCTTTTTCTTTGCCACTTTGGTGGCAAGTGATTGTACATGTGATCGTGAAGAACTACAAAGTAATGATCCCAAAAGTGCCACCCTAAAATATAAACTCGGGGCCATTGCCGCCATTCTGGCGGCAGGGTCCCTAGGAGTTTTCCTACCTATACTAGGAAAAAACATCCCCGCTCTCCACCCAGAGAGCAATTTATTTTTCCTAGTAAAATCTTTCGCGGCAGGTGTGATTTTATCGACAGGATTTATTCATATACTACCGGATGCGTTCGAAGATCTTACAAATCCTTGCCTCAAAGACCCTTGGGGGAGTTTTCCCTTCACGGGGCTCTTCGCGATGGTTGGAGCTCTAGGAAGTTTGATGATAGATGCTTTTGCCACTGGTTACTATCGACGAGCTCATTTCGCAAAACCCGCCTCATCGGCTAGTGTCGATGAGGAGAGGAGTGGGGAACACGCCGGACATGTTCATCTTCACTCGCACGGTACTCATGGTCATGCTCATGGTGCTGGTCCTGGTGCTACTCCTGAAGGGTTAAAAGAGTTGGAGTTAATCAGATATAAAATTACATCACAGGTAACTAAATTTTCTACGTTTAATTTGTTGGCTTGTTTCTTTTTTACACGATGTAAAGTTGTTTTATTGTCATGTTCTAGTTGAGTATTAGACGGCAACCTATAGTTTTTTATTCGGTTGCACATGGTTGAGATTGAGATTTTATTCACACGTAGTTTTTCATCAATCTGATTTTCTATTTTCTATCTTTTCGCTGCTAGCTTCTTCATCTTCCTCTTCTCCAAACATACACAGATGCAGATTTAATGTAGGTATTTAGTAAAATTTGTTGGGTATCCGGTAGTTTTCAAAAAGGTACGGAAAATTTGGGAGTAGGAGATTAATATCCTCTAGTTTTTTTTTTTTTTAAATAAATAATTGTAGTACTTTTTCTTTTAATGAAAGACGTTGACCTTTGCTACTCCCTCCTTCCCGTGCTTACTTCTCATTTTTCACATGAAATAAAGAAAACGGAAGTAGTAGTAGGATTTCTCAAAAAAAAAAATGACCTTTATTACTCCTTCTGTCCCATAATATAATGCTCACTTCTCATTTTTCACATGAGAAAAATGGAAGTCGTAGGATTTCTCAAAAAAGAAAAAACAATATTTAAGAGAGTGTTTTTTTGGTACTTTTGTTTTGGGACTTTACCTTTACAAAAATAAAAAGGAAGGGTGTAAAAATAATAAATAGGGGCACATATTTTGAAAGAAAAGTAGGAATATTTTGGAAGGTTTATGTAAAAATTGAGGATAATCTAGTCCAAGCAAATTGATAAAAAATAAATCAGGCACAATATTTTTGGGACACCCAAAAAGGAAAGGAATACGATCACTATATTGTGGGACAACCATTTTCGATAAATGTAGTGTGTTGGAAATATCTATATGAATGGGAGTTCGTAATTATATTACGACTTACATGAGATTATGTCATAAATTTCTAAATTAATGATATTCTAGAAAATATATTTAATGTATAGTATATGAAAACCCATAATTTATTTGAGATTGGTCATTAATAATTTATATCATGATAAAATTGTAAATTCTAACATATTGAAGGCCAAAACTTCCAATGTTTGACATAAATTTCGGCTATGTTACACTGATTTAACGAAGATTTCAGTTCAGTTAGTTTACTATCACAATTTTCATTCACTTCAGACAAATTAAGTTCGGTTCAGTTCAGTCCAAAAGAACAGAGTCTGTGTGTTGAACTGCACTCATCAGTATACTTAACTCCTCCGTTGAACCATGTATCACATTTTTTTAATAAATATTGTACTTTTACGTTTTAGGTGTTGGAGATGGGTATCCTGGTTCATTCGGTGATAATCGGAATATCATTAGGAACTTCTCAGAGCCTTCATACTATCAAACCTTTAATGGCAGCTTTGTGTTTCCATCAATTTTTTGAGGGTGTTGGTCTTGGTGGATGCATCGTACAGGTATGCTTCAACTATTACTCTACTATTGAGTAATTATTCTTTTCCTCAATCCTTTTCACATTACAGTTGAATTACGACCCTATTTATTTTCAAGAATGAAACAAAGTCAATCTTTTCATCTCACCCACAGATTGGAGTTATGGGTATATAGTACTTTCTTTGTATTAGTAATTTTTGACAATATTCACTCCATCAATTTGACCATATATAAACTAATTTGTATGTAAAATATTATTGTATTTATCTTTAATGTATATTTCAAAAATTTAATTTTTTAATAATTGTGCTTGATTATTATTTAAATATATTAATGGTCAAAGTTGTACGATTAAAAAACGTGTAAGTCAAACTGTTTTTAACTCTTTTAAATCATATATAAATTTTAAAACCTCTCATTATACATATAAATATTATATTGTTGAAGCTATAATGTATAGCGCACACTACATGTGAGTGTCCCACATTGATTAAAGAATAGAGATGGTTTCACTTTATAATGCAAAATGGCTACTCCCCTTATTGCCATATGGTTTTAAGGTGGAACCTCCTTTGTGTTGTGAAGTGTACTATCTCTCCTTGTGATGGGTGCGGCCTAGGCCAATATTTAACATATATATTATATACTTCCTCCGTTTCATAATACTCGCTACACTTTCCATTGTGGGAAGTTTCACATTACTTGCTACACTTTCTTTTTTGGGCAATAAACTCTCTCTATCTCTCTCCTCTCACATGAATCCCTTTTCTTTTTACTCTCTATCTCTTTCTTCTCCAAAAATTGTCTATGAGTCCGTAAATTGAGAAGTGTAGCGAATAATATGCAACGGAGGAAGTAGATGTTACACTTTGAAAATTGAACTATTGATCTACTATATTTGACCATGCATTTTTTAGGTTTAGATAAAATCAACCATTACTATATGATATGTTGTTGGATTCGTTTCAATATATACTTTCGTAATATCAACTTCATATATTTTTTTAATAATATACAATTAACGTTATTAATGGTCAAAGTACTGCACCGACAAACGTGAAAGTCAAAGTATAACATCTATTTTGTTACGGAGGAATGAATATTAACTTAAGACATGTTTCTATGTGGATAGTTTGGATTGATATTGTGATGTTTTACCTCCTACCCTTGGTAACTAATTATGCAGGCAGCTTTCAAGTCAGCATCTACATTGTGCATGGCATTGTTCTTCTCCCTTACTACACCGGTAGGAGTGGCCGTCGGAATCGGAATAAGCAACAGCTACGATGACAGTAGCCCAACTGCATTAATCGTGCAAGGGCTGTTAAATGCAATTGCCGGAGGGATTTTGATTTATATGGCACTTGTTGATCTTCTAGCTCAAGATTTTATGAGCCCTAAGGTGCAAACCAACACTAGGCTTTTCTTTGGGGCTAATATTACCTTGATTTTGGGTGCTGGTTGTATGGCTGTCTTGGCTATATGGGCTTGAATCTTTTGGTCTTGACTCTTGAGTTACAAGCACTTTCGTGTTGTGCTTATAGTTATAGATTAGTTTGTTTTGTTCTTCCATTTTCTATTCTTTTTCATTTTACATTTGTAAGTACCATGGTAGTAAATGTTTATATAATATACTTTTGATCAACTTTTGATAATGGGTGAGAAAAAGGTAAGATGTCTATTCTATGAAGGGGGAGGAGGAGACACCAAATTCCCTATAATATAATAATATCTCAACTTTACAAAAAAAAAAAATTACAAACACCCTGACTACATGAAAACATATTAACTTTCAAAATCGACATTATCAACTTTTTTTAAAATCGTAATTTAATGGCACACCGACACAACTATCTCTTCATAATTAACTTTTTTTTAGGGGCCTCCTTTTGGGAACCTTGTGGTAAGAAGAATTTCCTCTAGGTTGTCCTCGCACGGGGTCACTCACACCGAGGCCCAACAAGCTCCAAACCTCCCCTCCCAACCGAGTTGTCAATTCGAAGCTCGAGTCGAGTTCAGTCTGGGTCATCCATAATTGGAATTACGTGACATTTTCTTTTTTTTAAAGTTGTTTTTTTAAAAAAAAAAAATTGGGGGTACGGTTGTACCCCCTGGGTCCACCACTGCCTTATATAGTACTCTGAGTTCTCCAAGAATCTAATATTATATAATATATGACAAGATTATAGGAAAATATATTTATCAAGCTTCCTTATCCAAAATTCATTTTATTAGGAAATAACTAATCTTTTAAGAAGGTGTGGATAGCTATGTTCTCGATTATAATTTGGGCTATTTGGAAGGAGTGAAATGCGAGAATTTTCAATAATAAAGCCTTCCTCTCCAACAATTACAAGAGCCATCTTTGATCCGCCAAGTTGGTGGATTAAAGGCCGGAACCTCCCTTTCCCATACTCCTCAGATGATATCCTTAGAAATCCTTCATGTTTATTATGGGCAGCTCATGTGGGCGCATCTGCTAGCAAGCTCGCTCTTTCGAATCCAAGCTGTGTTTGGTCTCCTCCCCCTGCTGGATCCTTAAAATGGATTGTAGACGCATCACTGGCTCCGTCTCTCTCTATCTCGGCCATTGGAGGTGTTCTTCGTGATAATAATGGCATCTTCAAATGCGTTTTTTCTAGCCCTGTTCCATTCCTCGAGATTAACTCAGCTGAGATCTTGGCTATATATCGTGCTTCTCAAATTGCAATGACAATGGACTGCTTTCAAAATCTTTGCTTGATAATTGAATCAGACTCGGCCAACACTGTGAAGTGGTGTAATGACGATCATGGTGGGCCGTGGAATATGAATTTCCAATTAAATTTCATCCGTGACGCAAGAAGATCATAGTTGAAGCTCCAGATCATTCACCAAGGGAGGAGCTCAAATGTCGTTGCTGACACTCTAGCCAAACAAGGACTAACTCGTGCGGATGAGTTTTTGGCTTGGCTCTAATTCTGCTCATTAATCCCATCTATGTATTATAACTGCTATATCTTTGTTTGATAAGTTGGATTATGTAACGAATCTGACTAGAGGCTTTTTCTGAGCCATTAATGAAATGAAAATGAGCAAACTATAAAAAAAAAACTAATCTTTTAAGATTCCTAACATAACAAAACTAGGAAATAAAGTAACAAAGAAGCAATAAACCAGAACTGTCTTTAATTCGTCACATATGATTGTGTCCATGGTTGTGTAGATAATAAATTAGTTAGTCACAAAACGCACGGCCATGTCATGACAGTCATGTAAAATCAAGTGAAATCCACACGACCGTGTAACGAATTTAAATTCCATGAACATTCTCGAAACCCACAACATATATATCTCCCTGAACCTACTATTGTATTAGACTATTGGATTTGCATACCTAACATTAGTGAACCTAACACTATTTTGATGCTCGTTTGGGGACATCCTAGTGACATATGAGTAAAAAAAAAAAGTAGTTTTTTATACACCTATCGGAAAAAAGAAAAAACACCTAAAAATTGTTTTTAATCCTCATGCAAATAGTAGATGATAACCTATATAAAGCACAAAGGTACCACATCTTCTACATTAAATAAAAGCACCATACTTCCTTAGGTTAAATTTTAAGTACGAATTTCTCAGAATATATATATTATTATATAGACTTGTGACTTAGGTAATAATAATATATATGGGTTTAAATTTTGTTATGAAATATTATATTTCTTTGTTGAAAAAATATTAAAGATCGATAGTAAAAACATATTAGTGATACAACTAAATAATTGATCGAAAACAAATATTAGCATTTATGCCATTATGCCTAGGAAAGTATCAAAGAAAGATAGTAAAGCTTGATAGAATATATGGGCACTATGCCAAGGAAAGTAGCAATGTTCAATAACACACTTCTTCACTTCGGTCCCCCTCCTAGACAGTCGACAGCCTCCGCCTATGCTTGACTTGACCATAAGTGCCAAGATATCTCCATCCAAAGACCTAGACTCATAGTCTTGCGCACTAACCGTGTAAGAATTATGTGGTTCATAGTTGGACATGTTTAAGTAAAGATAGAATATTTTCTTCCAAGGAACATTTCTACAAGTCATTGTTTTTCTTTAAATTAACACGAATATAAAAGTAATTTTTCTTTTAATGCTAAAAGTTAGTTCTATGTTTACACGATAAAAAAAAAAAAAGTTCGTTCTAAACTTATTCGATAAAGCTAGTCTTTATGTTTATTCGTTTCTACATATTATTGTTGAATTATAAATTCAGCATAACTAAAATCGATAAAAATTATTGATGTTGTCCTTAATTTCTATAAACTGATGTTACGTTCATGGTATATAGTTGTCACTATTAAAAATGTCCCTTTATAATTGGCATAGTAAGGAATAATATATGGTTCAAAAGATTTACAAAGCTACTAAGAAGAGTATCTACATATTCAATTCATATCTCTACTTCAACCTTGCTAAGTTACAATAGTATTAATTATTATACGCACTTTATCTCCTATTATAGGTCTTTTTACGCTCTAACAAGACATGAGTTTCCAAAATACAAATTCAAAAGTCTTCGAAAAAAAGTGTCACTTTTACATGCATATAGTTAGTAGGTTTCCAGAGAAAGCAAATGAATTATAGCAATACTTGTAGAGAGGTTAATTAGACGTATAGAAGAAAGAAGCATCTAATAAAATGTTGCATAGAAATTAAAAAGGTGGGCATAGTTTCTTTGAAGGAGAATTAAGGCAAGGAGGGTGAAATTTTTTGGATAACCAATTGGTCTGCTTCCAAAGACTTGTTTGGTTTGAAATAAAAGCACAATTATTCTTTCTGATCTAGCTTTCCCACTTAGTTAAGTGAAAGCTTTAAGCATGTCTATATCACTATATGTAATTTGTGAAGTTACTTTTTTTTTTAGGGGATTTGTACGTGAAGGTGCTTCATTTTATACAATCTAACAATATCATAATCATGTGTCAGTAGTCCAGTTGGTTAGAGCTTTCCTCCCGATTTTTTAAAGTGAAGTATAGTTCAATTAGTTAGAGCTTTACTCTCGATTCCAAGAGATCCTGTGATCGATTCTCATCACCCGCCCTAGTGTCTCTCTAGCACAAAAAAAAAAAATCATTTCTCAGTAAATATCATTTTAAATTAATTAATTATTATTTGCAAGTTTTAGCATAAAAAGTCAAATTTTGACCCCTTATACAGAAATGGAGGAGGTTATGAGAATAATCAAAGGATCTAAGACGGAAATGACATGATACTACAATAGTTGCCTAGTCGGCCAATATTTAACATGGACATTGGATTTCATTTTACAACTTCACACTACAAGCTAAGGTCCACTTCCTTTATTCTCTTCTCCATCATCACGACAAAACTATATGCAAATTATGTTAAGAATATAACCGATATATGAGTTAGGATTAGTTGTCTAACATAAGAAATAGAGAGAGATCGACTAATTAACACATACCAATCAATTGGCATTAAGATGGAACCTTACCAAGCTTGTATGTGGTAACAACAGCATCGCACGTTGGCGTATCCCTGCTTCTTACTCCTACTTCCACACTTATACATGCCATACTGGTTAATTAGGCCATTACGTACGAAGTGACCAGCTGAGTTTTTAATTTTTCACACACATTCACTATCTTTTTTTGTTTTGGTCTGGTGTCACTATCTTAGAAGTATACAACTAACAGAAAGCATATGAGGAGAGAGCCAGTAGTGAATCATCGGTCCAACAAATGACATATACCATGAAACAAATGCCGTACTTTAAAACTCAAAAGTTATTATAGTATTATAGAAAATATAATCATGACCTTATAATTTTTATCTAGAGTGTCACCAAATCTAAACTTCGTCCCTTTAAGAAGACACTACCTCAAAATCTTATACTAAAG
The DNA here is from genome assembly GCA_947646795.1 of Beta lomatogona. Classification (NCBI taxonomy): domain Eukaryota; kingdom Viridiplantae; phylum Streptophyta; class Magnoliopsida; order Caryophyllales; family Amaranthaceae; genus Beta; species Beta lomatogona. The sequence continues at coordinate 741,188 of CANSNZ010000247.1, read as the reverse complement.
TAACAATAATTAAAGAAATATAATGTCACCAAGCATATTTTTCTTTTTTCTCGCCCTCTTTTCCTCAACCTCTTTGGTCTTGGCAGGTATTAATTGTACTTGTGATCATGAGGAACTAAAATTTCATCGTTCTAACAACATCATCATAAAATATAAAATCGGGGCGATTGCCGCCATTTTGGCGGCAAGCGCCCTAGGAGTTTCCCTGCCTATAGTAGGAAAAAAAATTCCCGCTCTACACCCAGATAGCAACTTATTCTTCCTAGTAAAATCCTTCGCCGCAGGGGTAATTTTATCGACAGGATTTATTCATATACTTCCGGATGCGTACAATGACCTTACAAATCCTTGCCTCAAACGCCCTTGGGAGAGTTATCCGGCCTTCACCGGGCTCTTCGCCACGGTGGGGGCTCTCGGGAGTTTGATGATCGACACTTTCGCGACAGGGTACTACCGTCGGGCTCATTATGCAAAGCCCGCCTCCTCGACTGCGTTCGAGGAGGAGAGGAATGGGGACGACGTCGGACATGTTCATCTTCAGTCACATGGTACCCATGGAGCTACACCAGAGGGGTTGAAAGAGTTGGATCGAATCAGATACAAAGTTACATCACAGGTGAATCTAGATTTTGTTTGTATCATGTTCTCTGTGTTTATGCTCTGTTTTTTTTGGAACAGTTTCAGTTCAGTTCAGCTCACTTCATTGAATTTAGCTCAGTTTAGTTCAGCTTAGTTCAGTATAAGAATACGGCCTTAGTCTTTATCACTAGTGTCATGATATATGAGAGTAGAGATGGGTTGAAAAGGTGGGTTTCTATTTTTAGATTAAGTGAAAGTTGTAGATGAAAAACTGAAGTGTATAGATTATTAAAAAACCGAAGGTAGTAAATAGAATCTCGCATGAGAAATACGTCCTTTGTATTATAGATGCAATATATGGGTTTTTGGTAAGAGGACTATAAAAAACCAAATATTGTCTTCAAAAGAACTGATGAAGTACTATATAGTAGTAGTAGTATTTTAATATGTTGTTAGTAATTGGACTTATCATACATGTTCGAAGTGTAAATCACCAAACTATTTATAGAAATTTATAGGATTTTTTGTCAAAAATTACCTATTAATTGAAACTTTTTGAAAACAACTACCTAATAAGTTTAATTTTTAAAACAACTACCTTTTATCATTTTTTTTATTAGCACTACCAATACACGGTATTACTAACGTTTACTATGTATGGGTAGTGCTAAGAAAAAAAAAAACATGATAAAAGGTAGTTGTTTTAAAAATTAGACTTATTAGATAGTTGTTTTCAAAAAGTTGCAATTAATAGGTAGTTTTTGACAAAAAGAATCCATACATTTATATCTTACACATTTTTTAGCAATATAAATGAGGACTTTTAAAATGGAGGGATTTGTCAAGTGGGGCCCACCGAATTCTTAACGTTCTGCAGTGTATTGGTAGTCTTAACAAAAAAAACATGATAAAAGGTAGTTGTTTTAAAAATTAGACTTATTAGGTAGTTGTTTTCAAAAAGTTGCAATTAATAGGTAGTTTTTGACAATAAATCCAAAATTTATATAATAACTAATAAAACTACTAAATAAAACAAAATAAAGCTTAAAACTTGTGATTTGTTATTTACTCTTGTGTCACCTGAATGATATACTACTTCAGAATTTGAGTTATGCTGATAAACAATGGGATATATATTCAGGTGCTGGAGATGGGTATTGTGGTTCATTCTGTAATAATAGGAATATCAATGGGTACTTCTCATAAACTTCATCATATCAAGTCTCTAATAGCAGCACTGTGTTTCCATCAATTCTTTGAGGGTGTTGGTCTTGCTGGCTGCATTGTACAGGTATGAATTAAACAACCATATCAATTGACAACAATAAACACACAAACTAATTTTCATTTCAACCGATGCCATCATTGGAGAAATATATACTTATACTGTTGTTTTTGAGGAGTGATAGATAGACTAATTGGGTAGACCAAAGTTATTAAAATCGCGATTCAAATCTTAAAATCTTACGATTTTACGATTCAAAATATGGTAGACGATTCAATTCACGATTCTAGACGATTCCATACATTTCTGTTGACTAGCGAAAACCTCGCAAATTTAAATTATGCTAACAAAGCAAATAATAGATATATATTGTTAGTTATTGCTAATATAATGGGTAAACAACTATTTTCTAATTTTTAGGTCTTTTAACTTATAATTTTAGCATATATTCAATGAAGATTGAGTGCAATATCTTGATTATACGTGTTTGTAGAATCTTACGATTCTACGATTCGCTTTTACGATTCGATGCTATAGGTCGTTTCCGATTCAAACTAGAATCTCGATTTTAACAACTTTGGGGTAGACAAGTAAGACAACCTATTATAATAGACTGTTATAAAATTACCTGTGAATTTGATGGGTTGTACTCTAATGTACAGCAAGTTCTATCTCTAATAGGCTGGTTATCTATTCAGTGGGCAAATTAAGTTTTATGTGATTATGTCCCATTAGGTTTCTTACATGCAACGATCTGATTTTCATGTTTGTTAATGCAATATTTTGATACAACTTTTATTATACACTAGGGTGTTTTGTGAGCATGGTACATTCAAAATTAATTTTCTGATTGCTCTCGCAAATGAGTAAAGTTACCATTATGGGTGGGAGCTCCAATCCAAATGAGCAAACATATAGTCTTGGTGGTAAATCAGGGTGTATAATGAATGCACTTACACTTTGAATATTCTTTCAAGTACTTACATATAAATCACCAAAGATGGTCAAAGTGTATGCGTGTCAAAAGAAAAAAATTATTGGTTTAAGTGGACTATGACATATGGCCCTGTTCTTTTGAACTTATTTTGGCTGAACTGAACTGAATTTATTTTATTTTTGCTGAACTGAACTTATTTTTACTTATTTTTGCTGAACTGAACTTAACTTATTTTTACTTATTTTTGCTGAACTGAACTTATTTTTACTTATTTTTGCTGAACTGAACTTATTTTTACTTATTTTTGCTGAACTGAACTTATTTTTACTTATTTTTGCTGAAAATAAGTCCAAAAGAACAGGGCATATGTGGACAATGTAAAAGTCAAACTTTTGCAACTAAAGAAGAACAAAGGAAATTTATGCAGTAGTGTTTGATTTGAGCTTAGCTCATAATTTATCATATGAAGTATATAAAAATAAAATAAGGTTTTAGGTTACGAGAAATTTGGATGTGTCAGTTCTAACTTTTTCATATTACTCCCTTCGTTCCATAATATAGGGCACATATTCTTTTTTGGGTGTCCCAAAATGTACGTTGTGCCTATTATCTTTGTTATCAATTTGTTTGAACTAAATTGTCCTTTTTTCATATAGTGACCTTTTAAAAACTATCACTAGGTTTTAGATTAGTGTAACTTGAGATTTGAAAAGGTCACTATGTGACAAAAGGGTCACTATATCATATGAGTGACTTTGGTCCACAATAATGCAGGCATCTTTCAAATCCGCATCTACATTGTGCATGGTATTGTTTTTCTCCCTCACGACTCCGGTGGGAATCGGAATCGGAACCGTAATAGCCAATTTTTATGATGAGAGTAACCCAATTGCACTAGTTGTACAAGGGCTGTTAAACTCAATTGCTGCTGGAATTCTCATTTACATAGCACTTGTTGATCTTCTAGCTCAGGATTTTATTATGAGCCCTAAGGTGCAAAGCAACACTAGGATTTTCATTGGGGCTAATATTACCTTGCTTCTTGGTGCTGGTTTCATGGCTGTCTTGGCTAAATGGGCTTGAATTTTTTTGGTCTTGAGGTTTTTAGTACTTGTGATTTTGATTGTACTTTTAATTTCTTTTGTTCTTCCCTTTCCGATTGTCTTATACTACTAGTTTGAATTTGAATTTGTGGTTATCGCTTATCAAATTTATATTGGAAAAATTGTTTTAAATAAGTCAACCTTTGCGCGGTCTTCCCATTTTAAGTCTACCTTTTGATTATCCCTGATTGAGTTAGGCTTGTATGTTTGTTTTCTTCTATTGAGTTTTAACCTGTTTGTGACTTGTTTAGTAGGTTGCTTATGATACGTGTTACAATGTCCCACCTCCACCCTCGCCTCCCTCGCCTGTTTTAGAAGTAGGGACATTGTAACACGTATCATAAGTAACCTACTAAACAAGTCACAAACAGGTTAAAACTCAATAGAAGAAAACAGACATACAAGCCTAACTCAATCAGGGATAATCAAAAGGTAGACTTAAAATGGGAGGACCACACAAAGGTTGACTTATTTAAAACAATTTTTCCATTTATATTTGTAATGGCAGTAAGTGTATATATGAGTATATGACTAATATACTTTCAAGTTCTAATCTCTTTCTATATATATATTATTTTCATATTTTTCTATATATTATACCATATGCATGCCTGTGTGTTTAATGTTTTCGTCACCTTTATATGTTTATGTTTTGCTAATTAAAGACCCAAATAGATATTCCAACACTAAAGTCAAATAAATTGGACAATTGGATTAGGTTCCTAGTAAATTGATTGTTCAAATAACATATCACAATGCAAAAATTAGTCTTTTGCTTGTTTAATGAACCAACCTAAATCAATTTTTAGAATGCTTAAACATATTGTTTTGGTTATTTAATTGCAAAAACTAGATCCATGAATCGTATTTTGCAATCCGAACTAAGGACGGGTTTTTGGACTCTGACGTCGCTCGCTTCTTTTTGGGTGTGAAGCAGTGTCAAACCATAATACCCAACAACATGAATCGTATTTAGTAGAGGACAACAATGGGCAAATTTGATTCATGATCATATTTGTACTCTCACCACTGAATTCAATATTTGGTTAATTGACTAATTATGAAGTCATGACGGGGAAATCTACATTGAATAAGTCTCCAAGATGTCCCTATGGTTTCCTAATATCCAATTATGTTTATGAGTCTTCCTTTAAAGACTTGTTGTCGACTTCTTTTGCAAAACGTATTTCAAAATTAAAACATTTACAATGAAGTAGTCAAATTCGCGCTCATCCCGTGCAGGCAATAAAAACATGCCCACGAGGCTATGATTGAGAAGAAGTTAGAAGATTCTTTAATTGTGAATAGTGTCAAGATTATAAGTGAAAAAGATAAAAAAAAATAGCAACATAGTAAATTTATATATTTTAAACTATTTTGAGTTTTGATAAATTAAATATAATCTTCCTAAGTTTTGTCAAAACCAAAAAGAAGAAGGTATATCTCTTTATGCTTGTTCAAGAGTCAATTTCGCCTATTTTCTTTCCTCTTCTCTTCACTTTATGATTCCATATTGCCAATCTCATTTGATATGTCAATTTTCTGGATCTTAGGGCATGTTTTCTTCGGCATAAAACAACTGAACTGAACTAAACTGAATTAAATTATAATAATTAGTAATGATAATAATTTAGCTATCATTAATTAATAAATATAAATAAATAATAGCAATAACAATATTAATATAATATAATATAATATAATAAACATTAATTGATGATAATAATAGTTTTAATAATATAATATGTTAATATTCAATAATAATTATAATAATAAAAATATTATTTAATTAATAATAAATTCATAATAATAAGTATTAAAAAATAATAATAATGATAATAATAATAGTAATGATAATAATAATAATAATTATTATTATAATAATAATAATAATTATAACAATTATAATAATAATAATAATGATAATAATAATAATAATAATAATAATAATAATAATAACAACAATAATAATTTTAATGATAAAATAATTGTAATTGTAATAATAATAATAATTATTATCATTGTTTTATTATTAGTCAAATAAATGAGGAACTGAACTGATTGGAACTTATTGCAACTGAACTGAACTGAACTGAACTGAAAATAAGTTGGGGAGAACAGGCCCTTAATATGGGAAAGTGATAAAATACCCCGTTCCCCTTCACTAATTATGCATTATAGACCCCTAACTCTTATTTAGAGTATATTGCTCCGTCAACTTTTATTCCATGTTTAATTGACCCCAATTTTATTGTATCACTTTTCATAATATATTTTTTTAGTAGAGGTTAAAAAATATTTTATTGTTTTATAATTGATTTTTTTTTTAACAAAATGTACATTGTATTTTTTTATTAAGGTAAGGAGAAAAGAAGGTTAGGAGACCCTCCGCACGAGGGGAGCTCCAACCTTATCGTTTACAAGAATAGAATGAAGAGCAGAATGAGTACAATCATCTATACTAAACTGAGAATCAACTAAATGACCAACGTTGGCGATCCAATCCGCTGCTTTGTTTGCTTCCCGGTAGACATGACGAATAGCCCACGAAGAGAAAGAACGAAGAGGAGCTTGGATATCCTGGATGATATGAGCAATCTGCCAAGGAGGAGACCAGATACCTTTAACTGAGTTGATGACCATAAGATTATCACCTTCAATTTGGAGTAGACAAATATTGCTTTGGATTGCTAGGCGAAGCCCTTGTTGAAGAGCAGAAGCCTCGGCAACGAACACGGAAGAAGATCCAAGGTTGAAAGTTGCAGCTTTGTGGAGATGGCCAACAACATCTCTAATGATAATACCTGCTGCTGCAGAAGTACCGCGAATCGAGCTGTCAAAGTTGAGTTTGAAGAAGGAGGTGGGAGGTGGCTCCCAAGAAACGAGGATGGAGGAAGGATACACTGGAGAGGATGGAGGAAGAGAGGAACGGGAAAACGGGGAACCAGAGGAGTTGCAGAAGTCCACTGCATTCCTCAGACTCCATTCTGAAAATAAAAATTTTGCTGTATGCAGAATCCTGTGAACATTAAGAGAAGCATTATGAAAGATAATAGAATTTCTTTCCTTCCAGATACTCCACATAAGAAAAACAGATTTGATAGTGGAGGACCTATCATGTCTGATTTTGGACAAAGTATTTAGAAGAGTGGCCCGATGCAAGATGTGAGGTAACCACTCCTTTAGATCCTGAAGCTGCCAAAGGGGGATGAGATGATGGCATCCTCCAAAAAGATGATCTAAAGATTCCTCATGAGTGTTACAAATAGCACAATGGTTGAAAGGGATTATGTTGCGCTTAGCAAGGATGGCTCTAACCCCGAGACTGTTGTGACAAATTTGCCACATAAAAATTTTCAGCTTGGGTGGGATATCAAGGTTCCAAATCCAATGATGCGGCCATTTTTCTAGACTTGGCGATAGATTATGAGCTAGCCAGTTAGCGGATTTAACCGTAAATAAGCCTGAAGAGTTAGGACCCCAAATAGGCTCATCCGGAAGGGGGTTTAGCAGCAGAGGAATGCCTTTGATGGAGTTAATAAGGCAATCCGGTAGCAAGAGCTTTAGTTTGTCAATATCCCAAGTTCTATTAGGAAGAATGAACTTCTTCAGACGAATATTAAGATCAACCTGGTTTTTTTGATAATTCAAGTTTTTCCATTAAATTTTCATTAGCACACCAGTTGTGAAGCCAAAAAAGAATTTGGGAGCCATCACCTATTTTCCACCGAATACCTTTTTGCAGAAGAGATCTTTGGAGTAAGATTTTTTTCCATATTGGTGAATCGTGCGATTTAGTTTTACAATTAAAACTGACCCTTTAGATATTTTTGCGTTATTAGTTGCACCCATAAGTTGGTAGGTTCCGTAAGAATTTTCCAACCCAACTTTGCTATAAAAGCTTTATTCATAGGAAGCGTTTTTCTCAGGCCAAGGCCACCCTGCGCTTTGGGAGTGCAGATTTTATCCCATGCAATAAGAGGTGTTGCATTTTTATCTTTATTTTGTCACCAAAAGAATTTCCTGTGGAGTGTATCGATGGATTTAGCTAAATCCGGAGAAAGCATGGTGGAGGCACACGTATAAGACGGTAAAGCTTCAAGATTACTCTGAATGAGGGTGAGCCTCCCAGCTTTAGACAAAAACCCCGATTCCCAGAGGTTAATCCTTTGATCAGTCTTTCGAACAATATGAGCAAGGTCAGCTTTAGAGGGATGATGGGAACTAAAGAAAATTCCCAAGTACCTTCCCAGAGAAGAATTAGGCAACATGTTAAAATGACTGGCTAGAGTCGTTTTTCGGTTGGAGGAGACCTTTTTAGAGAAAATAATAGTAGATTTATGAAAATTCACTAATTGACCGGAAAGACCACAGAAGTCATCAAGGACAGCTTTTAGATTTCTACAAGCTGAGGTAGTTGCTTTGCAAAATAAGAGGCTATCATCAGCAAACATTAGGCAGGGTATATTGGCGGTTCTGGGTTGCAACTTAAAACCGATACCTGAATCTCAAGATTGACTTTGGAGAGTTAATTTTCGGATAAAAACTTCCATACATAAAATAAAAAGGTAAGGCGACAGGGGGTCACCTTGTCGCAGACCCCTAGATGGTCGGAACCAAGGGGAGGGTTGACCATTTACTTTGATTGAATAGGAAACATTACTAAAACATTCCTTAATCCATAGGATCCAAGTGGGGGGAAAACCAAAAGCCTCAAGAGTTTGCCAAAGAAAATCCCACTCGATCTGGTCATAAGCTTTTTCCATGTCTAACTTTAGGGCACGCCACTCTGTTTTATTTTGAGACTTTTGAAAAGTATTGAGAGCCTCTTGTGCAATCAAAAGGTTGTCATGAATAGAGCGTTCTTGAGTAAATGCATTTTGAAGGGGACTAATTTCCCGTTGCAAAATAGGACGGAGGCGATTAACTAGGAGTTTTGAAATTGCTTTGTAAATAGTGTTAATTAAACTAATTGGTCTGAAATGATCTGGAGATTCAGGAGCCTCTTTTTTGGGAATGAGGGTTATCAAAGTGTGGTTCAAAGACGGGGGCAATTTACCATGATAAAAGAAACTTTGTACGGCAATGACTAATTCTTTTTCAATGATGGACCAATAAGCCTGATAGAATTTCCCCCAAATCCATCGGATTCAGGCGCTTTAAGCGGGTTAATATCAAAGAAGACATCTTTTATTTCTTCTGCTGTGACAGGAGCAAGTAAAGAGTTCACATCAGCTGGAGATATAAAAGGGTCGAGAAAGCTCAAATCAATTTCCCTGATAGTTGAGTGGGCGGAGCGAAAACGATTTTTGAATGAATCAGATAATAGATGAGATAGGTCGTCATGGGAGTCAACCCATTTCCCTACATCGTTTTTTAGTCTAAAAATAGTCATGTTAGCCATAGATTTTTTTCATTCTATTATGAAAGAAGCGAGAGTTGCGATCCCCTTGAGTTAACCATGTTTTTCTAGCAGAGCGTCCCCAAGCTTTCTGATTAAAGAGAAGAAGTTTCTCCCTTTGGATAATCAGCCGGTTGATATGCTTAATTAAAATGTCATTGAAAGGTTGGTGCCACAATTGTAGTTGTAATTCCTTAATTTTTTCCTCATTTGTAACCAGTTTATTGGTCATATGTCTATAGTTGGTCTTAGCCCAAACTTTAAGATCAGTTTTTATACGAATGAGTTTTTGTTGAATACGAAAGAATCGAGAGCCTGTAATTGGAATGTTCCAGTTCTTTTTAACAATAGAGGGTGAATGCTTATCTAAAGTCCAAAAAATTTGAAATCGAAATGGAGGTGGGCGATAGCAGTCTCCTTCATTAGAGGAGAAGATGAGTGGAGCATGATCTGAAACTGTGAAAGGACCATAAAAAATAGTGCTTCTGTTAAACGCATCATAAAAGGAGTTATGGCTAATAGCCCTATCAATTCGTTCGAAAATTATATTATTATTACGTAAACCTCTCCAAGAGTAAGCTTGTTGGAGGCACGGGATGTCGATGGCGTTGGAATCAGAGAGGAGAGAAGGTAATCGATTAAGCTGATTTGATTTCAGCGGGGATCCCCTCAATTTGTCTTGAGGAGAAAGCATTTCATTAAAGTCCCCAAGCAAAAGCCAAGGAAAGTGTAGAGAGGTAATGTAGTTGTTCAAATAAGTCCATAAAACATCTTTTTCAACATTTTTAGCCGGGCAATATGTGCCCAAAACTGAATACATTTTATTGTGTGGCTTGTATAGAACGTCGAGATGAACCAAACGGTCATGAGAATAGTGATTTTGAACTGTAATATTGGAGTTATTCCAACACACCCACATTCCACCTACATGATTAACTGGGTCAATAACTAATTTATTGTATAAGTGAAGTGCTTTAAGAATTCGGTGGCTATTAACTAATGTACATTGTATATGATGCACTTTTTAAACAGTATGTGCACCGACCTAAGTATGTATACAATACTCACCTTACTTGCTTGCTCTGTTCTTTTGGACTGAACTGAACTGAAATGAATTTGTATGAACTGAACTGAACTGAAATGAATAAAAACTGTGAGAGGAAACTAACTAACTGAACTGAATTGAAATGAACTGAATTTGTCTGAACTGAACTGAATTTTTATTAATTCAGTCCAAAAGAACAGAGCCTTGATCACCCACCTTATCTGTTCAAATGACCATATGAAGTATGTCTTACCCACCAACTGATATATATTCACTCCCTCCCAAAAAAGTCTCAACACTTTCCTTTTTATGTATCCCAAATTAGTTTGAATACTTCGAAGTATTTTTTTTTAACATCCCTTTGACCCGAACTCGATCTCTATTAATAAAAAATATGCAAAACTTTTACTATCTTTCAATAAAAAAAACCCACCAACTCCTGTCCTGTCACATTTTTTTATTATAAAATAATAAGTACTTTCGTCGTTCCTTTTTACTTGCAACGGTTTGACTTTTACACTATTCACTAACTCTACTTAGTTTATCTTGGGTGATTTATAGTTAAGCAAGAACATATTCCATGTGGCTTCTTGTTAGATTAGTCTGAATGTATATTTTCCAGATATCTATGTTTGTAATTTTAAATTATCGGTAACTAAAGATATTCATGGTTGAAGTTGTGTATCGGCAAGTGTGAAAGTCAAACTGTTGCAAGTAAAAAGAAACAGAGGAAGTATTTAACTAATATCCACACTACAACCTATCCCATGACTTACCAAGTTTTTCTCATATATTTGCTTGTTGCGCTTACTTTACTGTTGCATATCAATTTTCTCCGATGAACTCTTTCATGAACACCTGAGATCAAATTGTAAGCCTTCTAATAAAGAGTAGGTCTGATTATGACAAAAGCCATTCCACCCACCATTTCCTTCTACATAAACCCTGTTAGCAAGGATTATTGACAAACCAAAAAAAGCTTCTTAGCACTGAACTTAGAATCTCATAATCTTTACCATCAGAAATCCTAACAAGTAGCTGTTTCGACGTGAGTCTACCTCAGAATTACTACAAAGCTTCTCAGCACTGAACTTAGAATTTCATAATCTTCGTCCACATTACAAGGCAATATCTTTACAAGGTTACAAGGATAATATCTTTATGTAACTGTTTACATGTTACTGTCGCAATCAATTAACGATAATGGGGGTAAAAAAAATTGCTAAGTACATCTATCTATAGCTCAATACCTACTAGTTAGTCTTATTCACATCATAAGATTGGTCTTCTGCATGATAGTTCTTCACAAATTACATCAGCTCTGTCTCACACACTTGCCAGGGCTTTGGCTGAGACATGAACCGGGCCCTTTTGCAACTTTTTCCGAACAGCAAACTGATGAATAACATCTTGAATCCCAGAGAAAGCAACTAAGAACTCTGCTGCATCAACCTCGTTTAGTACCTTATTCGAGATAAGTTCCAACACTTTTATCCTGTTACATTTCACAAAATATTGTAAGGAACTAAGGATGTCGTACTAAAGCTACAATTACAGTTGATTATTCTACTCATGGAAACAATATGAAGAAGGTTAAGGAAAAAGTACAAAGAGTGAACCTAAGTTGTTGGGCCTTAGTTATCACTTGCTTTATCTTCTTGAGCTGAGACTGAACAGAGTGCAATGGAACCATGAATGAGGAAGTGGTCTTATTATTTGGCCTGAAAGGAAGGTGAAGAATACACGTGGCTTGAACCTCACCCATCTCTTCATCGATTATAGCCTCTTCAATACGGATTTCACGAATGAGCTGTAAGAGGATCTGATCAGTCTCAGCTGAGTCAGCCAAGGAAGAGAGATAAGAGGAACGTGCCAAGGATCTAAGCAGTTCGAGGATGGCAGATGGTCTCCAATCCCCAAGCCAGCCAACAGCAGACATTTCGAGTGGTGCGGCCCATTGGGGTGCAAGCAGTTGAGCAACATCCTCGAGTTTGTTGGGGATCATGGCTTGGTTATAACACTTCAATTGTTTATCAATTATATCCTCTAAAGCCCATTTCGCATTCGGCTGCTTCCTAATAGTTGCTGCTCCACTATTCTTCTGTTCTTGCCTCCCCTTGCGTTTGCCTGATAATCACATATTATTCATCAGCAAGCATACTTTTACATCCTTACTGGCAGATTGATCATAAAAACCAGCTTAGACAACACAGGAAAGCTTCATCAACTTTGTGGTTCATCAATGAGACTTTAACTGAGACAAAAATAACTAACTTTTATGGACACGGCAAGTCCCTGCTTTGAAACAGCATCCTTTTTTTTCCGTAAGGACCTGCTGAAGAATGTTACTCTGTATAACTAGATATGAGGCTTTTTATCAGGCACAAAGAATCAAAGATATGACCTAGATGGCTAGATTACAACAGGAAGACGTATTTATTTATTTGGAACGTGGACTAGGAACGTGGGGAGCCATAACCATCAACGATTGTAGTCTGTAGATATACCAATGAGGTAATTTGAGTGTAATTTGATAGCAAAGATGTGCTTTACTTCATAAAATTTCCAATACACTTATTATCACCATGAAAATTGTGATGTGGCTATGAGCCGAAATGAAACTTAACAAGGAAACCATGTATTTCTTGAGGGATATATTATCTAAGACGTCCACATAAGACACTTCATGTCAATCTACACTGAAGTTTTACTACTCCGTCAAACTGCTTACAAGTTACAACCAGATCCTGTCATCCCAAACGAGCCATAAAGCAAATTGAGCGAGTGTGGCAAGGGACACGCAGTGCGAACTTTAGTTCAAACCAGAGGCATAGAATTTTAAGTGGTCGATCAGGGACACAGGACACATATAACAGAATAACAGATTTACAGCATCCTGAAGAGCATTTGCATAATCAAAATCATCCATGCAATAAAAGGCAACAGAAGAAACTGCACTACTCCATATATATATCTGCCAGCCCAATGAACCATCACCCATAATTTTCGACGAAAAGAACACACTTTTATTAACACATACACATGAATATGAATCTTCATAAAAACCCAATTGGATCCATTCAACAATTATGCAGCAGTAATCAAGTATTTTCATTGGCAACTCTGATAACTTTAGCTATCAGATAAACTTAAATTCTGGTACTAGTAGCTTCATTTCTGGAAATTAAACTTCCAATAAGCACTACAAAGATGTAAACAATGATTTAATATCATCTGTCAATGATTTGATTTAATAGTATCAATCCACAAAAGCAAGAAACTGGGATTACTAGAAAAAAAAAAAAAAAAAAAAAAAAAAGAAACTTCAATAAAACACTAAAATCAAATCAAATTAACAAAAGTATTAATTTGCAAATTTCTTCAACCAACCAAGAAACAAGGGTAGAATTATAATAAAGTGCAAAACTTTGAAAAAATTGGAGAGAAAGAAATGTAATAAGAAGGGTACTTTTGTGAGAACGACGTCGGTGAGAATAAAGGGTAATGCAACGAACTGTAGTATTCAAGTCATCAACTTCAGTTTCATCAATGGAGTTATGAATTCTTTTGCGCAATTTCAAGAACCCATTATTTTCTTCGTCTTCCTCTTCTTTGTAGTTAAATTCCTCGTCATTTTTGCTGCACCCCATTAATGAAAATACAATTAACTAAAGATTTAAACAATGAAGAAGAAAAATTAGGATGTGGGTAAATTATTATTTTAAAAAGAATAATGTAAAGTTAGTAAGTAAGAACACTTACATTAGTTGTTGATATGAAGTTCTACTCATCTTGATTTTTGGTATTTGATCTGAAGTTGGAATTATGGTTTATAATTTCTTCTCTATATGAATAGTGTTTATTGTTTGGAGCTAAATGTATGAATGCAAATTAGCCGGGAGAAAAGACAGATTCATGTCGAGTGAATCCGGGCCAAGAAAGGTTTTTTTTTTTTTTCCTATGTAGGTGCAAGATTTGTTCGTGTTGATTAGCACAAATGTGGTCACTCACTAATAATGTACACATATTATGAGTTTATTATACATGCATATATGAGGCCGGAATTAAATTCAGTTTAGTTCAATTCAGCACAGTTATATTAAATTTTAGGATTATTTGATTTTAATAATGCAACCTTTTGGCCGTTCGCAACGAATAAGCTAACATTTTAATTATTCCTGAATAATGCAACTTTTAACAAAAAATTCTTTAAATGGGTAAAAACCGGATCCAACTTATTCAGCAGGTGAAATGGGACACGTGTCAAATAATAATTGGTTCACTTTATTCTTTCTCCCTCCTCCCTCACCCTCCACCCACCCGAGCCACCCCAACACGGCCCCCAACCAGTAGTCCCCCGGCCCGCGCCTGCCGAGAAACCACACGAGACCATCGAAACCACTCCCCAACCCCGCCCCCAACCCTCCCCCACCCGAAACCACCCGCGGCCATCACAGAAAAACCACTCCCCAACCCCACAACGACCACCGAAACCACCCCCATGCCTCTCTCCAACCCCCAAAATAACCCTCACCTTATTCCCCTTCCTCCGAAATTCTTTAACCACCATATACAAACAACAAAACTAACTCAGAAACCAAAGCAATCATCAAAGCCCATAACCGTGATTTCCAAATCCAACAATCAAGCAACAAAACTGAGATGGGAGAAAGAACAAGGCATACAACAGCAGCAACGGTAGTTGGCGGTGGAACCACCTCATCGAGGGTCGAAAGTGTGGGAAGAGCAAAGAAAGCGTGGTTGATAGTTTGGTGGTTTTTACGGGTTGGGGGGGGAGAGGGTGGAGATACGGGTTGGGGGAGGGGTGGAGATACGGGTTGGGATGGGAGAGGGGAGGAGGATGGGCTCCGATGGGATGGGTGGGGGTTTCCAATGGGAAGGGGTGGGTGGGTTTCGCTGGGTGGTTTGGGTGGGTTTTGGTGGTTTCAGGGATGGGGTGGGTGGTTTGGGTGGTTAATGGAGTGGTCAAAAGTTTAGGGATTGGTAAAAGTGCAAAAAGGAAAGTAAATTACCACTGGTTCAAGTAGCCGGTCATTTAGCCTGCTCTAAGAACTTTGGGTATAAAGGTTACATTATTCAATAATAATTAAAATGTTAGCTTATTCGTTGCGAACGGCCGAAAGGTTGCATTATTAAAATCAAATAATCCTAAATTTAATTTAGTTTAGTCCAGTTCTATCTAATAATAATAATAATAATAATAAATATTTTGATAATAACAATAATAGATATTTTAATTATGCCTATTTTTTTCAGTTCATTTCAGTACACTTGAATCAAATTAAATTAGATTCAGTCTAGTACACTTAATTAAATTCCATTCAGTTTAGTCCAAAAAAGAACAGGGACTTACAATAGGACAAATTTATTCAATATAAAGTTTATAATGTTGTTTCATTATATTCGACCCGTCTAAAATCTGATAATTTATTTTCCTTCTAATTTAAGTCTTAAGAAATGAAAATAAGGAATTAATGGAAATTTTGATGTTGACTTAACGAGGAGTACAATATATAAGTGAAAGGGGATGAAGATGGTGTCCCCTTACAACAAGTTTAATATACCCTTAATGAATTTAAATTGTCATATATATTGAACAAGTTAACAATGAAATTGAATTTGATATTCAATTAAATATTAAATTAAGGAGAATGATTTCCTCTTCTTACATATGTGTGAAAAACTTTGATGAAAAATTAAATTGACAATATAACTTGATTGGCACAATCAAAAGAAAAAAAATAAAAACTTATTTTATATTATAATTATACTAATAATATTTTAAAACCTAAATGTTGATTATTATTCGGTAATTTCTATTATATAAATCAAACTCTTCCACTTTATTAATATTCAACGATTGAACCTGATACACAAATTCTTCCACTTTATTTGAGCACAAGTTTTTTTTCTGCTTTATATTTCCTTTTTTCAATACTATATTTGAATAATGATGAACAAATAATTAAAAAGAACCAACGAAACATTGATTTAAGAAAAACATACTTAAAATAATTATAAATTTTTTGAATCAAATTTTTTGTAACACTAATGAATAACTAGTTGAGAAAAAAGCGTTATTATGACATACACACATAGCATGCAAAAAATGCTTAGTATATATATAGTTTAATGGTACAACTTGAAATTAAAACAAAAAAACATTAGAAGTACAAAATAGGAAATGCTAAAACACTACCACAAAATATTACTTTCTATCTTTCTTTCTAATTTACTTTCTTCACCTTGGGGCAAAATCAAGGAGGAAGTACAGAAGTATGAGTTAGAAACTAAAAAGTATATGAGATAAACTAAAAAGTGGATTGGAATACTAAAAAGTAGATGATATGGGTGGAAAAGAGCAGAAACTAGAAAGTAGATGAGACATATTACAAAAATAGACTAAGGCCCTGTTCTTTTGGACTTATTTTCAGCAAAAATAAGTAAAAATAAGTTCAGTTCAGCAAAAATAAATAAAAATAAGTTCAATTCAGCAAAAATAAGTTTAGTTCAACAAAAATAAGTTCAGTTCAGCAAAAATAAGTTCAGTCTTGTCTAATGTTGTAATAATTATTTTTGTTTTCAATACTACTATTAATATTCTTATTATTATTAATATTATAATTATAATAACGATGATTTTTTATTTTTTATTTATTTTTTATTTTTTTATATATATTTTTTATTTTTTTATTTTTTATTTAGTATTTATTTATTATTTATTATTATTATTATTTATTATTTATTATTTATTATTTATTATTTATTATTTATTATTTATTATTTATTATTTATTATTTATTATTTATTATTTATTATTTATTATTTATTATTTATTATTTATTATTTATTATTTATTATTTATTATTTATTATTTATTATTTATTATTTATTATTTATTATTTATTATTTATTATTTATTATTTATTATTTATTATTTATTATTTATTATTTATTATTTATTATTTATTATTTATTATTTATTATTTATTATTTATTATTTATTATTTATTATTTATTATTTATTATTTATTATTTATTATTTATTATTTGTTATTTATTATTTGTTATTTATAATTTATTGTTTGTTATTTATTATTTATTATTATTATTTATTATTTATTATTATTATTATTATTATTATTTTTTATTTTTATTTATTTTTTATTTTTATTATTTATTATTTATTATTATTATTATTATTTACTATTATTATTTATTATTTACTATTTATTATTTATTATTTATTATTTAATTTTTATTATTTATTATTATTATTTTTTATTATTTTTTATTTTTTATTATTATTATTTTTTATTTATTATTATTATTATTATTTATTATTTATTATTATTATTATTTATTATTTATTATTATTAGTTATTATTATTTATTATTATTATTATTATTATTTATTATTATTATTATTTATTATTATTATTATTATTTATTACGGTTTTTTCACCATATACCCCCGACAAATTAAAAAATTCACCATATACCCTAAATGTTCCGAAAATTCACCATATACCCTTGAGTTTTTGAAAACGTTCACCAAGTGCCCTTTTTCTAACTTCCGTTAACTCACCGTTAGCTTTATTTACGATTTTGCCATCATTAAGCCCTAACCCTAATTCTAATCTAACCCTAACCCTAATCTAACCCTAACCCTTACCCTAACCCTAATCTAAACCCTAACCTAACCCAGCCCCTCCACCACAGCCCAACCCCCCCCTCCCCCCTCCACTCCCTGACCACCCCCCCCCCCCCCTACTCCACTCTACGCCACCTAGCCCCCCCCCCTCCCCCTCCACGTCGATTCCCCCACTCCCTTCCCCTCCGTCGATTCCCCCACCCCCCCCCCCTCCCCGTCGAATTCCCCTATCCCCACCCCTCCCCTCTCCCCATCGAATTCCCCTAACCCCACCCCCCCCCTCTCCTCCCCCGTCGATTTCCCCACCACATCCTCCTTCCCCCGTCGAATTCCCCTAACCTCTTCGACTTCGATTCCCCTAACCCCACCCTTCCCCTTCGACTTGAATTCCCTAACCCCACCCCTCCCCTTCGAACACCGGCGGAACACACGCACAAACGCCGAACACCGCGCGAGTGCGGCCTCTCCGTGGAGTAGATCGAAGCGGAGAGAAGAGCGAGGGAGGAAAGAGGGTAGGGGGATGGGTAGGCTGCGCGCCTGCGAGGGGTGGGGGGGACGCCGTGGCTGCGGGAGAGAGGGGGGAGGTGCGGCGAGGGGGGGGGAGAGGAGGAGGGGGGATGCGGCGGTGGAAGGGAGAGAGGGGATGCGGCGGTGGAGGGGAGGGGAGGGGGTGGGGGTTGGGAGGGGGTGGAGGGGTAGTGGGCTGGGTGGGTTAGGGTTTAGTGTAAGGGTAAGGGTTTAGGTTTAGGATTAGGGTAAGGGTAAGGGTTAGATTAGGGTTAGGGTTAGATTATAATTAGGGTTTAGGGTTAGTAATGGCAAAATCGTAAATAAAGCTAACGGAGAGTTAACGGAAGTTAGAAAAAGGGCATTTCGTGAACGTTTTCGAAAACTCAAGGGTATATGGTGAATTTTTGGAACATTGAGGGTATATGGTGAATTTTTTTATTTGTCGGGGGTATATGGTGAAAAAACCGTATTTATTATTATATAATAATAAAATAATGATAATAAGTATTGATAATATTATGTTAATATTTATTGATTATTATAATAATAAGTATTGATAATATTATGTTATTACAGTTTAGTTCAGCAAAAATAAGTTCAGTTCAGCCAAAATAAGTTCAGTTCAGCAAAAATAAGTTCAGTTCAGCAAAAATAAGTTCAGTTCAGCAAAAATAAAATAAGTTCAGTTCAGTTTAGCCAAAATAAGTTCAAAAGAACTGGGCCTAAACATGAGTGTGTAGATTAAAAATAAACAGACTAAAAAGAAGTGTGTAGATAAAAAAAAGACCAAAAAAGTAGCGTGCAAATTAAAAAGAAACTGGGGAGTACTTAGCAAACAATTTTGTTTCATCTCTATTATATATGAGAACTCTTGAGAGTTTTGGTGTCCACCATTCTTTTTACCAATACCGCTAACTAGAGTTGGCAAAATATTACCCAACCCGTCAACCCGACCCGAACCCAACCCATTAATAATGGGTTGGGTCGAAATTTTCAACACGTTTAATTAAATGGGTCGACCTGACCCAATGGGTTAGGTCAGGTTGAAAATATCGACCTGATTTTAACCCATTTAACCCATTTATGGAAACAACCTAAAAACCCTAACTCATTTCACAGCTAAAAAAATTTGGGCTATCCCTTATAGAAAGTGAAAAAGTAAAAATCCTAACTTGTTACAGTTAATGTTGAACGATTATGGAGTTGTAATGGTGTTGATGTTGAACAACAGTTGGGTTGATTTTGAGCAATATCTAGCATATGGTTATGTAATAGCTTCATACTAACTTGCTGCCTACTGTTGCTTTGTAACATACTCTTTGTTGTTTTATTTTTTTCTGGAAAAAACACGAAAAAAAGTTAAATGGCCGGTCGACCTGAAGGTTGACCCGTTTATCATAAGGTTGGGTTGGGTTGTAATTCCCAACCCGTTTAAGTTAACAGGTCGGGTTGGGTCAAGGGGTTCTCAACCCATTAACCCGCCAACCCAACTTGATCTTAACCCAACCGGACCCATTGCCAGCCCTACCGCTAACTAGAAAATAAAACTACAACACCTACCATTTTATTAGTTTTAAAATCAATATATATATATATATATATATATATATATATATATATATATATATATATATATATATATATATAAAGGAGGAACTTTTCGGGAGCATAGGGAGCTCCTTAAGATTTCGAGGCCATAGAGTGCGCCACGTAGGATTGTCATGTCATTAATTATTATTTTTGTTTTTTACAAAAATAGAGTTCTACAAAAATTTAAATACGTATAAGGAGTTTTGGATAAGCGAAAATTAGAGTTTGATTTTGAATTAACAACCCAAATAATTATATTATGTAAATTGCGTATAACTTTTGATACGTAATTCGGAATATTATAATTTTTGTACCATTGGAAAGTGCTCGAAATATACTTCGAAATAAGATCCATTTACAATATAGTTCGACAACTTATGAAATAGAGAGCGCCACGTAGGATTGCCATGTCATTAGTTTTACGGTTTTTTCACCAAATGCCCCCAAGTTTTCTGTTTATTCATGAGGTGCCCTCGCACTTTTGAAAATACACGAGGTACCCCTCATTTTCACTATAATATACTCAAATGCCCTTAATGACTAACGGCGTTAACCGCCGTTAGTCATTAACCCTAATTAACCTAACTAAACCCTAACTTCTAACCCTAAACCCTAACCCTTCCCCACCACCTCCCACCACCCCCGCCCCCTCCCCTACCCCAGCAGCCCACCACCCTTGCCCCCTCCCCCCCCCCCCAGCCAGCTCCCCCCTCCCCCACCCCCGACATCCCCGTCACCCCCACCCCGCCCCCTCCCCCACCCCCGCGTCCCCCAAACTCGATTTTCGTAACCCTCCCCCCCTACCCCAGGCGATTTCCGCACCTCCCCCCCCCACCCCGTCGATTCTGCAACCCTCCTCCCTCCACCCCCAGTCGATTTCCGCACCCTCCCCCCCACCCCCGTTGATTTACGCAACCCTCCCCCCTACCCCCGTCGATTTCGGGCTCGCGACCGGCTTTAGCTTCCATGGCGAAGGAGAGATTTCGCTGCAACTTCAATGCAGGCCACAACAAAGATCGTCATCCACTTCAATGGCTTTTGCGGAAATTCGTGGGGGTGGGTGGATGCGTGGGGGTTGGGAGCACAGGGTGGGGGATTCGACATGGATGAGGGTGGGTGGGGATTCGACTGGGGGTGGTGGGAGTCTACGGGAGAGGTCAACGGCGGTGGGGAGGCTGCAGGGAGGGTGGGGGAGGGGAAGGCTGCTCGGGTGGTGGTGGTGGGAGGGTGGGGGAGGGTTACGGTTAGGGTTTAGGTTTAGGGGTTAGGTTAGTGTTTAAGGTTAGGATTAATGTTAGAATTTAGGTTAATTAGGGTTTAAATTAGGAAATTAGTGTTAATGACTAACAGCGGTTAACGCCCTTAGTCATTAAGGGCATTTGGGTGTATTATAGTGAAACTGAGGGGTACCTCGTGTATTTTCAAAAGTGCGAGGGTACCTCATGAATAAACCGAAAACTCGGGGGCATTTGGTGAAAAAACCGTTAGTTTTAAATTTAAATATTATAAAAAATAGAGTTCTACATATATTAAAATACCTAAAAGGAGTTTTGGATAGGGAAAATTAGAGTTTCATTTTGAATAAACAACCTAAATTATTATATTATGTAAATTGTGTATAACTTTTGCTACATAATTCAAAACATTATAATTCATCTACCATTGGAGAGTGCTTGAAATATACTTCAAAGTAAGATCCATTTACAATATAGGGTCACAAATCATGAAAATATTTAAAGAATAGAGTTTTACATAGATTTAAATGCATATAAGGAGCTTTTGATAAGCGAAAATTAGATTTTGGTTTTGAATTAACAACCTAAATTATTATATTATCTAAATTGTGTATAATAATTTTTATACCATTGGATAGTGCTCTAAATATGCTTTGAAATAAGATCAATTTACAATATAGTTCTACAACTTATGGAATATAATAAAATAAACAACAATGTAAAATTGATAGTCTGATTTTAAATAAAAAATCTAAACTATTATACAATGTAAATTGATTATAACTTTTGCTACATAATTCGCAATAGTATATTTTTTTTACCGTCGGAGAGTGCTCGAGATATGCTTTGAAATAAGATCTATATACAATATTGTTTTACAACTTATGAAAATGTATTTGTTTAGATGAATAATAACATATTATTTATTCTTTATTTTAAATATATAAAAATAGCGTATTATACCTGACAATACTAATTATGTCTTTAAGAATCATACTTTTAAAAATTGAGTTATATAAAGATAAAAAATTCATATCCATAGTTTTGAACCTATAGCATTCCATGATGGCATTACATGAAGAATCAAATGAAAGTTTGTCGTCGAGATTGCAGAGGTATTATGCAATTAACTAATTATTTTATTCCTAGAATTTTTATTGCATACATAATTATTTATGTTTTTTTCCATATATCTTATGTAAGATCTTATTCTTTTCTCCATGAACTTAATTCTACTAAAACTATTTGGAAATCAAGATTCGCGTTTCTAGACTGTTTAAGGTCACATATCTTAAAAAAGGGGGAAGTTTGATAAGTCTTGATATGGTCATGATTGATGAAGAGTTATTTTTTTCTCTCTTAAATAGTATTTTCAATTATTAATAGAGGTTAATTTTACATTTAATTAATTTTATTCATGAAACTATCATTATGATCTTCTTTTTTGCTTTTTCATCTTCCATTCTATATGCGTTAGTGTTTATGTGCTATATTCAAAGTTGAAGTTGTGGCTGATACTCATGTTTTTCTCTATTCTTTATGTTCTGCATCTATTAAATTATTACCCTCGCTCTACTTTCTTAAATTTATCATTCGGGTATTATTCATGTTAAAACTATGTTAATTATTATTAGTCATACCTATTATTAGGATACCATTTAATAATATAGTTAGTTGCAATATTTAATTGGATATTACAAATTACAAAATTTATATATCGTAATAACAAATCTAGAAATTATAGTATAAAGACAAATACTTTCCCTGTTCTTTTTCTACTACAACAATTGGTGTGGGCATGGTTTTTAAGGAAATAAGAAATGGGTGATTTAGCATAGAGGTACCCCTTTAGTTAACTAAAATAGGGGATAAATAATCCTTAATAAAGTAAACGCAACTTTATGAGTTAATTTAGATAATTAATGAGGGTTTTATTAACATAAAATAAAGGCAATATTGTCAACAATAGTTGCTTTTGTTTTTACCAAAAGTAAAATGGTTCCAAAAGATGAAACTACCCAAAGCGGTAATTGTTGTTATAGAAAAGGAATGGAGAAAATTATAAATACAGTAGTGTTGAAAAATCTCATTTCACAGCAACACAAAATTGATAATAATATTAACAAAAAAATTTACAAAAAGATAAAATAAGCAACAACCCGTGCAACGCACGGGCTTCAAAACTAGTAAAACTAAAATGGGGAAAACCGATATAACAAACTGCATAACAGTTAACACTCATCAGTCGACTTTACACACACATAACGTGCATATAAGGCTAGTAACAATTAACAAGTGGAGTAGAAGTATAAAATAGGAAATTATTGAAAACTATCTTCAAAACCCCATAACCCAAAACCCAGGCACCCGTATTCTCTTCTCCTACCTCTCGATCTCTCTCTCGCTCCTCGAGCGCAATCACCAGTGCACTTTCCCGTCTTTGCCGATTACTTGAGTGAAGATTACGAATTTCATTGGATTATCGATTGAGGTAACTACACTTTCATTGGTTTGGAATTTTGTGCAATACTAATTTTGTGATATTTACATGTTATTTATATTTATGATGATGTTATTTTTCCATTATTGTTGGCATTATAGAACTGTAAAGTTAGTTCCTTATCTTCTAAAATGTAATTGGTTTATATGGAATTGTTTAAATTGTTGAGCTTGGTTAATGTTTACTAAATGAAATTGGAAATTGAAATGTTGCTGCCAAAATGTGAGTTTGCTATCAAAGAGGTGATCATTTGGTTGTTATTAAATTGATTGAGTAAATGAGAAGGGACGGACTCCGACTGGAACGGATACCCGATACCCTAAAGGAGATGAATAACACCAACCGCGGTAGTGGTGAATTCGGTGTGTGGATGAGTGGCCGTCTAATAGGTTATTCTCGGTGAAGTAGGTGGTTACAGGGGACTATTTACTCACCACCCTTTCACTATCTCTTGTGACATGTGGGATCTTGTTAAATTCGTCTAAATTTATCCTTTCAAAATATCAAAGTTGTATAATTTTTACTAAAACGTCATTAAAGATATTAATAGTTAAAGTTGTGCATTGAGAAGCGTGTAAACTCTATTGTTGCAATAGAAAAAAAACGGATGTAGTAGTATGTTGGCTGATTGTAACAGTTTAATGATGGACTGTCTAAATCCTAACTTGTGTGACTGTTTTTTGTGTGCTTGAATCGTGTTTCAGTTTTTGTTCGTTTTATGTTTCAATGGGTGTTGTTACTCAGCTTTGCTGAAGTGTGTAGGCTTTTTGTTATGTATGTTTGCGTCCATATAAACAAAGAAGGGCCTGCAAAAATCAACTGAATTGTATCAAAGATCAGCTACAATTGCTGTATATGTTGAGCAGACGAGTCTAGTTATGAAACAGGGTAATTGCGAAGGCTTTTTTATTAGACTTTAAGAAGCAGAATCATATTCGATTAATCTTTAGTAACAGTTGTATTACATAGATCATTTTAGTATTAATTGGATTGTATTTGGGTTTTGCTAGCCTTAGCACTTCATGTCGATGTCAAGAGTGGTGGAATTATCTCTGATTCGAGTTTAAGCTTCTGCAAATAAAAGAATTTTTTTATAATGGGAGTTCAAAATCAGGGGTTTTACAATGGATGTCTTATATTAGCGGACAGGTGACTGTGCACCAGAAAATTATTAATGGATATATGTGTGGAAAACTATCAACTTTCTTAATGTGCTGCTTATGTAGTCTTGCTGATGCAATCTACTTTCTCATTTTGTCTTCAGTCTAAGTTCTTTAGGTTGTATGTGTACAATATCATTCAGCAATGGCGAATGAGGAGGATGCAGTCCAGAAGCAGCAAATTGTTGATGCTAGGGCAAGAAACATTAGTCATAATGTCAGATGCACTGAATGTGGAAGTCAGTCCATTGAAGATTCTCAAGCTGATATTGCCATACTCCTTAGAAAGGTTGATCCTATATTCTCACGTCTCAACAAACATTATATATGTTGAAATAAGGAAATCTTTTAAGCTGATATTGCTGTACTTCTTTGCCAAACAGTTGCTAGCTGCTATGCAATAGCTAGTCTTAGCCTTATCCGATATATATACCCCCAACTGGTTGGATTAGTTGATCTTTTAAAGTGTTTATTATAATAAGTTGATAGTTGTTAAACTGTTTGAAGGTATATAAGAACATTTGGACAGTTAGCTGAGTTGGGTGTTTGTGTAAAACAACATTCGCACCTAAATCTCTAGTGCATAAACCTATTTATCAAACAAACAAACCTGTTGGGCTAAAGCTACTTTTTCTTTCCCTCCTTGGAGGATGATAAGGTATTCCTATACAATTACAAGGAGTGATGTTAGTATGCAAGCTTTTTCTAGAGTAGCACTATATATCTAAGACTTCCTTCTTCTTTTTCGTGGCTGTATTCTGAGGAGTGTATGACTACATGCCTACATCCTAACCAGTTATCTATTCGTATATGGTTCAGGGAACCCTAGTAAGGAGCTATCTGTGGTGATCAAGTAAAAATTAATAGTTGACAAGATTATGGATTAAGGAAAGGGTGACGGCTTGTCATTGTGAATTTCACTGATGCTTTAATTTGGTACAGCTGATTCGTGATGAAATTCGATCAGGAAAAAGTGACAAAGAGATCTTCAAAAAGCTGGAGGATGAATTCGGGGAGACGGTGCTTTATGCCCCAAAGTTTGATATGCAGACTGCTGCTCTCTGGCTTTCTCCAGTTAGTATCGAATCCCATGATTGTACTTTTTTTATCTCCCTGTATCTATACTAACTTTGGGGATCGAAAATAGCTTATTGTGGCAGGTGTGGCTGCTGCAGGTTGGGCTTATAAGAAGCACAGGCAGAAGACAAATGTCCACATCATGGCTCTAAACCTTGTTAGAGGGGTTCCACTGACACCGAAAGAGAAAGAAACGATGCTTGAACTCCTTACGCCACCTCCTTCTCAACAAGCAACACCCTCTTACTGGTGGAGTAGACTCCGAGGTGAATAAGGTGCCGTTGTTTGATCCATTGATGCATATGGAAATATCCTTGTGCTTTGGGGAAGGGAGAAGTTTCCATTGCAACTAAATCAAGGAGCTACTGAGTTCATTTGTAACTTGCAATGTTGCTTGGTATTGGATGTGACTTTTGTGAAGATTTCATGATGGTATGTCCATGTTCTGCACAAATAAGACCTTCGACATCTTTTCAAAACGTTAACATCTTGATCTTCTATTTAATCTAGCAAATTAGTGCCTGTCAATTTTTATGATTGCGGCTTATTTCAGCAAGAACCTCCAGTATGGATTTGTTACACTTGACAGTTGACACTGCTCTGTTTTTTTACTTTATTACTCTCCTGTATATGAATTGTTTAAGGTTCAATACGTAGTATTTTAAAGAAATAAGGTATAATGAGTCACACTTATCTTGTGTATGTTCAGTTGTTCACTCTTTTTCTTGCCTATGCACACCATAACTCTTACTCTTTTTAAAATTTTATTTGGTAAGATAGATTTTATTAACAGTTTACACCCTCTCATAGGGCATCTAAATACATCCTATCCCAAAGCTCTGTAACCTCTCCTTGATGAGAATTGAACCAACAATATGTGGGTGAAAGATACTTTCTTTCCAAAAGTAATTGGGAAGAACAAAAAAATACAAGGGCACATAAAAACTTATTTAGTTATCAAAACATTTTTGAATAATTGTGCTTCTATAAATTTATTGAAAACATTATTCAATAATGAGAAGTTACAGATAGTAAATAATGTTCATATTTAATTTAATTTATATTTATCCAAAAATTAATGAAAAAATGGCAATAAAATATACTCAAGTCCTTATAGGTCATCTTATTAGTTTGAGTAAAACAAACATTTATCAGCTATCAACAAATTATTACCGAATATTTTCATTCAATCACTCTACGATCTCAGTGCTTGGGAGCCCCTTCGGCAAAGGGCGTCGTAGGCTCGTAGCTACTTTGGGATTTCACTTCTGCCTTCTCCCAAAAATCTTGCAAATGTTATCAATTACTCAAATTCGTTGTTACAATTAGCTATCGACGAATCAAGATCTATTTCTTTCATTTCCTTCTCTAGCCTATAATACCTCACCATATTAGGTAAAAAAAAAATTCCCATACAACCTCTTCTATTTTTTTCCCCTCAAGATGCAAATCGAACCATTGTATTAAGAACTGAAACTCCCATGTCTAGTAAAAGCTCAAAAGACGTCAAGTCCTATCAGATCAACTAATGTACCCAAATCGGAAAAAAAGATTAACATACTCAATTACTCACCAAATGACCCCACAATTCTGACTTCTGAAACTTCGGAAAAAACTTTGTCTGCCCACCTGGTAGACTACCCACAACTGATAAAAACTTGTTGATAGTTGTGATAGTGAAATCCAACTCAACATAATTACTCTCTCCGTCCCATAATATAGTCTTCTTCTCATTTTCCACGGGAATTAAAGTAAATGGAATGAGTAGTAGGATGTTCCAAAAATAATAATTAATGATGTGCTTTTTTAGTGCTTTTATCTTGGAACTAGTTATTTGTTGTATTTTTCCTTTAAAAAAAATATGAAAAAACAATAAATGTTCCTTGGAATGGTGTAAAACAATAAATAGGGGCACATATTTTTAAAGAAATGTAGGGGTATTTTGGAAAGTTTGTGTAGAAATTAAGGATATTTTAGTCCAAATAAATTGATTAAAAAGAAATAGGCACAATATTTTGGGACACCCAAAAAGGAATGTGAGCACTATATTATGAAACGGAGGGAGTATTTTTTTTAATACTCTATTAGTAGTGGGTTGTTACCCGATGAGTAGGTGTAGCAATGTGCCGAAACTTCCATTGTTAGCCATCCAATTCAACTACAATTGCTAGCTTACTAAATTACGTGGGAAACAACAACAAAAAAACGATCAACTACCAAAGGAGGTGACGACATTAATATTGTCATTGACTATTCACTGTTTTTGGGGTGGTGAGAAAGAGCTATTATTCCAATTAGTAGATGACTACATTTAATAAACTTCTCAATCAATTTTCTCCCTTAAATTCTCGTGTTCGTCTGAAATGCCCATGTTATTTCTTTCTCTCTCCTCGAACCATCTCTTCACATTGGCTATTTCACTCTCAATTTTACTCAAGTAAGCTTCTTTTTTCTCTGTTTTATGCAGATAACATGTTCGATGAAATGCTTGATTCGTTTTTTTTTGTCTTAGTAAAGAATGAATGATCATTTATTTGATGTGGGTATTTGTGGGAATAATGGAAAATTGGTTTCTTGAACGATTTTGGTAGGATGATTTTGGAAGAGGTTGATTAATATTGATGTATTTATATGTTAGCATAAGAGGTGATTGTGTAAGTTTTTACAAATTAGCTGAGGTTGAAATTAGTTGCGTCCAAGTTTATCTTTTTTTGGCATTTGGGGAGTAACTTGCTCAATTGCTAAGCTAATCTTGAGATTATACACATAATTAGTTGGAATATTCCACTAGTTTATTTTTTAAAAGTTAAATGTGGAATTATTTTGTTGATGCCATTGTCTTTAGTTGGGTTTGCATAAATTATTTAATTTTAAGGAAATTATGTTTTGATTTTGGTATAATGGGCAAGAATTTTTATTGTAGTGAATGGAATCTATACTTAATTTCCGGGTTGTAGAAAACAATTGTACTGGTCATGAATTAGTGGACAATTCAAAATTATAAATTATGTATATGATCTTAAGATTTTTTTGATGAAAGGGGTGTTAATAAGGAAGTAGTATGCATGGAACATGTTAGAAGATATGGTAGAAACAGTAATGGGTTGGAAGTGGAAGTCATGTGCTATGCAATGCATATCAAAGCCTAAGGCTAATTCAAAATTTCTTTAGTTGATCAATGCAATATTCAATGAAATCGGTTTGCTCTAGTCCAAAGACCTAAACAAATTGCCGTTTGACGATGCAAAAGAGCTAAATAAGCTAAAAAAATTGGGTCTTTTTGTGTCTTCTTAGTTAAATACTAAAGAGACAAGGGAATTAGTCATACTCATGTCCCTTATTGGTATAATAGAGACTATAGAGGCCTATCGGACAACCTTTGAGAGTCTATAAAATCTCTAGGTGTTGCGTTTTTAAAGGATGCGATGAATGTAGGAATAACTAAGTTCATTATGAGAAGTGATACTGGGAATTTGTAAAGGTTGTAAAGAAATTGGGTCTGAGTAGATCTTGAAGAAGTCGAAAGTAATGAAACAATTTACATCACTTGCTAAAGGATGCGTACAAGAGGAATTTTTTTTTGACATTTGTGCACTAGTTTCTGGAACCATAATCAAGTGGTTTAGTTAGCTTTAACTTCCATTAAGAGCTTGGTTATTTACTAAAAAGGCGTCAAAGGTTTCCCAGAACCTTAGCAGGGTGCAAGGTGTGTAAATTGACATTTGTGCTGTGGTTCTTGTATGCTCTTTAGCAAGGGCACCAAAATTTAACTAAGTTCTCCTTAACAAATTGTATCAAGGATACTATCAAGTGTGTCTATAGCAAATTTATTAGTAATAGGGTCGACTTGTTTATGCAAAAGTCATAGGTTACTTGATGTATGCTATTCTTGTAATAGACCGGATAAAGCCTATGTAGTTCCAAGACGTCGTTGTCGTTTGACTGACATAAATTCCCATGTGAATGTCCGTGGTAATGCATTTGCGGTACCAAAGAACATCTATCTTCCTTAATTGATGTTCACACCTGTTATTCACCTAAATGTTTAAGTAGGGATATAAGTCGAGGTTGCAGTCACGATTGCATGAATCATCATGCATTATGGAAGCATATTCTATTGCAGTTTGGTGGAAAGAGTTGCTGTCTGTGCAACATGATTTTTTGTTGATCGTGATGACTGTTAAGTCCTTTCAAGGTTCTGTATCGACCTTGTGTGTGCTGTATTGGCTAGTATCAGGTGATATGCAATAGTTCTTCACAACTCAGGGACCAGTTTCGCAAGTTTGATGTCACATATCTGTCAGTGTTTAGTGCCATGGGTGCAGGAATGTCCGAATGAGTTGTCATGAAATAGGACATTGCATGTAATCACATAAGATCTCTTCTCACATAACATGTCATCACACATAAGATCTCATCGCTAATTACCTTTTTCTTTTTACATTACAAATTATACCATAGAAGTCGAAAAATAATCTTTGCACCAACAGAGCTGAAATAGTAATAGAAGACTTGCATCATGAGTTGTTCTAATTAGTAACAGCTGATAATACCAATGAAGAGATTTCTTCAGCAATTCCTTAGGAAATAATATGAATCAATCTGCCTTTCCATAGAAGGAATATAATCGATATAGCACATTGATATATAATGTATCTTGAATCTGCAACCTTCTTATTTCATATGATCCAGCATTTCAGTATCAAACTTTTGCATCTAGACACACTCTTCTTGCACAATTTGTTGGCATCCTCGTTCAGCTCTTGAAAGTGAATGAAACTGATACCTACCATTCTGATTTTGGACATGATTCTGTCTCCTAGTGATCTTTACGAAGTGATCTTTAAAAATGGAAAAACTTATCTTACGAAGTGATCTTTAAAAATTTATATATTTTGGACAATCTGTCTCTCCAATTGATTCATTGTATTGTATACTTTCACAGCGTCGAGCTCAAGCTCATTTATGGAGGTGGTCAAAGCCATTGCCAAACATGGCTCTGCTGCTAGTAACAGTATCGCGGTAAGAGCTGATAGAAAAAGTTACAGCTACAGGCAACTCATCTCGTCTGCAGAAAAGATATCTAGCCTTTTGCGTACTAGTGACTCCCAAAGTGTAAGCTGGACATGCTTTGATGAATTATAAGGTTCTAAAAAGATAACATATTTGTGAAACTGAGATGAGCCGAAGCACAAAGGGTCCAATTTGTTGAAATTATATACGTGCACAAACAAAATCTTGACGCCAGTGCAGAAGACAAATAATTATTTGTCATGATCTGGTGCTTACTTATCCCATTCTTTTAAGATACAACTCTTTTAAGGCATAACTTCGTACATTTTGATCAACCCATTTTACTGTGCTTCTCCATATAAAAGTTGATTATAAGTAATATTGCACATGGGTTGCGTGCACTGTGTATGTTCATTGCTGTATGTTGGTGGTGAAGAGGGGGTGTGTGGGTGCCGTCTCCTTTGTGCCGGTCTCATGAACTCAAAATGTTTGTTGACTGTTATTGTTTTGAAGAGGTTGCTCATTCCTGGATTTTCTTTTCTTTGTTTTTGTGGTGATTATTCTTATTCAGATTTCTGAAGGAAGACAGCTTGAGCATTCTTTGGTTTCCGTTGATGGCCGTAAAGCCGGTGGATCTCTTGATGGAACTCGAGTTGGAATTGTGGCCAAGCCTTCAGCTGAGTTTGTTGCAAGTGTACTTGGGACATGGTTGAGTGGAGGAGTAGCTGTTCCACTTGCACTCAGCTACCCAGAGGCTGAGCTGCTGCATGTTATGAATGATTCGGTAAGCCCTTAAATGTGTTCCTTTAGTTACCGGAAAATGTGGTTTTGTTCGTAGGATTTACATTTTATGTTGCCATAATGTGCAGCATACTTCAATTAGATGCTCAATATGAAACAGGACTTAGACAAACCTGTTGCACTTCAGGGGCTGGTTCTTAGAATTTAGAAATATTCTATATACTGAAATGTCATCATACCTTATTTGTCATGGATTTAATGTTGAACATGTCCTATAAGGTTTCTGCTTTTCATGCAAAACGGCAAGGACTAACTGCTGTCTTTGATGTTGGTCTTTGAAACTTTAGCAAGTTTATCCTACTGGTGAATGCTAACCACCAGTCCACTTATGTCTATCTCTGATTAAAACAAATGACTATCTAGTTAATGGATCCTTCTTTTAGTAGAGTCTAAAGGATCATATGTCCTCTCCATCCTGACTTCATCTTTCTTCATGATAGGAGTATTTGCTCCCTGTGCAAGGAATATTCAATTCAATTTGCATATAATTTCTACCTCAGGCTTTATAGTTGCATTTTGTTTTTTGGATTTCACTTGTTTGCTTGTGAGATTAGATGCATACTAGGCTATTATTTCACTGGAAGCTCTATCTTGTTTGATATAGCTGACCTTTTCTAGACTTGCCGATTTTATATGAATATTTTAAGCTTTTTATAAAAAAAATTGCAGAAGTTTTCTCTTTGAAATTTTTAAGGATTCTTTTAGTACGAAGTTCTTTTAGGATTGTTGTTATCATCACCATCTTCATCATCATCATTAGTTGTACATTTACTATCATTAACAAATATCTTAATATAAAAATATATAACAACGTTATATGAAAATGATATTGAAATACTCCTACCCAATAAGAAATAAGAAACATGAGAAATAGTATTATGGTAATAAGATATGCCTTTCAATATATAAGTGATACTCATCCCGTCCCAATTGCTCTGCTCCATTGCTATTTTACATGCTTTTTAGATGGGTGAAGAAGTAGAGAGAAAAAAGAGGGTAGGTGGATGTGAACACCAACTGTGGAGGAAAAAACAGAGAGAAAGCGTTTTCTATAAACAGCATGGGAAAATGAAATTGGAACAAAGGGTAATTGTCAGACCTTTTATATTCCACTTTGTGCAAGAAACAACTTTTATAATTGTTCAAGCAACTTAACAACTTAAAATTTTAAGTTTCTGCGAGAAAAAACCTTACTTTATTTTCCGATGTTAACCCACCGGTTTCTGGTGTTGACCCACTTAAATCCCCAATGTGCTCTACACGTGTGTTAGGTTTTCACTCTTTTGAGGGGAAAATGGGGGGGAATGGGCGGGAAAAGGAAAAACCCGACGCACATGCCCGAAATTGATAGAAAAAGTGGTATATAAAAACTCGGAAATTGGTGGGTCAACGTCGGGAACCGGTGGGTCAATGCCCGAAAATAGGGTAAGATTGTATCTTTGCAAAAAAATAAAATTTCAAGATCTTAAATTGCCATAAAAATATACAAGGTTGTCTCTCGCAAAAAGTGGTATATAAAAAGTCTATTTTTGACAAATTATCCTAAACTTATTTAAATTTATACGAACTTGTCAGAACTTGTATAAAGTAACTAAATTGAGTTGAACCAAACATAGCTGAAAAAGGTGCATGTTCAGATCACAAAATGGTAGGCTTCTAGGAGTTAACCAGAATTTAGTTATCTATCTCAAACTTGCAGCTAAGTTGGCCCTAGAATTTACACTAAGTTTGAAGATGTCAGAGATATATATGTTCTTAAGCTGTTAATCTGATGATTGAAAGGCTCATCTTACTAGTTGTTTTCTTCAATTTTTGTGTTGGCATCATCCCTTGTAATTGCTACATCTTTGTTTATGTTAATATTCTGGATCAGGATGTCTCCATAGTGTTGAGCACTGAAGATCACCAAGAGCTTATGAAAACTGTTGCTTCCAAGAGTGCTGCTCAATTTTCTCTTATACCTTCAATTCCAAGTATGACATCACAAACTAATCCCAATGGTCATTCTGAAAGTGAATGCCCAAATGAAAACCCAAGTTTGAAGGAACTTGAAATCCCAACTAAGATAGAAGGTGGTATGCTTTTTGTCTGATATCGTGGCAATGTTTTCCTATGCCTGGAGTATGGTAATTAACAGTGTTGGCCATCTCTTTTCTAGGGGACAATGCAGCATTGGTTATCTACACTAGTGGAACAACTGGTAAGCCAAAAGGTGTCGTTCACACACATCGAAGCGTGTTGGCACAGGTACTCATCTATATGCCCTCTCAGTTCTAATCTATGGACCTAAGGCAATGTCATTCTCTAGATGCATATCTTGGACTTGTTTAATATATAATATAAGGTGATGCATATTGAGTTGTTATTATGAATCTCTACTGTGAGTTGTTGTCTATTACTCTACATCCTGTAAGTTTCTACAAGATATTTTTTATTAATCAGCCCCTTTGGTTTTCAGGTCCAAATGTTGACAGAAGCTTGGGAGTACTCTTCCTTGGATCATATTCTACACTGTCTACCTTTGCACCATATCCATAAAAAATACCTTTTATAAGACTCAACTTTTTTCTTTTTTCCTAAATCTTGATTTATGGCCATATCCTTAACAATTGCCTTACATGTCCATGGTCTTTTCAATGCTCTATTAGCTCCCATGTATGCAGGCGCAACGGTAAGTAGTATAACTGTTATATCTCAATTTGATGAGACATCTTTTATCTTGTTGGAGGGCATATCTAACAAATATTCAGGCCAGATATGACCTTTTCAGTTCTAATATATCTTTTATCACATTGAAGGTTGAGTTTATGGCAAAATTTAGTGTCAGCGGCATCTGGCAGAGATGGCGTGAATCGTACCCAAAGGATGAGATAAAAGCTGATGATGCTGTGACTGTGTTCACTGGAGTAAGTCTCTTTTTCTGATTTTTGTTCGTGTTGTGGTCAATCTGATAATATCATTTCTAGGTAACCAAACCATGCCATTATTGTTCGTCTATACATATAAGGAAGACTGAAATAATATGAAGGTGTGGTTCTTCAAAGGCTATATGCTAGTGTAATTGACTAATTTCCATCCATTGTTGGTTGATCTGTATTCCATAATAAACACTATCAGATTTCCATTTGCTAGGCTAGTGTTGCAGGAGAGTTTTTTTTTTTTTTTTTGTGCATTTTTGACAGAGTGGTTTTATACTGCATGAAGCTCCTTGTATACTACGTCTGAGTATCCTTTGAAATAACTCATGTCATTTTGTCAAATATCTTTTGTGTAGGTTCCGACAATGTATACTAGATTAATACAAGGTTTTGAAGCAATGGACTCTGATGTATGGGCTGTATCAGCCTCAGCTGCAAGCAAGTTGCGACTCATGGTAATTGGATTATCCCTTGCATCATGCTTCAAGCTATATGGACTAGTATTCATGATCTTGTCCTCAGTCTTCAATGTTGTCATGTTGCATTCTCTAGATTCTGATTTTTATGACTGCATTATGCCCGCTTATTATATGAATGAAAAAGCTTATGTCATAAACAATAATGTTCATTTATCTACCAGATGAGTGGCTCCTCTGCCCTCCCTTATCCTGTTATGCTGCAGTGGGAAACAATTACAGGACATCGCCTTTTGGAACGCTATGGCATGACTGAGGTCAGTTTCTCCCCCATATGTATCACCGTCCTGGGCTCCTGGCTGGAGAAGCACTTCTAGTGATTTTTTGTCCGCTTATTAATGGTGATTATCATGATTCAACATGTAGTTTGTCATGGCAATTTCTAATCCCTTGCGAGGCATGAGAAAAGGAGGCACTGTTGGCAAACCATTTCCTCGTGTAGAGGTCAGCGGGATTCTTTCTGTCATTAAATTCTTCGAAGATGTGTTAGAACCATGCAGTCATTAACAGCTGTGGTGTCTGTAAATGATCAACATCCCTACCTGTTTAATTGTATATGTGTTAGCTATTATAAATCTCACCAGGAGATGTGAGGAACTTTTCTTAACTATGTATGTATTGGTTTCTTAAGCATTTAGAAATTGACAGGTCAAGATTCTTGTAGAAGATGGCAGCGGAGATGATACAACAGGCGCTGGTGAGCTGTGTGTAAGAAGCCCTTCATTGTTTAGGGAGTACTGGAAATTACCTGAGGTGAGTTTTGGCTGTAATTCGAAGTTCTACACACATCTTTTTTGCTTGTTTGCCTTATAAGTCCTACTGACATGATGATACTAAGTACTAACTAATACTAGAACTTATATTTTTAAAATGCTTGTTTATTTTTCAATCTTGATTTAACTTCCAGTTTAGCTAATAGAACTGTTACTTGGTACAAGCAAGGTAGAGCTATTAGCTGTGCAGGTGGAGCCTGGACTCTTGTTTAATCGATCTGTCAAAGATGAAACCCCAAAAATTATGTTGTTTTAAAAAAGTCTAATCCCTGCTTTTGTTGTAATTTTTTTTGAATTTCTAGAATTTAGACCAACTGCACTTCCTCCTTTAGCTCAATACTTCATTTGATTTTTCAAATATCAACTATCCCAATAATGAGGCATTAAAGCTCAACTCCAGTAGGCAATAGAATTTTCACCCAAGTAGAGCTGTAGAGGTGTTAAGACGTTCTTATGGTTCGTGGATGGGCAGAAGCAGAACATATGCCTTTACTGAGGGATGACAATAGAAAATCAATAGGGTCTATAGTTATACAAGATGGTACTGCAGAAGAAGGTCTTTTGGGATGCTTCAGTTTCCTTTGATGTTAGGAATGGAGTTGAAATCTATTGATGTTTTTGCTTAGTTGTTCATTTTGATCTATTGTTCATCTAGGTAACAAAACAATCATTCACTGATGATGGGTTCTTCAAGACGGGTGATGCTGTCACTTTGGACGAGGATGGATATTACATAATTTTAGGAAGTAAGTAACTTGAATCTGATAACCTACTTTGATATGCGGTCATTGTGAACCAAAGCAATGCATAGTCTGAGTCTAGCATTGTGTGTACATATGTCAGGTTTTCATACATCAAATGCTCCCATGAGGAAATTTGAGTGCCTTGCAAATTGATATTTTGTTGTGTGCCTTACAACTTGATACTTGGTTAAAACTTAAAACTACGGTTTGCTGCTTGATAATTCTATCAAATTTAACGTGCAGAACGTAAGAAGTACTTGAGTTCTCTTGTTCTGTGACTGTCATGGTTATGCATTAAAATTTAATAATCAGGATGCGAATGCCTTGCTGCTCTTACCTAGTGTTACTGGCAATGCTGCTCCTTATATTGATTTGAAAATTCTGGAGGTCAATCCCGTGTTGGTTGCTCCCTTGTTTTTCTTTTCTGATCTTTTCAGGAAATTCTGAAGGATTGAAGATCCATCATCTTTGCGTGTTGTTTGATATTTTCTGTGACCACTATTGAGTGTTGAGACTTCCTTACCATTTTGTCATTCATATTTCATGCTGTTTATCATTGCTAGTGTCTCTGATAGTCATAACAGTTTGCTGCATTGTCATCTCTTTACATGAACTTCACTATACATGGAATCTTATTCTAGCTTAACCAAATTTACATTGAAGATGGTTTGCTGTATTGTTATCTTTTGTACTGTCTTAGCTTCCTTTTTGAATAATTACAATCTTTTGTTAATATTTAGGGACCAGTGCTGACATCATGAAGGTTGGTGGCTACAAATTGTCTGCATTAGAAATTGAAGCAGCTCTTTTATCGGTAAGTTTCTCATTTATATGTAGCCTTACAGCAACGAAGAGCCCAAAGTCTTTTCAGATACATAAATCTTTCAGATATAGAGATGTTATTTCCTTGTGGTTCACTTCTATTCAATTTGGATTGTTGGTGGCTCAAATTCTGCTTCTTGTGCGACTCTGAAACTGAAAGGAAAAGGACAACAGTGAAAGTTTAATATAAAAAATGATCCCTTGATTGGCTCCTGTTTTCAGCATCCTGCCGTTTCAGAGTGCTGTGTATTAGGCCTGCCAGATAAAACCTATGGAGAAGTCGTATGTGCGATAATTGTGCCACCTGAGGAATACAAGAGGAAACAGGAGTTAGAGTTGAAGCCTGCTTTAACCCTGGAAGAATTATGCTCATGGGCAAAAGACAAACTTGCTCCTTACAAGGTATTGAGATTCTGTCCATATAGATTCCGTCATTGTTGTTTTTGTTTTCCGGTACATGTACTCCTTGAGCTGCCCTCTCCCAGGCCCAATTTCTTCACTCCATCCCCCCGCCCTGCTGCTATCAGGATCAATCCCACTGATATGACTTACAACTTCATTATCTGGTTACATCATCTTCAGTTTATATAGGCTTTTTCCGAATAATTTTGCTGTGCTCGAGTTTTGTTAGTTATTGAAGCCAAGAAATTTTACTGAAACTTGCCTTTATGATTTTCGCTTGTATTTGAAGTTACCGACTCAATTACATCTTTGGGAAAGTCTGCCTCGTAACGCTATGGGAAAGGTAAATGATAAAATTTAAGTTTCATTCTAGTTTGATGATTCTTCCTGACTTCCCGTCTTTCGAACTCTTCACAAGTGCTAAGAGTTTCCTCTAATTTTTGGCCTGATTTCAGGTGAACAAGAAAGAATTGAAGAAAGTATTAGTTGCTGAAGGATAATAACTTTGCTTAGAGCCCGGTGATAGCTAGCACTAGCAGTTCTGCAAGTATTCTTAGTAGGTTCAAGTTATAGAGAAGAAAAGCTCACATTCTTTATCACAAAATAGAATACCATGTGATATCAAATGACCTTAAATAATCATTTTGGACCATTAGCTTTCTTATAATCATATTTGTATCATGACCTCAGAAATTTCATAGAATAATCCATTCATCTGCTTACAATATGTAATATGGCTTCAGCTTATTTAATAAACTAGTTATTAGACCCGGGTGATGCCCCCGGTTATTAATATTTTCATGTCAAAAAAGAACATCTAATGTTGCATAGTTCACTGGTTAGAACTTTACTATAGTAACTTGAGGTCACGTGGTCGAATCTTGTACGAAACATGTTTCTAATTTTTTAATGTATGTTGATGACATGGAGCGAAACAACTAAAGGGAGAGTGTCACGTGGCATGTATACTTACTTCAGAACGCCTTTTAATATATTTGTATAGATAAATTATGTGTCGTGTGCGATAAATCGAGGTTTTTTATTCATCTGCAATGCTCTTGGACTCTTGCTTTTAGTATAACAAAATACCAATAGTAAGTGGCGTTAAATTCTCAAAATCGTTGTAAACTGTTAAAAATCATTACCTTAAACAATCCCCTCACTTTCTCTACTCAAATTGAAGGATGACTATTATAGCCTAAAAACATATAGGCCAAGTGACTAATTTCAGCATGTGTAAAGATACAAAAAAACAATCATGCTTACAGAATCAGTGGTGGAATTCAGCTAGATAGTCAGCACGTTTAGAATTGCAATCATCTATGAAATAATGATGATCCACCTAGAGGCTAGATGATTTCAAAAATGCATTCCACTACTTCAACCACGACAATGTCAAGAATATTAGGGGTGTTCTTCACCACACAACACAGATACAGTAAAGTTGTCCTCAGCGATAGTTGCTTTACGTCGCGACACAACTACACCTGGGGCCAAGCCCCATCTTGGGATCTTTGAATAAGTTTGATCTTTGTGAGGGTGTTTTCCTCTGGTGGTACCTAGTGCATTCACATTGAGCTCTTGTTTTGTTAGAGCAATGGAGTATTTGGAGAACAAAGGAGTGACTTTTGTTATATGATCAAAAGATTTTAACAGTCTTATATTTGACCCTTTGTAAAGCGACAATCGAGTTACATGATATAACTACTTGAAAACATAGAAGAGAAAAAACATCACTCCTTAAAATCTTGGACCTCTAACAGCTAGAGGGCAATTGCCCTCTAACAAGGACCAAAGTGCAAATTTATAAACCCATGTTTGTATATCAACAACACTTGTTATTGATAAACTAACTCATGTTTATGTGTTTGAGACACTTGTTACTTACAAAACAACCCTTGTTGGTGTGAATTTCAGTGTAACTTTTGTCAAAAAGTCAAACTGTGATTTCTGACAAAAAGTAAAAGTTGTCTCGATTTGCGCATTTTTACCAGCTTTTTCCTCGAAAAAATGCAACATTATTTTTATGAAAACCCATGTTTGTGTGTTTAAAACACTTGTTATCTATACATCAACACATGTTTGTGTATCTTATACACTTGTTATTTACAATTCAACCCCTATTTGTGCTTGTTAATATGCCTTGGGTCCACTTTATTTTGCACTTTGGTCCTTGTTAGAGGGCAATTGCCCTCTAACTGTTAGAGGTTTATCACTCCTCAAAATCTTGGACATACTTTGTATGTGAACCATGAGTGCATTTATGTTATAAAGGTTCCACCATTTTTATCAGTAAAGATTTTTGGGGTCTCGGGAGTCTATGATGGAATGAAACTGTCTGCATGTGCAATAATGCCAACTCTGAAGTTCCTGAATTGACCCCTTTCATATAACATCCTCCATTATATTTATGAAACTATTAGGAAATTTGTACTGTGTCTAGCACATTATCCATGATAATGCTTGTCCATCATCAGATATCTCTTCTTGGTCATAAGCTTTCATTATCATTCATAACCACTTCAGAAATGGTATTGAATAATAATACAACCTTGTGAAGAAAAACAAGTGTTACTTCCTTTATATTTGTATTTGATGTTATTACTACCATTCATTACCGACTACCACATGGCCGTAGGACGTCTAAATACGCCCATCGGCATTCCTACAGAACAAGCGGAGTGATGATTTTAGCAACCCTACATTTATTGCTGTACAAAATCACCATTCACCAACCCTAGATTTATTCCTGTGCATGAACTTTCATTCCTCACAAATCATAACACGGGATGATGGGGGGAAAGGAAAACAGACATTGAGCTCCATACTCATGCCATCAAGTAATTACGATATCACATGTTGTTAAGATGATCATGATCGGACCCAGGTGCAGTTACTTCGCTTCAGCCCTTCCACCATATATAACAAACATGAAATGATTTAGGATTGCTACTAATGATAATAAGTGTTTCTTGTGTACATATGAGCCATTTCGCCTACAATTATTTGCTTTTACCAAGTCCGAATCAACCAAAATGATCGATTATGAGATAAAACAAAGCTCAGAAAGATACACAACATTATTTTGCTACGAAAAAAGCACGCTGATACCATACTCAAAGTTTAGGGACAGCTTCAAACAAAAGTGGGTGTAGACGATGCGATTCGGACATTCACAAGGCTTTGAGGATTTCATCAGCACTTGAGACAGAAAATTCACCCCCTGATTCAATATTGGCAACCTTCACTTTCAGGTCATCAACAAGGAGAGCATACCTACGAGACCGAATCCCGAGCCCTTTGTCTGAAAGGTCGAGCTCAAGGCCTAGAGCGCGAGTGTAAGCTCCACTACCATCAGCAAGAAACTTGATATGCTTGTTGTCTGGATATGTCTTAGCCCATTCTTTCATCACAAAGTGGTCATTCACTACAATTAAACAGCAGAAAGAAATGAATTAAACGCGTATAATATGTGAATAAGTCTATATGAAGATAAATACAATAATTCATTACCGCTAATACAGATAATTTCAGCAACTCCCTTAGATTTCAATTCCTCAGCCTTTTCAATGAATCCAGGCACATGCTTCTGACTACCATACACAAATTTTGCGCGAAATTAGTCTACTTCAGAATACAATAAGGATTAGAATCACAATTCACACAGAAATAG
The DNA here is from genome assembly GCA_947646795.1 of Beta lomatogona. Lineage (NCBI taxonomy): Eukaryota > Viridiplantae > Streptophyta > Magnoliopsida > Caryophyllales > Amaranthaceae > Beta > Beta lomatogona. The sequence continues at coordinate 699,530 of CANSNZ010000247.1, read as the reverse complement.
AAATCATTTACTCAGAGTGAGATTTCAACAAGGACAAGAATGATAATTCTCTATATCAATCACAATTATCTTTAATAATATCTTACTCCCGCATAATTATGTGCAAAAAACAAACAAGCCTTGGATGAATCTAACTCATAATTTGTTTACCATGAAACGAAGTGCTTGTTTGGTTGACATAAAAACAAGGCAAGTAGTTCCTAGGAAATAGAAGTATTTTCAACGTTGTTTGGTTGGAGAAAATGTACAAAATGGAGAAAATTGCTTAGCTAGATGTCTAGATCCCGTTCCTTCGATCAACCATGTATCCCTTAAGAAGTGGAAATACATGGAAAAACAAATTCATAGCAAAGATCAAGTCCTTCACATATTCAATCAAACAAGCACTAATAAGTTAGCTCGCCAAGTCACAGTGTAACATAATTCGTTATATAATTCGCTTTTTCAGTTCGTGGTTCGCCCAAAATGGGAAAAAGTTAGGCGAACACCGACCATAATTCGCTTTTTTCGGATCGCAGTTCACAGGGAGATTAGGGAATTATGTTACACTGCGCCAAGATGACAAAGAGTCGCAAGTATAACTCCCTTTGTTTCCTTTTGTTCTTTATCATTGCTTTTCTAACGGTTTCCAATGCACATTTTGACAATAAATATATCCAATCATGTATTAACAAAAACTATGAAAGAAAATTGATATTCCGAAAATACATATTACGATAAATCTAACAAGGTTTCATCGGCCTTTTCATCTAAGAGACAAGCTGACTTCTACATCTTTAAATTAATTTCAAACTGGCAACTACTCCAGCTAAGTGTCCCTAATTATTATTTAATCACTAAATCATACAAATAAACATTGTTTACTATTTTAATCAATACTGTATCATCTAGATCCAAACCACACAAAAAAAAAGAAGTAAAACACTTCTCTTCATTTCCACAAGCAAATAATATTAATCAATCTTCACACAATATTTTAAAACATTATTCAAGAAAAAATCTAATTAAAATTTATTTTAATAAGAAATTAAGAGTCAATATTCAAAACCTTCAACAATATATATACTTCCTCCCCTTCTGAGATAAATGAAACGCTTCCGTCCAAAACTCTCACATAAGAGAAAGAAGGTTTTATTTATTTCGGAACGGAAGAAATATTCGGCGTTGTTTTTTTTCTGAACTGATCTGATCTGAACTAAAATAAAGTGAGACTGTGAGAGAAAAGTAGCGGAATTAAACGAAACTAAACTAAACTAAACTGAAACTGTACCCAAAAGAACACGACCTTATAATTTACAACGAGATTAATATAATATAAACAAAACACAACAAAACAAAACAAAAAGCATCTGACACAATCACAAATTTATAAATCTAGAAAAAGGACAAAAAAAAAACCTGCAAGTAGGTGTGAAAGCGCCGGGAACAGCAAAAATAACGACGATCTTGCCGGCGGAAAGAGAGTGGACGGAAACATCTTGAGGTTGATTGTTTTCGTCGAAATATTTCAAATTTCCGTCGGGAATAACGTCTCCAACTGCGAGAGGTGCCATTTTTTATGAGAGAGAAAATGAGTGATGAGAGAGAATAAAGTTGAAAGGTTTGGTTGTGAACTTATGATGAATTTTGGGTAAAGTGTGGAGTGTTTTAAGGAAATGATGTGGTCTTTATTTTAGCTTTGTGTTTTTTATTTACCATTTCTCACTACCATATTTTTCTTTGGTAGAAGCTAACAAGCGCCCCTGGGCGTCAGATAAGTTAACTAAAATTGGAAATATTTTATGAATTTAAACATTAATTATATCGATTGATGTGTGATTTTGAAATTTATTCGAAGATTTATACCATTTGTGGTAATATATTTAGTTCTTATCTAACGCCATGTGGTGTCCGTTAGTAAGTTTTTTTTGGTTATTACATTATTTGGTTGTTTGTACTTAATTTTTACCCACTTGGGGGGTGGTGGTTAGTTTTTTTTAAGGCTCCATGGACCATGTGTTTCTTCCTTCCAAATGGGAATTCATTTTTTTTAATGGATATTGTACAACAATTTTACAATTTTTACCTTAAATACTCATAGATATTGTATCAATTTTTTTTTAAGAGTTTTTCTATCATATGTACCTAGTGTACAGGATAGGCCCTATATTACATTTCTTTATAGCAAATCATATATTATTCATCTTAACTAACATAGAAGATTTTTCCTAAAATTAGATCAATTGATAAGGAAACTAAAAGATTATTAGATACATAGCATAATTATAAAGAGAATCTTCAATGTTTAAAATGCATGGTATATGATTTGCTAAAAGGGATGTAATATAGGGCTTATCCTTTGCATTAGATGCATATAAAAAAACTCTTTTTTTTTAAACGTTTAATATTTTTTTTCTAAATTTTTTAAGTACTTTTACAACCCTTTGTACATCTACACGACCTTAGCACATGCTGGCGCACCAAAACTTTTGTATCCTTTGTCAAAACGGTTTCAACTCGTACAGGTGCACACCGAGTAGCCCCAATCTTTTATAATCTTTCCACTTCTTCACAAATGCCATCTCAAGAGGAATACCTAACAAGGAAGTAGACATAACTTTGTTTGGTCAATAACAGTTTACTTGTAGTACTTATAGAAAGATGATGATGATGATACTTTTATTTCTAGAGAATATTGAAGCATTACTTAGGAAACATATCATTGCAAAAGTAATTTCAAGTCATCTCCTAACTTTTATGGACGTTTTTAAGTGGTAACATCTATTGTTAAAGTGGCTTATAAGCTCAAATCTCCTCCAACAACTCGAATGTATGGTGTCTTTCATGTTTCTCAATTCAAGCCTTTTAAGGTAATTCAACTCAAGTTCCTTCTTGGTTTCAGGTCAGCTTGTGACTGATCACGTCAGACATCAACATGTAACTTTGTGGGCCGGTAGTTACTAGTTCTGGTTACCTTACCGTTTCATTTAGTTTGATAATAATTGCAAAATAATACTACTATATAAGTTATTTAAGAACCAAAATTAACTACTCTGTCCATATTAGATTAATTCGAAAAATTAATAGATTATCAACTCATCATGAACATTATATATTAATAGTAAGTTGGATACCATTTATTGAAGGAGAGAAAAATTGGGATACTCTTTTTTCTAACATTGAGAGTGTGGTGGATCAAAGAATGATAGTAAAGAAGTATATTAAACGTATTATTAAGGGCACCATTTTCATGGTACAACTGCTCAAACTATTTTAGACAAATAAAAAGGTAAAATATTCAGAATATTCTCGGATGAAAGGAGTAAGTAGTAACCTTCAAATAATATGGAAAATTATTGCTAATACTACTAAATCAAATAGAACTATAATCTTTCCATACTTTAGATTTTCGAACACTTGTTGTAATATTTTAATATTACTTATAGTAAATTTATATTATATTTAAACTATATTATTTATTTTAGAAAAAATTAAGAATATGTAAATAATTAATACATTTTCACCCACATTTAATACGAGAACAAGTATAATAATACTGAGGTTGAGGTGGTGGAGTATTGACATCGCTTCCCACCTCATATCCCTGAGGTATAGAGATCAAACCTCATGAGACTCATTTGAATATTTCTCCTTATCCCCGTTAAGTGAGTCCCCTTTATCTTACCTTAAAAAAATAAGTATAATAATACTAAATACTTTAATCGCAAATACCCAAATAATTGACGCAAAGAGAAGTCACGGACTCACTGTCAATAGGTAAATGGGGTTTGGGCTAGGCTTTGTCAAATGTCAGAAGGTCTAGATGTTGGGCCTTGCTTTCCGGTTTATAAGGGAATGAAACATGCAAAAAGTCACATCATCTCAGAGACTTCTGATTGTTGGGCCTTGTTTCCGGTTTTTGAGGAAAAGAAACGTTTAGAGCTTACTAAGCCACCTAATTCATTGGTCTTCGGTCTCCGGTTAATGGTTACTAGTATCTTTTGCACGCGATGCGTGCATGAAGTTTTAATTTAATCGTGATTCAAGTATATTGCTCTATTTTTTGTTTTTACTGGTGCAGGGATCCGTTTTTTTTCCTTTACCTTGCAAAAAATTAGAGAATGTAATTTTGTTTCATTATTAGGGGTATTTTGGGTAAAGAGGTGGACACCAAAAGGTCAGGAGTTCCCATATATAAACAGATGTTTGGCAATTCATTTTAGCTACTTTAAATAATTAAATAATTAGAAGCTTAAAATAATTTAAGAAATTTAAGGGTCTGTTCATTTCAACTTATTTTTCCGGAACTCTTTTTAACTTTACAAAAATTTCCAAACTTCTATCTTTTCATATGTATTCTGAATTTTATAATTATTTTTAAAATTTTCAAACTGATCTATTTTTATTAACTTTTACTTATTTTTCTAAACATTCTAAAACTTTTTCTATTTTTATTAAATATTTGGAACTTTCAGAACATTTATTAATTTTTAGATATTAAATAAAGATATGTTGAAAGAATGGGCCCTAAAAGGACTTAATTTGAGATGTTACTTAGCGTAACGTCTCAAAATAATATCCATGTCTTTGCTATCTTAGTTTTTTTTCGAAAAATGTTATTTATAAAATTTCAACTACTTAAGTTAATGATTTAACCAAATAATTTGTGCAATAAGCCACCTTTATCACTTTTTACAACTTATTAGTTTCAGCTACCGCTTTTTTTTAGTTTAATTAACTTATCAATTTTAGTTGCAGTTTCTATTGTTACAAAAATAACCGATTCGTCTATTTCTAGTAATACTTTATAAGCAATGAAAATTAAATGAGTGGCAATTAATCATTTCCTTCGATTCCCAGTGATTTCTTATATACTTTTGTTTTTAAGTTAAAAATTAATCAATTTTCACCTTATCTTTCAATATTTTTTTGAGGGAATTTTCTTTCAATATTAGTTACTCTTTAAATTTGTTAGTTAAAAGGATATTATTGGACAATAACTTTTCGCAGTTAATCCTATCTACTTTTATATGTCCAATGATCAGGTCTTTCGGGGGGGAATTTAAAGGTGGCACGCTGATGGCCGGTTCGGATGTTGGTGGGTTGGGTTGTATCCAGATGAGGAGATTTTGTGGTATAGCTTGGTTCATGTCCATTCGAGTGCGGATTATATTTGAGTAAGGGAACTTTTAATTTTATTATAAGTCGGGTATATTCAGATCATGCCAATATTAGGTCTATTTAAAATTTGCTTATCGTAGGAAAAAAAAAGATCAATAATAGTAGCATTTCTTTTTCGCTGAGTCAGTTTGGGTCGAGTTAGGTACTTCTTTTTAAAGAACGATTAGAATTAAGGTTGGATTAGGATTGGCAGAGTCAGGTGGATTAAGGAAAATTCTCACCCCCTAAAAACCACAACTGGTCTGGAAGGGATTAGAAAGGATCAAACCTATAACATGAAAGTCACAAGGTGAAATACCAAATTATTAGTAACATAGACATAAGTGCATATACCCTTATTAGTTACTAGGATCTCAAAAACGAAGTTCGGAGAGAAAAAAAAAACCTCAATTACATATATCACTTCAAATTCCAGTGCAACCAAATTCTCAAAAAAAGGAAAAAAAAAAAACCCTATATAAAAAAAAATCTAAAAACAAAATGCATGGTCATACTTCACAAAGGTCAAGTGACTCAAGCACAAGTGCACAACAATCAGCTATATTCTAAATCATATATTTTACTTATACTAAAGTACAGCAATCAACCATTGATTATAATCTTTACCCAAATATACACATAAACCTTGAAATTAATTTGATTTCACTAAACCAAAGTCCTCCTTTAGCTCTCCCTTCTGCTGCTGACTTCCACACCTCAGCATAGCCAACTCTTCTTCATCAATCACCTTGTTTTTCCTCTCTTCAACAGGTCCATAAGACCAGCTACAGAACACAAAATACAATATATTCAAGAAACTTATTGTAGCCAAAACCCAATAATAATAGTCATAATGACCCTTGTTAATGTTGCTTGAAACCCAACTATCTTTTCCTCCTTTCTTGGTAATTCCATCCACCAAGTTCAGTATTACACTTGCTATCAAGCTTGCCACTGCCATCCCTACGCCGAACAGACATGTTGCTATGCTCGACATGCTCTTGGGCATTTCCGAGTAGAAGAATTCTGTTTGTCCGATACCATTGAAAGCCTCGGATAAGCCACTAAAGCCATGTTGGAATACAAGCCAAAAGGCAGACATGTGGAGTACAGCTTCACCATTGTTGGCAAACCCAAGACTAATAGCACGTTGCCTTCGTATGTGTTCCACTATTCCGGCAACCAACATAGACATGAATGTGCAAAAGAGGCCAATCCCCATCCTCATCTTCACACCAATGCGAGCTGGCTTGCCACGAATCTTCGATGCCAAGGGAAGGAGTACGCGATCATAGATTGGAATCCAAAGTACTATAATGATGATCGTGAAAGTACCAAATGAAGCAGCTGGTACTTCAAACTTCGGGCCTAGGTGTCTATCCATAGTTTTTGCCTGGAGAAGACCGAATGAACCCTGGTTTGTGTGTATGGACATTATGACCCCTGTTGACCAAATCGGAAGGACTCTAATGAGTGACTTTAGCTCTTCAACTTCCTCCACCGTGCACAGTTTCCATGGATTTTTTGGCAAATTGTCAGGGCCAATGTCATGGGTGGGATCTTGAATGATACAAGCTTTATTCAAGAACCTAAAGTCGAAGATTGGAAAAGAAAAACATGTAAGATTTCTCCTCAGGTACAGACTACAGAAGATTGAGCAAACATTAAGAAAATATTATAAACTTTTGGAAAAGAAAAACAGACCTTAATCTGTCACTGGGGACAGTTATTGTGGAATCCTTCTTAAAATAATACTGCACACTTGATCCTTGAGGTGGCAAAGTCATTTTTCTGTTTCTGAAAGCAGCAACAGCAACTTGTACAAGACTGGTAAGAAGACTCCTTTTAACCTTATTCATCACATAGAAAGGAAAGGCGAGGAAGAAGAAGAGGCCCGATAAGAACATGAGGATTACCGGGATTCCAAAACCGATCCTCCAACCCAAGTGATCTTGAATGTATACAATCACCGTCAAAGCAATCACAACAGAAAGGCAAGCACAAGCATAGTACCAGTTAAAGAAGGTTTCTAAAACCCTCCTATTCTTAGGATTTTCTCTTTGGTCCACTTGATCGGCGCCAAAAGCCTGAGAACAAGGCCTCACACCACCAGCACCTATAGACATGAGAAGAAAGGCGAACACGAGGAGTGCATACTGTCCTGATGTTGGGGATTCACAGGTTTGCGGTGCTAAATGGTTGCATGGCGGAGGCTTAACATGCGGTATTACCGTTGTCAGCCACAGAAGAATTGTCCCCTGCATTAACGAAATTTTAGTCTTGAAATTTTTTACATCAAAATACTTCTAGCAGAATTATGCAGTTTCAAGTCTCAATTTGATTAGCATAACTGACATCAGTTACTCTAGATAGTAATGCGGTATAAACACAAAAATGCATGTTTTACTTGTGTAACAGTAACAAAATAACAAAATATGAAAAATTACAAACTATTGGAGGTATGAATTTCGTGATTGTTTGCCAATGCCTCATATGTTTTGCCCATAACCAAACTACATTCCGAAACAAGATTATTAACCTGAATCAATCTTGGCCAAACCGAACCCGGAAATTTATCTATCCGACATTTGATTAATATTATATAAAAATGTTTTGATAAACTTAAATATGGCCAACTCGAATTGACTCGATTCCAAATGACTCATCATCCGCATATTAACGAACTGAACTAACTCGAACGAAACTGTACTCTAAACTAGAACTCTCGGGTTAAATTGAACCGAAATTGACTCAACCCAACCCAAAAATTAAGCTTTACATACAAATTTTTTGATAGACTTGAATAGGATCTAGCCTGAATTGACTCGAATCCAATTATATGACCCATTACGCGAATTATAATGATTCAAAATAACCCGAACCAAACTCGTTTGGAACAGTCTAAAACCACCATTTGCCAGTTGCCACATCTACAGGCCTTAGGCCCATATGAACCAAAAAGGGTGGAATATGCTTCAGTCATCATAACCCTAAATCTTACCAAAATCCATATAATGTCATAATTTGTAATTTGGTTATACATAGATTTGGAAGCATAGATTAATCATATAAGCTGTCATAATTTGTAATTTGGTTACATAGATTTGGAAGGATAAATTAATCATACAACCACGCACTACTTCATCATATCTTAAGAGAAGCCAGGTCATGTGGTCCCGAAAAACCACAGCTCCTCATTCGACGTCCTCTCTGTTTATTTTCTCGACTTGTGAGCCGGCGCAATTATGATTGTAAATGGAATCACATATAAATATAGCAGGTCATAGTATGATCATATTGGTTCTCTTTCCCGAGGTTTATTTCACTAAATAAGGTTTGCTTAATCATAATGAAAGAAATGTACCATGTATCATTGTATTGGACTATTGGGTTGTTCTCATTATTTCTACTGCTTCTTAAGCTGGCACTATATGGAAAGGTATCAATGTTGTACTTGTATTCCTATTGCTATCTCCACATGTAATGTTTTTCTTGGTGTAAATGAACGAGTAAGCGCAGTGATGTAGAATTATAGACGGGGTTTGTCTCTGGTAGACGGGTACCATTCCCACAAGACTTTACCAACTAAGCTAGATGATATCCACATCTCAACATATAATGTGAAACCTTGTCAATGAAAGTATGAGACTACTTATTTCTACAATTTTGATATGTACAACCCTAGATGCTAAGAATAAACATTAAATATATTACCTAAAATTGTTATCATGCATTCGTTGGTGCTATTAAAGCTTAATTATTCCTTAATATTTCCACTTTTGGATTCTTATAGTCGCATATATCATTTTCCCTTGACTAATTACGTACTGATAATAATTTCGAAGATACTCCACATTGTGTAGGTTATTCACCTCTAATAAATAATGAATAATTGAATATATATTTTATTATGCCGAACTAGAGCCCACCTATTATGGTATTTTAAAATAATTATCATTGCTGAAATGAAAACCACTCCCAATTTAAATTAACCATTAGTAGAGAAATTGAGGTTGAGAATTCTTGACCTTGTGGATTCTCTCTCCTCATAATTTTAATATATAAAACATCAAATACTTTGAAACAAAATAAATAATTAGTTTAACAATAAGCTAAGTAATCACCGCCGTTCCGCTAATTGAGAAAGAAGCCCCCCCAAGGAACTAGTTTGGCGGTTCCTTTACCATCACTACTTCAAATTCTAACAAAGTATCAACAAAAATAAATAAAAATTTTAATTCCGATAATATTTTTTTTTTAAGTAAAATTAATTCATTAATAAAGGAGTCATACGATATCTATAATAGAAATCAGGAATAACAAGTACATAACAATTTTGAACAAATAAAATTCAAAATTTGCAATAATACTCTTAGAATTATGTTATTTGGACTTTTATTCATAAATTAATAAGATCATACTAAAAGAAAGAAATTATTCTAGTATACCCACCAAAAAAAATTAAAATTGGAGGGGACAACTTGAGGAAAAAGGTTCAAAAAGGATACAAAAAGTTGTTAATTATTTAGGACAAGAACCACGGACCCCCATACTCGTACATACCATGTGAACATTAGCCAACACGCATTAAAAATAAACTTAGACGTTTAAAAAAATTATATAATTTCTAAATTTTTTTAAAAAAACAAAAAGTCAAATAATTGCGACTTATATGTAGTACTGTGGACCTTGCTGACTCCAAACAGCGTTAAACAAAACACTATCATGTGCTTTGACAACTATCACCGTGTTACACTTTCTAAGTTCTACCTCCCTCAAATTCTTAGGTGTTCTTGAAAACAAATTACTTTTACGTTAATGTAAAAGTGTAAAAGATCATGCGCAGAGCATGCGAGCTTAGCTTGTTATAGGAACATAACAAGCTAAGGTGTAGTTGGAAACATTATAGACGGACTATCTATAGATAAATGAAGAGAATGAAGAGGTGAGAAAATTTACCAAAAGACTGAAGATGGAACCAATACCAATGGTAAGAAAACGACCGAGATAAGAATCAGCAACAAAAGCACCAATAAGAGGGAAAAAATTAGTAGCAGCTGTCCAAAAAAAGAGCAAATTCTGGCCTTTTGCTAAGCTCATCTTGTAATCTTTCATCAAATAAATTATCATATTTGGTGTTAATCCATAACTTGCCACCTTCTCAAATGACTCATTTGCTGTCCAATCATTGAATTTCAAATTTTTCAGTATTCATTCAATCTCAAAATATAACAAATTAACAATGCAAATTCAAAAAAAGAAATTTATAATTTAATGAGGGTAATTGAGTAATTATACCTATGATAAATGGCATAGTAATAAAACCACCCTTTTTCTTCTTAGAAGTTTCTTCTTCATCTTGGTTATGTCCATTCATCTTTCTTTCTTCATCACTTGAAGACTCCATTTTTGGGAGGAGAGAGATGAGAGAGAAACCACAGAGAAAGAATGAGAGAGAGATAGAGAGAGAGAAAATATGGAAGGATGAGTGAACAACTGCCTCTACCCAAGTATTTAAATATGTTGCTTTTTTCTGTTTTGGGAGGTGTTTTTTTTTTTTTTTTTTTTAAATACTTCTCTCGTTCTGAAATAAATATATCTGGTCTCTAATCTCTATTTTATGTGAGAGCTTTTTTTAGAGAAACATTTATTTACTTTCTCTGATATTCTTAGTTGTCCCATTTTCTTTGGGCACACATACCGATGCAAAAAATTTATCATACACCCGGGTGTACCGTGAGTATAGTATACTCAATGCTATTTTTTTGCTCATTGCTCATTTAAAATCATCCAAATTAGCAAAATGTACTTAAAAGCGTGAGTTCCAAATAAGCAAAAATTAATCTTGGGTGTATCATGCACATGGTACACCTGGGTGTGTGATGAATTAACTCTTTGCCGATATACTACTCCCTCCATCCCATAATATAGTGCTCACTTCTCATTTTTCACGAGAATTAAGGAAATGGAAGGAGTAAGTACTTTCTTGGTACCTTTGTCTTGGAACTAACTATTTACTTTCTTTTTCCTTTAAATTAAAATAAAAAAGCAATAAATGTTCATTGGAATGTTGTAAAACAATAAATAAGGACACATTTTTTAAAAGAAATGTAGGGGTATTTTGGAAACTTTATGTAGAAATGAAGGATAATTTAGTCCAAATAAATTGATAAAAAAGAAAATAGGCACAACATTTTGGAACACCCAAAAATGAATGTGAGCACTATATTATGAGACGGAGGGAGTATTTTGAACCTTTATATCTTTAATTATCAATAAGCAAAAATTACAAAAAAATTGATATTTGGAAAATATATACATTGAGACGAATCTAACAAAATAGCACATGATTATAAATAGTGTTAAAAGTCAAAACGAGTCATCTAAAATAAGATGAAATATTTTAGATTTGAAAAAGTATATTTTTTATAATGAAAATATAAATTATATGAAATATAAAAATTTGGGAACCCATGATATAGTAGGGTGGTGGCCTGGTGGGGGAAGTTCTGCTCTGGCAGATTTCACACTGACAAAAGAAATAGGAAAAAAAGTTACTTCCCTACTTCTTATTCACATATGTTGCGTGTCCAATCTAATAAGTAATGCTATCTATATATCTATATATGCATGTCTGTATACATGCATCTTATATTAAAAGAAAAATGTTTAAAAAAAATTAAAATGAAATTTGAGCAGGTAGACTATTCATGTATCTAATTTGTAATATATACTATGATTCATTTTGATAATATAAGGTTATGGCTTGATGGCAGATCTTCCCATGTGTGACGGTCTAAAGTTAGAATATAACAATCATATATCATATGCTTTCTTAGTAATAGAGTATAAAGTAAGAAACTAATTATTGAATTGAAATAATAAACATAAAAGTACTCTGTTTAGCAAAGTGTAGTGGCTTTGTAATGATTTTGAAGGTTGTTTATTGAGACCTTTACAGAACTATGCAGCAAAGCTTTGCCCAATGAGGGGGAAGGTTGAAAATATTTGGGAAATTATCTATCATTTGTTAAAATTGTAAGTCGTTTATTTAATGATCCAATTTTACAATTAGTATGTTTGGTTAATGACGAAGTCGGAATCAATGAAGGAAAAGCAAACGCAATTCCTAGTACGAGCAAACAGATTTACAATCGAACCGTGCAGCTAACCTCACTACGTTAGTTAAGGTTATGATAATGACCAATTATGACCTTAGTCATAGTAGATACATCTAAGAGTTACTACCGGTAAATTTAATTTGTCGATGATCAGTTTGGTGAGATGTGAACTCAAGAACATTGCAAGATCTACATTCGTTAAATTCTCTATTATAGCTTTTTTCTTTAAAGACAACTTTTGATTTTTAAGGTGTTTTTGGGTCCGACAATACTCGATGTCATGGATTGTAATGGAATGTGCTCCAAAAATTATCATGGTGGACAAAACTACTAACTATTGGTATATTTAATTTCAAGAGTAGGATTGATCTCAATTTTCTAAAAGTCTTATGTATAGTTATGATTCTTGTAATAAATGTATTAATAGTTTGATTACAAAGACTAATTATAAAAAAAAAAATTGATTACAAAGACTATGTCTTTAGATGACAAATCATTGTTCACAAGTTTAAGCTCCACACTTAAAGAGAATAATATGGCGAGAGCCCCATATAGAAAATAGAGGTGCCACTTTGGGATTAGCTTTGGTGAGAATGTGTATTTGAGAAACTTATGAAAACTTGTCAATTGACTTGTCCTTGATTTTGCGGAAGCATTACAATATATATATCTCTCTCAGAAGTTGAGCTGTACAAGAAACCTAATTGCACCCAAATTAGGCAAGAGAATGACCAGTATTGGGAAACAACAAACACTTGTTTCCATATTACATAAAACACTCCTAAAATATATCCACAATACTCCCCCTCAAGTAGGAGCGTAAAGGTCACGAACGCCCAACTTGGACAGTAGAAAAGAGAATGCTGGAACACCAAGTGCCTTGGTGAAAACATCCGCCAACTGAAATTTAGTACCAACATGCGACATAGAAATCACTCCACGTAGCAACAACTCACGCACGAAATGACAATCAATGTCTATATGCTTCGAGCGCTCATGAAAAACTGGGTTGGAAGCTATGTGAATTGCAGCTTGACTATCACAAAATAAACGAACAGGTTGGCAATGTTGAACGCCAAGGGAGGCCAGCAAAACACGCAACCATTTAACTTCCGCGCACGCATGAGCCATGGCACGATATTCGGCTTCTGCCGACGAACGGGAAACGGTGGATTGTTTCTTTGTCTTCCAAGAAATCGGAGAATGACCCAAAGTCACAAAATATCCACTAACCGAACGACGAGAAATGGGACAACTAGCCCAATCCGAATCACAATAAGCATATAGTTTCAAGTCGCAATCAGCATGTAACATTAAACCTTGACCCGGATGACCTTTCAAGTACCGCAAAACGCGAATGGCAGCATCAAAATGATCTTGCCTCGGAGCTTGCATGAATTGAGACAAGATGTGAACTGCATATGACAAATCAGGCCGTGTGATAGTGAGATAAATCAATCGACCAACCAAACGGCGATACTGCCCTGGGTCCTTAAACAATATAATGGACTAGTTGACACTGCAAGTTGATGGTTTTGCGGCAAAGGCGTCTCAACAGGCTTGCACGCAAGAAGTCCGGCCTCCTCGTCCAATGCATACTTACGCTGGTTAAGGAACATTCCTTCGAAAGAGCGCGCACATTCGATGCCAAGAAAATATTTCAAAGGACCTAGATCTTTAAGACGAAAGCAATCATTAGGTAGCGCTTAAAGGATGTGCACAAAGTAGGATTATTGCCTGCAACCAGAATGTCGTCAACATATACCAGGACGGACAAAATAGCTCCACCTCTACGATATGTAAAGAGAGTATGATCAGCGTGAGATTGTCGAAAACCATACTTTCGGAGGGAGAAAGTAAGTTTGTGAAACCAATTACGAGGGGACTGTCGTAAGCCATAAAGAGACTTACGGAGACGACATACTTTACCAGGAGAAGCACCAGAAAAACCGGGAGGAAGACGCATATACACCTCCTCATTCAAATCACCATGGAGAAAGGCGTTATTAACATCTAACTGATGTACTTCCCATTTCCTAGCAACAGCAACAGCAAGGAAAGTACGAACAGTAACCATCTTTGCCACGGGGGCAAAAGTTTCTGTAAAATCTTCACCCTCCTTTTGGTGGTTTCCAAGAACAACCAATCGTGCCTTCTCACGTTCAACAGTACCATCTGATCGTAGCTTAATTTTGAAAACCCATTGGCACCCAATTGGTTTCTTTCCGGGAGGCAGATCAGTAATCTCCCAAGTTTGATTTCTCTCTAGGGCATCAATCTCATCCCTCATAGCCTTGCGCCAACATTCATGTTCTGGCGCTTCTTTGTATGACCTGGGTTCTTTGTTAGCACTTAAAGCAGCAACAAATCTACAATGGCTAGCATTAAACTTATCATAAGTCACATAATGGGCAATAGGAAACCGCGTACCTGAGGAAGACGATGGCTCGGATGTAGAGGAGATGGAGTGTGTATGTCTAGCTAGAGATGGCAATTATCCATGTGTGAGTGGATTATCCATCCACCTGCCCCGAATAAACGGGTGAAAACCCGCGGTTAAGCGGGTGATGTGTGGATCGGGTCGGATGGGAATGACTTTTTTTTACCCATCACCCGATCCATCATCCACCCGTTAAAAATTATATATATATATATATATATATATATATATATATATATATAAAATTAAAATATGAAAAAAAAAATTTATTTTAAAACTTTTACTGCCACTTACCATTTAATGTAATAAAAAAATACTAATACACTTCTCAAATAAAATACTAGAAGTGAAAAATAAAAAACCTAGAGTTCACATTTTCACCATTTCTCATCTTCCTCAACTGCAAGCCCGCAACTCTCAAGAGTCTCAAGTCTCACTTCTTTCTCTCTCCTGCTTTTGAGCATTTCTTTGATCTTCCTCAACCGCAAGTCTCAAGATATTCATAATACATGTTGGAGTTAAGGCTTGGAAAAACCTTGGCTCATTTTCTTGTTTGTCCCACATTGCTTGTGGGAGGGAATTTCTTCATGTTTATATATTTCCTCCCTCCTTCCATCTATTGAGTTGTGACTAGAGATGCTTTTGTGGTTGGATGATATGTTTGGTTTGGGCTTGCTATCACACACACGCGCGCGTGCGCCGCCGGGTCAGGGACATGGGCTTTGGGCTTTGGGGAATAAACTTAACTTAACTAAATTTTTGGACCCGGGAGCTACGCGTGTGTGGCTGTTGAAATTCTATAACGTTTTACCGTTACAGTATTCATGGCAATCCCTAATTATCCGCCCATTGATTTCTGTCTTGATTGCTATCCGTTTTTTGGCTTGATTCTTCCCTATAAAATCAGTGCCATCCTGTTCAGTCAGACACAAAAAAAAAAAAAACAACAAACACTCTTCTCTCTTCCCTTCTCTTCTCTATTCCTGGGTTTTCGTGCTATTCTCTAAAGCTCAGTTTGCTAGTGGTGGCATTCTTAGCTGCTGTGTAAACCTTGGGGAGCATTCCGGCCAAGATCGATAACCACCATTGTCGGGCCGTAATTGCTTTCAAGTCAGTGATCTCCTATCACGGCACAGCCTTGAAAGTTATCTATTTCTGCCTTTGCGAAACTCTTATTCCAACAATTTGAAAGCAATTACGAATATTTGCAATGGCAGAAAGTTCAACCAAATCAATGGCTCATCTGTCCAAACTTGAGTCCCTTGATGGAAATAACTACAAACGCTGGGCTCAGAAACTTCTTATGTTTTTCGAGCAACTGGATATTGACTATGTCCTGTTCAATGACTGTCCCACTGCCATTACGGCCTGTCGATTCATCTTCTCCTTCTGCTGCTTTGTCATTAAGCGGAATGAGGATCAAATTACGAAATATGAAAAAGATAATAAAACAGTTCGTTTCCATCTCCTTAATCGATGACTAATAATTTGTTTGATTTGTTTATGGTTCATAAGTCATCTAAACCGATTTGGGAGGCCCTTGAGAAAAAATATGGGGCGATGATCTTTGGGAAAACGAAATATGTTGTAGGAAAGTGGTTGTCTTTCCAAATGGTTGATGACAAACCTATCATGGACCAAGTTCATGTCTACGAAAATTTATGTGCTTGATGTTCTAAATGAGGACATGAAAATGCATGAGGTTTTCCAGGCTAATGTTCTGCTGGAAATATTTCCTCCTTCTCGGAGGGAGTTCCAGTAACAATCGAAGCATAGGAAAGAGTTCCTATCTCTTCGGGAACCGATCGACCATATGAGGATTGAAGAGGCCAACCGGATCAAAGATAATCGGGACTCGGCTCTTGTCAATGTTTCCAAAGCTAATCTGGTGGAATCTGTTCTTTGCGCCAAGTTCTGATAAGTTCAAGGGTAAGGGCAAGAAGGTATTCAACAAGGGTAAGAAGCAAGGAAAAGTGAACAAACCAAGTGGTAAGATTCAAAAGAGGACCTTTGTGTGCTATGTGTGTGGAAAGCCTGATCATAAGGCTTACCAATGTCCTCAACGCCAAGGTTCTGTCCAAAAAGAAACTCCCTCAAGCTAACCTTGCTTTGTTTCGGATGATGTTATTCTTCTTTGTGGTGGTTGAAGCAAATCCGGTCGAGAATCGTTCGACTGGATTCCGGACACCGGGGCTTCAAGGCATTTACTGTTCGAACAAAGAGGCTGCTCCATGACTTCCTGGATGCAACGAGAAGGTGAGTGCGTCTACATGGGGAATGCAGCAACTGCTGGAGTGCTTGGACATGGAAAGGTCACTCTAAAACTTACCTCTGGAAAAACCCTCTCCCTTTCAAATGTCTTGTATGTTCCTACTATGCGTCGTAACCTAGTGTCTGGTGCCTTGTTAAACAAAGCTGGTTTGAAAATTGTTTTTGAGGCTGACAAGGTTGTAATGACTCGTGGTGGGGAATTTGTGGGGAAAAGGGTATCTGAGTGGAGGTTTGTTTATTTTAAATGTTGCTTCTTACGTATCTCGCTATTAATAAAACCTGTTTGTGGTTACGCTTATATTCTTTGAGTCTTTAAATTTATGGCACGGTAGATTAGGACATGTGAATGTTGCCTCTATTAAGAGACTAAGGACCTTAGAATTGATTCCTAATCTGTCCTCAACCGAGTTCTCTAAGTGTCCTATTTGTGTTGAAGCAAAATTTACCAAGAAACCTTGCAAAACCGTGACTCAAAGGACCACCCAACTTCTAGAATTGGTTCATACGAGACTTAGGCGACTTTCAGAACACTAGAAGTAGAGGAGGAAAATTCCGGTATATTTCCTTTGTTGATGATTACTCGAGGTTCACTAAGTTATACCTTCTTAAGACCAAAAGTGAGGCGGGGAAGCTTTTTTGAAGTATAAGGCCGAGGTAGAAAACCAACTTGATAGGAAAATCAAGAGGGTTAGGTCCGATAGGGGTAGAGAATATGAGAACTTCTCTTGGAATGACCATTGTGAGAAATTGGGAATCATTCATGAACTTAGTGCTCCTTATGTACCCCAACAAAATGGTGTAGCTGAAAGGAAAAATAGGTCCTTGAAAAATATGATGAATGCTATGCTTGTAAGTTACGGGTTGCACGATGAAATGTGGGGGAAGTCTGTTCTTTCGGCTTGTCATGTTCTTAACCGAGTTCCTCACAAAAGATTAGATAAGACCCCTTATGAGCTATGGAAGGGTTATCCTCCAAACTTGAGTTTTACGAGTGTGGGGGTGTCTAGCCAAAGTTGGGCTTCCGACTATAAAAAGTCAAACATAGGACCTAAGACTTTTGATCTTTGTATTCATTGGTTATGCTCATGCTTGCATATAGATTCATGTCTCGAGTGATAGGTCTATACGTGAGTACAGAGATGCTGAGTTTTTTGAACATGTTTTTCCTTTGAAAAAAGGTGATGTTGCATCTCGTGCCTTCTTGTTCTTCTCCTGCTTGTTGATTTATCTACTTGTTCTACGCATGATGTTCTACCTACTTGTGATACTCCTGCTGATTTGACTTTGAGTAGTAGTTCGGTTGACATGCATGCTAGCGGTTCCTCCGTCGTAGATGAGCCTAGGAGAAGTAAGAGACCTAGAGTAGCAAAAGACTTTGGTTACGATTTTGTTCTTGCTTTTCTATCCGAAAGTTCTTGTGTTGACTTGTTGAGTGATGAACTAGTTTATGCTTTCATGATAGAAGAGGACCCAAAGACCTTTGATGAGGCAATGAGATCTGTGGATGCTAGTTTTTGGAAAGAGGCCATTAAGAGTGAGTTAGATTCCATAGTGTCTAACTCTACTTGGGAGTTAACTGACTTACCTAAGGGATCAAAGACCATAGACGGTAAATGGATCTTTAAAAAGAAGTTGAGACCTGATGGAACTATCGAGAGGTTTAAAGCTAGGCTTGTCATCAGGGGCTTCACTCAGAGGAAAGGACTAGATTACTTTGACACTTATTCTCCTGTGACTAAGATAGCCACTATTAGGACCCTGCTTGCTCTTCTTTGCTATTCATGACTTAGTTATACATCGAGATGGATGTTAAGACCGCTTTCCGAATGGTGACTTAGAGGAGGAGATTTACATGTCTCAACTCGAGGGTTTCGTGGTGTTAGGTCAAGAAGATAAAGTGTGCAAATTGAGGAAGTCCTTATATGGTCTCAAACAAGCACCAAAACAATGGTATGAAAAATTTGATAGTCTTGTGGTGTCAAATGGTTTCATTGTAAACAATTCGATTCTTGTGTTTATTCAAAATTGATAGGATCGGATTGTGTGATTATATGTCTTTATGTGGATGACATGCTGATTTTTGGTAACAACTTAAAGGTGGTTAATGATACTAAACTTTTCTTGTCTTCAAAATTTGAGATGAAAGATTTGGGGGAAGCGAGATGTGATTTTAGGAGTCGGACTTAAGAGAGTCTCCGGTCGCATTTCCCTTAGTCAGTCTCATTATGTGGAAAAAGTGCTTAAAAAGTTTAATTCCTTTGATGTTGTTCCAGTGAGTTCTCCCTATGATTCCAGTATTCATTTGACCAAGAACTTAGGTGAAAGTGTCTCTCAAAGTGAATATGCAAAAATCATAGGTAGTTTGATGTACCTCATGAACTGTACTCGACCCGACATAGCTTATGCAGTGAGTAGACTTAGTAGATATACACATAACCCTAGTAATGAACACTGGAGTGCTCTTCATCGTCTTCTCGGATACCTAAAAGGAATCATGATTTTTGTTTGCACTATTCTAAATTTCCTGCTGTTCTTGAAGGATTTTGTGATGCAAACTGGGTATCTGGTAATGATGAGATTAGTTCAACTAGTGGCTATGTGTTTACCCTTGGTGGTGGTGCTATATCGTGGAAGTCTTCGAAACAGACTTGTATAGCACGTTCCACCATGGAGTCTGAGTTCATTGCCCTCGAGTTGGCAGGGCAAGAAGCTGAATGGTTGAGAAACTTGTTGTCGATGTTCCTTTATGGGGTGGACGGGGTTCACTGTCTCTCTTCATTGTGATTCTCAAGCAGCCATTGGTGTTGCTAAGAACAGTGTCTACAATGGTAAGAAGAGACACATACGGATCGGACATGGAGTCGTCAAACAACTCTGAAAAATGGGGTGATTTCTTTGGACTATGTGAGGTCCGAAAGAAATCTTGCGGCACCCTTTACTAAGGGGTTATCTAGGAGAGTTGTCCTAGAGTCGTCGAGGGGATGGGGCTAAAGCCCATTGGTTGAGATCTTATGGTGGATACTCGTTTGTGGTCAAACGAAGCCATGAAATCTTAACTTGCACTACATTTCCCATCCCTATGACACATGGTAGTGCTTTTATCCATAGCCTATTGGTGGTGCTTCGAGACGCACTTGATGGATATACATTGAGAGGTTGAGCATTTTGCTCTTAATAGTTCCATATCCCTCCGGGGTGGTGTTATTGAGAAACACTTGATGGACTACCTACGTAAGTGTGGAGGTTAAGCCGCCTTCTATGAAAGAGCTGGGTGTCTTTCTAGAGCACTTATTAGACCCAAGGTATGCGCATGGCAATAAAACGCTTGTGATGTATCGCGGAGATTGCACGATCTTAAGGTAGGTATGTGTTGTGAGGGTCTCAACGGAACTCTGGTGAGTTCAAGAGTAATTCACTCACTAGATAGTAAGTTGTTGCCTCATTTCACTATGCATCAATTCAAATCGAAAGATATTGGTGTTTAAGTACTTTCCTTTCCTTACCCAGGAATTTCTTTTGCTTTTCTGAGCCTTTGTGGGGGATTGTTGGAGTTAAGGCTTGGAAAAACCTTGGCTCGTTTTCTTGTTTGTCCCACATTGCTTGTGGGAGGGAATTTCTTCATGTTTATATATTTCCTCCCTCCTTCCATCTATTGAGTTGTGACTAGAGATGCTTTTGTGGTTGGATGATATGTTTGGTTTGGGCTTGCTATCACACACACGCGCGCGCGCGCCGCCCGCCCGGACCGGACCAGGGCCTTGGGCTTTGGGGAATAAACTTAACTTAACTAAATTTTTGGACCCGGGAGCTACGCGTGTGTGGCTGTTGGAATTCTGTAACGTTTTACCGTTACAGTATTCATGGCAATCCCTAATTATCCGCCCATTGATTTCTGTCTTGATTGCTATCCGTTTTTTGGCTTGATTCTTCCCTATAAAATCAGTGACATCCTGTTCAGTCAGACACACAAAAAAAAACAACAAACACTCTTCTCTCTTCCCTTCTCTTCTCTATTCCTGGGTTTTCGTGCTATTCTCTAAAGCTCAGTTTTCTAGTGGTGGCATTCTTAGCTGCTGTGTAAACCTTGGGGAGCATTCCGGCCAAGATCGATAACCACCATTGTCGGGCCGTAATTGCTTTCAAGTCAGTGATCTCCTATCACGGCACAGCCTTGAAAGTTATCTATTTCTGCCTTTGCGAAACTCTTATTCCAACAATACATGTAAGTAAACTTTCCAAAGACTGATTTACTGTAATTTGGTGATTGGTATGCAATGATTCTTATGTTATTCTTTCTCTCTCCTGCGTTTCTTGTTTAATTAATTGTTTGCTGAAATTATTTTACTAATTTATTTGTTGTGCTTTGCTTCGTTTAACAATTACTATAATTTGGTTGTTCGAATTCATTTATCTAAGCTTGAATTCTACTTGTTTTCGTTTAATTACCTGATAATTATGTTCTGTCATGGAAAGAAAACCATGTTCTTGTTTAATTTAGGTTGGTTGAATTTTTTCGTATTTGATTTATTTAGTTCTGGACATGGGAGATACATCGGATAGTAGCACCTCTAAATCGTTCCCTCTCACTCAAGGCTCATCTCCTGACATCCACAACCCCATGCCATCTCCATCTCCAACTCCCAGTCTGAGCCCTGAATCTCAACCAGTTGAGGTACCTCAAACCTCAACAAAAGAGGCGCCACATGCTGCTGAAAACAAATCCACAATGGCTCCACCTCAAGTACCACCTCGTCTTTGTAGAAAACTTACATAACCAGTATGGAATCACTTTGAGAAGGTGATAGTGAATGGCGAAGAGAAAGCTCAATGTGTGCATTGCAACCGACATTACTCTGCCAAAGGTAAAAATGGCACCTCCCATCTCAAAGATCATATTGAACTAAGGTGCAGTAGAAAGTATAGTACACAAGTTGATTTGCGCCAAAAACTCTTGTCTATTAATCGTAAACAAAATTCAACATCACAACTTGAGAACCATGTGTTTTCTCAAGAGGTATCACGAAAGGAGCTTGCTAACATGGTTATTCTTCATGAATATCCATTGTCCATTGTTGACCATATTGGGTTTCGAAGATTCATCAATAGCTTGAATTCAAGCTCTAAGATAACTAGCCGTAATACCTTGAAAAACGACATCATGAAGATGTTTGGAAGTGAGAAAGCAAGCTTGAAGAAGCTCTTTGATGATCATGTTGGAAGAGTGGCAATTACTAGTGATATGTGGACAGCTTCAAATCAGAAAAAAGGATACATGGTTGTTACATCACATTTCATTGACGATCGTTGGATTTTGCGGAATAAGACTTTGAGGTATCCCCTTTTCTTTATGCTTCTGGTTTGCTACCTGGTTGCTTGCTCATGAAACAAAACTGATTTTTTTTTAATTATCTGTTAAATCCATAGGTTTGTTTATGTCCCTTGTCCACATACTGCCAATATGCTTGCCCAAGTGTTGGTTGATTCTCTGAATATGTATAATATAGGTGAGAAAGTTTCTTTTGTGGTTCTTGACAATTGTTCGACAAATGATGCGATGATTGATGTTTTACAAGAGAAATTTGATCCTGATAGTTTGTTGTTGGATGGTGAGTTTTTACATGTGCGTTGTAGTGCATATATATTAAATCTCATTGTGCAAGATGGTCTAGACGTAATTTCTGGTGGAATTGAAAAGATTCGTAATTGTGTTGTGTTTTGAACAGCCACTCCTAGTAGAGTTCAAAAGTTTGAGGATAAGGCTAGAGCCTCGAAAATTGATTGTTCTAGAAAGTTGCAACTTGATTGTAAAACTAGGTGGAATAGCACCTATTTGATGCTTGTTAGTGCTATGCCATATAGGAATGTCATTGGTAACTTGAAAACTCAAAACCCCAGGCTTAAGTTCAGTGTTCCTACTCCACGTGATTGGGAGTTGGCGGAAATAATATGTGATAAGTTAAAGAGGTTTCACAAACCACTGAGTTGTTCTCTGGTAGGAAATATCCTACTGCCAATCTGTTTTTTCGACAAGTATGTGAGATCAAAATGGCATTAAAAAAGTGGAAAGAAAGTGAAAAAGAAGAGCAACTTATTAAGGACATGGCTGAAAAAATGATAGAGAAGTTTGACAAGTATTGGGCAAGTACCAATGGCATTTTGGCGATGCAACCTATTCCGGACCCTAGAAATAAGTTAGAATGTGTGGAGCACTATTTCAATATAATTTATGGTGATGATTCATTCCTTGAAATTGAAAGGATTAAGAGATTATTGTATGATCTTCTTCTTGAGTACCGGGACAAAGTAAGCAGAGATGATTTTCACTCTTATTCTAGTCATGATGGTGTGTCAAGTGGGAAACGAAAAGCTGGAAATGATTCTTTGGATAGTGGTGATGAAGGTGATACATGGACCCAAATTAAGAAGAATAAGAAAAAGAAGGTAAATGTGAGATGTGAGTTAGACCACTATCTTGAGGATGATGCATTACCAGAGAGCAGTGCATTTGATGTGCTTCATTATTGGAAAATTGATTTGAAATATCCAACTTTGAGAAAAATTGCTAAGGATATTATAGGCATTCCTGCATCAACGGTGGCCTCTGAGAGCGCTTTTAGTATGGGTGGAAGGGTAGTGAGTCCCCATCGTTCGAGGCTTCATGCTGACATAGTGGAGGCACTTATGTGTATGCAAAATTGGATCCATGGACAATATGCAGGTAAATAAGTACATGTAGTTCATTATTTCTATATGACTTTAAGTTTTCATATATTAATTACAAGTTTTTTTTATATATAATTTCAGAATCTTCTCTTGAGAATGCACATGCATGTGCTACTATTTTGGAGGACTTTGATGTGGAAGGCGATGGCAGCTCATCAAGTGTAGTGCTTGATGTTAACTCAGTATATATTCTCACTCTTAATTCTGATTTTTTTCCCCTTTGAAAATATGTTTAATTTTTTAATATTGGTTTTATCCCTATTTATGCTAGGATGGAGAGGACTTTTGAGAAGAAAGGAATGAGAAGATCTGAAGGAGCACCGGAGCAGCACCTAACTAGCATATAGCAATGGATTTGTTGTATTTTATTATTTGACAATTTATTAAGCCATTATTAGTTTTACTATTCGGTGTGTAATGAGATTGATATTTATCACTTTATTGTTAATATATGAGTCTTTAATTAAGTTTTCAAATATTAATTTTTAAAAAAAGTTGTTAAATCAACAAAATAATTTTTTTAGTATCACCCGCTTTCCACCCGCTCCACCCGCGGATGATGGGTGGAGCGGGTGATGGATGGAATTTTTCGCGGGTGATGGATGGTGTGGATGGAGATTTGGGTCGCGGGTGATGGGGCGAATGTAGCTTCACCCGACCCATCTCCGATCCATTGCCATCCCTATGTCTAGCCGAGTGACATATATAGTCTGTATGCCAAGAGGGAGGACGACGTTGACGAGTCGTTGGAACAGTTACATCATCACAAGAAGTCGTGGCCTCGGGCTCAGGAGGCACGGTAGGAGTGCTGCGTGCCTCAGGCGAAGACTATGCCAGCACTGCCTCATCATCACACAATCGCACAATGGGTGCTGGCAAAGTGCAGGGCTGCTGGGCAGGCTCGCGTGTGCTGCTGGGGCGCTGACTAGTGCGCGGTCTACGTGTGTAGACAATGGGGGCACGAGCAGGTCTGTGCTCCGAAGCAGTAGCTGATTCTGGCATAGATGAGGCAGGTGTGGTGTCTACAGTATTAAAGAGGCCAAATTCCAGATGCGCAAACTCCGTCGACAAATTTTGTGGGGGTTCAATCTGTGGTTCTGTAGAAAAAGGGAACACATCTTCAATGAATCGAACATCCCTTGATACGAAAAACTCCTTTGTCTCCAAATCATACAATCGCCATCCTTTCTTCCCAAAGGGATACCCCAAAAACACACTTTCGACCACGAGGAGCGAACTTGTCCTTGTGTCGAGGTTTGTTATGAGCATAGCATAAACACCCAAAAACTCTTAATAATTCCAAATTCGGAGCCTTACCATATAGAATCTCGTACGGTGACTTTCCATCAAGCAACTTAGTTGGAGTTCTATTAATCAGGTGAACTGCCGTTTTGACACAATCATTCCAAAAACGAATTGGAAGCGAAGCCTGGAACCTCAAAGCTCTAGCCACTTCCAAGATATACCTGTGTTTTCGTTCAACTCGCCCATTTTGTTGTGGGGTACCCACACAGGTGGACTGAAATAAAATTCCCACTTCTTGATAAAATTGTAACAAAGATGTAGTGGTGAACTCTGTGCCATTGTCAGACCTTATTATTTTCACAACCTTGTCATATTATGTTTTTACCATAACACGAAAGTTACGTAAACAGCTAGGAACTTCACTTTTCTCCTTAATTAAATACACCCAAACCGCCCTTGAGTAATCATCAACAATTGTTAAAAAATAATTAGAACAAGATGCAGACGATTTGGTATAAGGACCCCATAAATCACAATGAATCAAACTAAATAAATCATCAGCTTTATTCTCACTTAAAGGAAAAACAGTGCGAGTTTGTTTGGCACGAAAACACACATCACAAGAGTCTAACTCTTTCTTTATTTTGCTATTCCTACTAGCACTACTAACATAAGATAGATGTTGGCTCGAAGGATGACCCAGACGACGGTGCAGAAGGAGCGCTGATTCTGCTGTAGTAGCGTGAGATGAAATTGGTTGCTGCACTTCCCGAAAGACATACACCCCATCCTTTGCCTCACCGAGACCAATCGCCATCCTCGTTATGCAGTCCTGCACAATACAAAGATGATCGGTAAATATTACAATACAATGTGAGTCCAAAATAAGTTGTCTAACAGAAACTAAATTGCAGTTAAGATTAGGAACATATAAAACATTCCGAAGTACTATTCCGTTTCCCAACTTCGCACATCCTTGAGAAACAGCCGTCACTTGCTCACCATTGGGAAGAGTGACAGGACTATGGGGCAAGTCACAAACATCAAATATAGTGCCTAAAGTGCCTGTCATGTGGTGAGACGCACCGCTATCCAAAAGCCAAGTACACCCATTAGTCTTACCAAACAACTTGTCATTAGCTTGTGCACTTTCGAGGAGAGTGATTAAACGTTGCATCTGATCATTGGAGAAGCCCAAGCTTGCGCTAGAACTGCTGCGCACAGGCTCTGAGGTGCTGCTGATGGCAGTGGCGGATCTAGGAATTGAGTCACGTGGGTTCGGAGTAGTTCGAATATAAATTCCAAATTAATGAGCTACAATTTTTCAAAGAAAAGGGGAACTTTCAACCGCTATATTTAACAGAGCTTTTCATTCTTTATTGCGTCATCACTAAAAAATAGCTAATTAATTACTTGCAGTATCAAAAGACTATCAATTTCTTATAATAAACTATAGAATTATACAAACTAAGAATCGGTTATCAATTATTAAGAAATTTTTCATTAAATAAACTTATCAATTAAGTATTAAAAACTAAAACTATATATACTTCCTCTGTGTTTTTTTTCTAGATGCAACATTTGCCTTTTTGGTGGGTGGATCAAAATAATCAAATGTTGCATCTAAAAAACAGAGCTAGTATATGATATGAAATGATGAAACAAAATATGAAACTGAAAAACTAGCACACAAATATGAAATCTAGCTAAAATGACAATAATTAACAACGAATCAACACTAATAAGTTCTTTGTATGTTAGTTTGAGTGATAATGAGCTTTGTCAAGAATTTTGTTTAGAAAGTGATGTATCAAATTCTTCCATTTTTAAATTAATATTTGCACATTTAGTTCACAAATACACATATAAAAATTTCTGAATATATGAACATTAGTCCTTTTCATTTAAAAAAATTTCTTATTGCATATCATATAGATATTTGAGTAGTGAATCAAGTAATCAATATAGTAAATTTATAGTAACTAATTATACTTAGTGCATGATTAATTGATTGTTTAAGCAAGGAAAATGGGAAGAGGATGGAAAAGAAACCAAATTCATTAGCTTATACTGTATTTGTACTTGGCGGGAGGGAGAGATTTATAGATGAAAAGTAAGCGAAAAAATAAAGAGAGGACCCAAAAAAGGGGGAAAAAAAGACCAATAATATAACATAAGCATGAAGGGAGAAAAAAAAAAGGAAAAAAAAGAAAAAGACAAAGACCAATAATATAACAAAAGGATAATGGGAGAAAAAAAAAAAGGGGGAAAAAAAGAAAACAAAGAAATAATACATGTAGCGAGTTCTAACCCGCGACCTTGGACGGAATTGTACAAAGGATTACATACTTCACCGTTGAGCCAAAGTGCATGCCAGTGAATTAATACGGCTGCATCGCTATATATGTTATTTATTTTCCTTTTTTTTTTTCCAGTTCTTCCCTTTTTTTTCCCGGATCCACGTGGGTTCAGTTGAACCCACTGAACCCACGCTGGATCCGCCACTGGCTGATGGTCTGTTGTTCAGCATTGGCAGTGACTTGTGATGTCGAGGACTGACCGCGACCACCTGAAGCTCCCCCTCGCCCACGACCACCCCTGCCTCTACCACCTCTACCTCCGCGCATGCCAGGAGGGAAACCAATGCGTTGATAACAACGCTCATAATCGTGGCCAAATCTGCCACAATGAGTACACGTTGGTGGGGTAGGATTCGTACTAGCAGGAGTTGTATTGTGAGCAGTAGGTGTAACTGAGTTAGATGTAGATTGGACGGCAAAACTCACGATTTCAGTTTTATCATCACGATCACGAATAATACTCTTGTGTCGTTCTTCTTGAGATGCCAGAGAAAAGGCTTTGTTCAAAGTAGGAAAGGGATCCATACTCAGAATTTGAGTTCGTAGGGCTTTATATTGCGCATCATCAAGCCCTAACACAAAATCATGAGTCTTGTCTCGCTCCACACGAGCACGGAGCTTAGCGGCAGCCGCACACGTGCAACCACAGATCAAATCTTCCTTGCCATATAGTTCATCCCACAATGCCACAAATTTGTTGTAATACGACACAACAGACAGATCTTTTTGACGAAGTGAATGATACTCTGATTTTAATTGATTTAGTCGAGGACCATTAGAAACACAGTAGCGTTCCTTTAAATCTTGCCACATCACTTGAGCAATTTTATGAGACACGACACTAGGTTGGATAGACTCATCAACAGAATTAAAAATCCAAGAACAAATAGTAGAATTATTAGCCTTCCATGCCACAAATTCAGCACTAGTTTCATCTATAGGTTTGATATACTCTCCATTGATGAAACCAAATTTATTTTTGTCCTCTAAAGCATTAACAATGGCCTTCTCCCGTATATCATAATTGTCTCCCTTTAACAGATACTTAGACAGAGAAGTACTAGGACCTTCAGACGGATGTAAATAATATATGGAGGAAGCATCATGAATTAACTGAACAAGACGTTTACCTTCACCACCAGAACCCATGGAGACTAGATGAAGAAACTAACCAAAGAAAGCTGCTTGACCTTGCGCGGGAATACCGTACGCCAAAGATGAGGATGCAACGGCAGGAGAGCAGCAAAAGAAGCGCTGAACAGAGGGTTACGATGGTGAGGAAAGTTGAAAAAAAAATTGAGGATCGATCAATTAACCTTTGGCTCTGATACCATGACAAACTTATGAAAACTTGTCAATTGACTTGTCCTTGATTTTGCGGAAGCATTACAATATATATAGCTCTCAGAAGTTGAGCTGTACAAGAAACCTAATTGCACCCAAATTAGGCAAGAGAATGACCAGTATTGGGAAACAAACACTTGTTTCCATATTACATAAAACACTCCTAAAATATATCCACAATAGTATTAGTATCACCATCTCCTTATCACTAATCTTACGTGTTTAAAATTTTCAAATATTACCATCTTGTTATTAAAACATGTTTAAAATTTTCAAATATTACCATCTCCTTATCACTAATTTTACATACCACCATATTAGAAAGTTCAATCATGATAATCGTTACTTCATTAAAAAAATTGACACATTCGCCTAAACATCATAAAATAGTCCTCATATATATATGACTATTAATGTGAAGCGAAAATATATAAGGACTAGCATCATATATAAATAATTAAAGATAGCGGTGTATTAGTTGGTTGAGTAAAGGAACTAAAGATGAACGCACTCTTATTGTGGTACCATCATGACAAAGTTCAAGTCTTTTTATGCAAAGTTATTAATATTAGTTGGTTATGTAAGTGATTTAAATCTCACTAGCTGGATGTAATTAATTGGAAATACAAAAAGTGCAACTAATAAGGAAAACATGAACCAAGTAAGTGTTGGCCCAGTGGTGATGGGGACTGGCTTTGGTAGGACGGACCCGTGTTCGAATCCCCGCAACACCCTTGGGAGAGGAATGGAACCTAACCACCCCGAACTTGGCCCCGATCCGGATGTAGCCCGAAGGGTGAACCGGGTGCAAACACCCAAAAAAAAAAAGGAAAACATGAAATCTATTGTAACTGAAAAATTTAACAACGATAGAGGACATATAGTTTAGTTAGTAAAGTCTTGTGGAGATGGTGCCTAAATTCCGAGATCGAATACCGTCTACGTACAAAAGTGCGCTTAATCGCTCTCTAACACCAAACAACAACAACAACAACAACAACAACAACAATATAACAAAAACAACAACAACAATATAATTTACATATTGAAATTTAGGAATAAGTTGTTAGAAAGATACCATGAGACATCGCCTGCGCCCAAATCTAGTTCTTTACTTAATTAATTGAAATGCTCCATCCATTTCAAAAAGTTCTTCCTACTTTGACCATAATTTTCTCATAAGATATTCCATTTAAGAAAAACAGGGGTATTAGTTAAAGCAGGTAATTCCCAAGCTCTACAAGTTCATGTATTACTCCCTCCGTCCCATAATATAGTGCTTATTTCTCATTTTTTACGAGAATTAAGGAAAGTGGAACATGAATGATAAACAATTAATGATGTGGGAAAAAAAGCTGATTTTAGGAGAGAGAATGGTGTGCAATGGGTGAAAGAGCATTAAATATATGACTTATTCAACCCTTAGGTTCAATAAACAAAGAAAAAAACTATTTTCAAGGAGTAAAAAAATGATGGTTGCATGGTTTTTTAGGCAAATCAAGGAGAATTGTGGAATTAAAAAATAGAAACAAGAACAACATTTCGGGACACCCAAAATGGAATGCAAGCACTATATTATGGAACGGAGGGAGTAGTATTTAGTACTACTAACTACTCCCTCCGTCCCTAATATAGTGCTTGTTTCCTTTTCGGTGAGTCAAACTTTAAAATCTTTAACCAAATATTCTTACTAATATATACAATAAAACATACTCATGTGAGATTTTGTTAGATTCGCCAATAAGGAATTGAAGATATCAAAGGTCAAAGGTTCATTTTGGAGACTGTATAAAAAAGAAATAAGGACTATATTATGAGACGGAGGAAGTATTTAATTTAGAACAAAATTATACATCAATTACTGTCAATCGGCCACTTAGAAGTTCTGACGTCGGTGATTAAACTTCTTAAGTGCAATCATTAAGTTATATACAACTATAAGCATTTATGTCTCTTACATTAATTGTGATATCCCACAAATGCATAGTGGCGGCATAAACACTTGTTTCTTTCATGACATAAATATATTTTACGGTCATGGACGAGTCAATTTATGCACGATTGGGTGAAATTAGTGATGAACAAAGTCGCATTGATGCATAATTTGGCTTTATCTAGAATCAATAATCTCTAATGAAGTTTGATGGGACATTTAGTGGACGCGTTAATAATCATATGCAATTAATCAATAATTCTTTGTGAAAATAAAATGACTTTACTGCATGCACATACATATACTGTAGTAAATTACATCTCTTTTTCCTCCAAAACATACAATGTTTATAACTCAATATGAGTATGTCAAGAACAATAAGCATGACCCAGGGAAACCTTATACTACCTCCGTTTCTTTTTAATAGTTACACTTGCACTTTTGACACTATTCATAAATTTCCCTTTGACTATCATTTGTGATTTATGGTTAAGAGAAAATATAGTCATGTGAGATCTTGTTTGATTCGTCTCGATATGTACTTTTAGAATATCGACTTTTTATATTTTTTACATATACAAAATTAGATATATAAAGGCTCAAAGTAGTGCATCGGCATGCGTGAAAAGTGTAAGTGTAACTATTAAAAAGAAACGGAGGTAGTATATAGGTTGCCTACTTGTACTCTAAGTTGAAATTATTGTAGTCTCTACTACTAACAAGTTCTACCATCCAACAAGAATTAAGAAACTAGTAATTTTTTCCTAAATTAATAGTAATAATTACAAAACACTAGAATACTAATACAACTTATATGAAGTAACTTCGTATAAAATAATTTTAAAATTACAAAACACGCCCGATCCATTCATTTCTCTTCAGTTTTCTTCCACGACATATCACCAAACTTAAACTTAGGACCTACCATGTGTAATGTATCCACGAGTGTATGATTTGGGCGTCAAACAAGACCTTGTCCAATTGTTGCATGCTTCAATAAATAATTTTTTTGAGCATCATAGTTTTTCACGATTTTGTGGTCTTGCCACCTCTACAACCACGATAGCTTGTTAATGTATCCCAATCGCGCAACCATCATTAATAACTCTTCTCATCGAAGCAGCTTTAATTTGCTACTACTTAGACGTACGATATACTTCACCATGTAAGACAATTCCAAAACCTATTATTAACATTTACATAAAATGCTACCTCTTTTTGAGATAAGCTCAAGCTGTTTCAGTACAAAGTACTTACAAACTAAGAGCCAATTTTTTTTTACTAAAACACTACCATTACTAAGTATTCGTTATTAGGCATTAGGGTGCAACATTTCTTGTACACTTGTACGACAACACTATTTTCATGGTTCATAGTAAAAAATTTCCCCAAAAGATACCTATGACATTAAATACAAAGATGAATCCCGTATTTTCATGGTTCATGCAAAGGCAAGTTACATCAAATCCTTTGCTACAAGCTAGCTAAGCAAACAGTTTGGCACTTGTGTATGAATATCACCAAAACTCATTTTCTTCCTCAGCCACAAAACACTACTCAAATTATTTAAGGTAGTATTCTGTATGACCCATATCGACCGTACGTGCTATTTGGCCATCTAAAGGTTTTGACCAACAAATTAAAACAGCATATTTTGTGGATTATTAATGGACAAGTGCAAAGTCGACAAAAGCACGTCTCTTTCTAGTTTTTGGCCGTAAACTCTACCATCTCTTCAACAATTTCCTTTTCTCTTCCTTTCTTTCTCATTTGAAAAGATTGGGCACCAATAGAAATGATAATGAGCACAACTATAACTCGTTAACTATTTGAAATCGACTCGAAATTTTAGGTGTCAAGCTCGTACTATGAGTCAGACTCTAGAAGATTAGGAAAGGAATTGTAATCATTTTTTTAAAAAAAAGTCTTATGTTTCACATTATAAGATTTAGCTTTAAAGTATAGTAATTAATAATGTGTAGAATGCTGGTCAACTGGTGCAAACAATCAAAATAAGTTTACAGGATTATTAATTAAAGCTGAAATTAAGTTTAAGTATATGTAAATTTTCAAAAAAGGTCAAAACTCAACTAGAGTGCGGATGCAACTATACAAGTGTCAAGTGTTGAGTCGAGCATCAACCCCAACTTTGTGCTCGATTCGACTCGCTAATAACCCTTTAATCATCATGCACCTTGAGATGTACGGTTAAACTTGCTGGCTTAGATTCATTGAGGCAATACTCATCACGTATATTCTCCCTTCGTTTCTTTTTGATCTACATACTTTCCTTTTTTATCGTTTTTTTTTTCAAGTTACATGCACACTGTTGCTTTTTATAATTTTTTGGTAACATGTCTCATCTACTTTCTACTCTTTTTCCACCTATGTGGTCCACTTTCTAATATAATAACCCAACTTATAATTTCTCTCTCACTTTCTATTTCTCTCTTAATTTTGGACTTCCTCCTTCCTCCTTGGTTCCGCCCTAAAGTGAAGCGAGTAAATTAAAAAAAAAAAAAAGGAGTAGTTTGTTGCCCTATGCTATTGTAAAAACTCAAGTATTGAAACATTTGGCGTACATCTTGGTAAGTCTATGACAAATAAAGTACTGCAAGAAATTATTGTAAACATCTATTACTTCAAGATAGCTAAAACTCATAAATCTGCCTGACTTCAAATCTTCAATTGACTCGGAGTTATGACAGCACAGTTATACTGTATGCATCCCAATTTTGTTAGAAAATTTGGGTAAGTTTAAGTACCTTATGGGTAGAAATGAAGTTCTTATTAGTTTTTAAAACAACTTTGGCGTCCCAAATAAGGCTATGTTCAGTTCACCTTATTTTTGCTTATTTGGATCGATCGGATCGGATCGGACCGGATCGGATCGGATCGGATCGAGATCGAAAAAAATAAGTTCAGATCAGATCAGATCAGAAAAAATAAGTTCAGATCAGATCAGCTCAGATCAGATCAGATAAGTTCAGATCAGATCAGATCAGATAAGTTCAGATCAGATCAGATAAGTTCAGATTATGCTTATATTTAAAAACTTATTATTATTATCATCATGATTATTATGATTATTAGTATTACTAATGCTATTATTGTTATTGTAATAATAATAATAATAATTATTATTATTATTATTATTATTATTATTATTATTATTATTATTATTATTATTATTATTATTATTATTATTATTATTATTATTACTACTACTACTTTATACAATTACTATTACTATTAATATTACTATTTACTAGTACATTTGTCAAAAAGATTATTATTATTGTCCTTGTTGTAATTATTAAATATTAATATTGGTAATTATTATTAATGTCGTTGCTATTATTAGTCATTGATATCACTATTTGAAGCTATTTGTGTTCAAGAAGAAGGATATTCTTTTGGCATTTATAAGTGTTCTTTTTTATATTTATTCTAATTAATAATTTTAATATGTGATGTTCTTATTGATGTTGTACATGTAACGAACATGACAATAGTATATGATGTTTATTTTTTAAAAGAATTTTGGTAGAATAATATAAATTATATATTACTAGTTTATATAAAATATGAGTAGTATGGGATAACCTAATGGTGTTGTCATCACGTTTAAAATTTTCCCCTACAAAGGATTTCAACTTATCTTTAAAAACAAAGTTTATATAGAACAAGACAACGATATAAGAAGAATATTTAACCATTTTGTTCAAGATCATATGATTATATATATTTATAGGTTTATTTATGATAAAAAAGAACAATTTATTAATATAACAAATAACATGTTGTTAGTTAGATCCAAACATGTCATCAATATAAAAGTAAAAACTATCTTTTATTTTTAAAATGTGTTCTTTAAATAGATCTTGTATGCTCTTTCAGTATATGTTCTTTTTTAATATCATTATATGTTTTATTTTGTAATTGTGTGTTCATATATTAATGTGCTCTTTTTCAAAAAAAAAAAAACTAATTATGCTATAATAATAATAATAATAATAATAATAATAATAATAATAATAATAATAATAATAATAATAATAATAATGTTATTATCATTATTATTATTATTATTATTATTATTATTATTATTATTATTATTATTATTATTATTATTATTGAAAGTTGTGCATACTAATAAAATGATAATAATAGTAATACTAGTAATGAAATACAAAGTAATAATAACATTAGTAATAATATGTTTTTTAAAAGATCGAGATCGGATCGGATCGGATCGGATCGGATCGGATCGATCGTCGATCGATCGAGATCGGATCGATTCGGATCGATCGGATCGGATCGAGTCGACGATCGAAAAATAAGTTCGATCGGATCGGATCGAAAAAATAAGTTCGGATCGGATCGGATCGGATCAGATAAGTTCAGATCAGAAAATTTCAGGTGAACTAAACATAGCCTAATTCGATACAACAAAGCCATTAAGCCAAAAGACAATGTTACAAAGAGAAAATTTAGAAGTACAAAGAGAGGTCACCAAGCATGAAAGTGAAACGTCAACAAACCAATGACTGATGCTCAAGAACGTTTGTGCAGGCTAATTACCAAAGTAGTATATTAAGAAACTAATTGAACACCCTTAAATTGGACAATGCTAGATAATTAAGCCCGCAAGTACAAAGAACTAGCAAAACAGGAGCTTGGGACTTTTAACACGAAGTCCCATTGAAACCTTAACTTATATATACACAAAAATCGACAAACCACCTCAAAATAAGAATGATTATATATGTGTAAAATATTGCTTAATGACGACCTTACATGGAAAATTACAGCATTACCTTTATTCATAATATTTTTATTTACACGTGAGGATTAATTCAAATACCCCATAACCTATTTCATGGTTTGAAATACTAGATATTGGGAATATATATATATAGGAATAGGATTACGTGAAAATCACTCCTTATGCTGAAAACTGAAAACTGCAACATAAAATGAGTAAAAAGTTTCTTAAAATGAGCAAAAAATTCTTAAAATGAGCAAAAATATAAAATGAGCAAAAAACATAAAATGAGCAAAAATTTGTAAAATGAGCAAAAGTTTTTTAAAATGAGCAAAAAACCATAAAATGAACAAAAGTTTGTGAAATGAGCAAAAACTTCGTAAAATGAGCGAAAGTTTGCTAAAATGAGCAAACAATTTCTTAAAATGAGTAAAAACATGAAATGATCAAAAAACATAAAATGAGCAAAAATCTGCAAAATGAGCAAAAAGGTCGGTTTTCAGTTTTCAGCTTAAGGTTAGTTTTCGGTGGATCCTACCTATATATATATATATATATATATATATATCTCTATTATATAGGCCAAGGGAGGAGCTATGGTGTCCTCTTTTGAAAAGACTTATATACCCTTAATCTCACAAAAATAATAATAAAAAAGATTTTCTTAATTCTTTCCTCATTTACAAATCTCTCTTTTATAATCAATGATAATTATAATTTATATATATGGCAGTTCCTTCAACCACTCTTATGATTTACATTCGTTAAATCAATCACCTTTCTATTTATTTGTTTCATTAGGTAATTATCCATATCAAACAAGTAAAGCTCATAATTTATGCTTAACTGATGGCCTCCATTACCCTATCTAAATCACCTCCACGATTGTTTCAATTGTTCTTCATCAATATATAAGTAAGTTAAAATTTAAAAATAATTAGTAAACCAGTGATTTACAACAATATTTTTGTAACTTAATAATTTTTTTTTATCATCGTGAATTTGTGATGTTATTATTGTAATTATTTTTATTCACAATAATAATTTTTTTTTTACTACAGAAATCAATTATAACCTATGACTTAGTCTTACAACAAATTTCAATTTCGTTTAGAAAATCATCAACCACCTAGCATTGACAATAGAATTATTGTTCAAGAGGAGTAGATAGTTAATATGTAATTTAGAAATCATCTAAGTTCTACATTTTTAATTTTGAGTTTATTAATTCTACCCTTAATCACGATAAGTAGATGGTTCATCGTTTGATATATGAAGCACGCATCGCGTGCACATAGAGGCTAGTATATATATATATATATATATATATATATATATATATATGGAGTAGTATCAATTATACATTTTCTTGTTTGAAATTCCTTAAATAACAATTTTGTTTTATAACTCTCCAATCCGTATTTGGATACTAATAACAGGAAGTCGACTTATAAAAGTCATTTTAGAGATAAGGCCAAAAATCGATGATGGGTTATAAATTGGATCCTAAAACATATTTTTTAAAGGGAGTCCAAGTGTCTTGCATAATTTGCTTGTGATGAGGATTCATGTAATAACTATTGAAGTACTGATTGAGGTAAACAGAACTCTTACCCAAAAAAAAACAAAGAATTGAAATGGAAATAATTGCACTCAAAGAGTCCATCATCAGTCCAAGTAGATAGTGTGTGGTACATTCGCAAATCGCAATTTTGCGAATGCGGTGCGGGCCTGCGGGGATACGCTGAGTCCAACTTACGTAGCAGGTCGGCAATGCTACGTGTTTTTTTGTCAAAGAATTTAACTCCCTGCCATATTCTATTTTACACTTAGGTCCTGTTTTTTTAAATTATTTTGGTTAAACCGAACTTATTTTATTTTTGCTAAATTGAACTTATTTTCGCTGAACTGAACTTATTTTTACTTATTTTTGCTGAACTGAACTTATTTTTTCCGAATTGAATTTATTTTTGCTGAACTGAACTTATTTTTGCTGAATTGAATTTATTTTTGCTGAACTGAACTTATTTTTGCTTAATTAAACTGTAATAATAAATAATAAATAATTATTTTATAATAATAAATAATAAATAATAAATAATAAATAATAAATAATAAATAATAAATAATAAATAATAAATAATAAATAATAAATAATAAATAATAAATAATAAATAATAAATAATAAATAATAAATAATAAATAATAAATAATAAATAATAAATAGTAAATAATAAACAATAAATAATAAACAATAAATAATAAATAATAAATAATAAATAATAAATAATGAATAATAAATAATGAATAATAAATAATGAATAATAAATAATGAATAATAAATAATAAATAATAAATAATAAATAATAAATAATAAATAATAAATAATAAATAATAAATAATAAATAATAAATAATAAATAATAAATAATAAATAATAAATAATAAATAATAAATAATAAATAATAAATAATAAATAATAAATAATAAATAATAAATAATAAATAATAAATAATAAATAATGAATAATAAATAAAATAAGTTCAAAAGAACAGGGCCTTAGTAAAAAATAAATATAGGTTTTTCTACGTGATGCTTCTGTGTTTTACGAAATTCTACGTTGTACCTTGTCATTTTTAGTTTTCCACATTGTACCCCCTAAATTTTATAAACGTCACACAAAGTACTCTTACTAATAGAAAATCCTACCCAAAACCCTACTCAACCTTTAATTTCTCAGGATCATACCCCAAACCTCAGTCAATTAACAAGGTTCAAAATCTTACCCTATACCTAGATGGTAAGTATGTCCAAAATCTACTGCTTGGTATTTGTGTAAAGTTTAGAAAGTTTAGGGTTACAATGTGAAAATTTTATAAAGGTGGGGTACAACGTAGAATTTCGTAAAACACATGGGCAGTACGTAGAAAACCCCAATAATCCAAATGTTACACAGTAGTATTTTTCCTTTGGGAAAAAGAGGGGGAAAGCTATTTGGGAAATAAGCTTACGTAATCCCTATACTTCTAATCTTAATTTTTAATCCACTTATTGAATTTATCTAAAGTTATTATAATTGTAAACATGAATTTGGTATCTCTTATAAGATATCTCCTCCAACACTGCAATATTTGCCTTTCGGATTGCAGGTCACAAGCTTACCAATTCATTTAGTTTTTAATATATACAATATTTGACTATTTATTGATGTTTTAAAAAAAGTTCGATTTCTTGAATTATAAGTCCAAATGAATATAAAAAGTCTTATATGATTTATAAAACAACGTTATATGTAATTGAAATTTTCATTTCATTATTACAGTTTTTGTATATAAATATTGTTTGGAATATTTTAATAATTTATTATAGTTTTGTTGTGTTTCTCTACTAGTTATGGTCATTTCTAGTTATGGTCATTTCATACGTCACAACTCTCAAGTCTCAACTCTCAAGTTTTTCATCTCTTCGTTCAAATAGATAAAAAAAAGTATTTCGTATCTATCTTCCTTCTATTCTTTCACAACTCTTTTAAACTTTTACTTCCATATTCTTATTGTTTTCATACAACTGTAATTCGAAACATATCTTTATTGCTAGACTCATTCACTTGGAGTTGAGACAAAGGGCATGTTTGGCGATTAGCGAATAGCTGTTAGCTGTTAGCTGATTGTATTAGCTGATTTGATTAGTTGGTTGTATTAGCTGTTTGTGTAAAGGTATTTGGTAACTAACTGATAACTGATTACTACATTATTGTGTAAAATGACTAATACGGACATGTGTATAATCTATTGTTGTACCTTTTATTATTTATTAACGTAATTTTTAACAACTTTAGGACATACCCAAACCTCTAATGTCAAAAAGCTCATCCCCCAGCTTTTTTAAAAAGAGCTTTTTGGCTCAATAACCTAATTGAAACCTCTTTTTACCAAACACTCAAATTAGAGGATTAACTAGTCAAATCCTCTAATATGAGCTGAAACCTCTAATTTTGCCCCAAACCTCTATTTACAAACAAGGCGAAAGAATCTCTTATACTGTTGAATTTTGACGCTTTATAAACCAGTATACTCGTTCTATTACGCATTCTATTAAGTAATGATTACATACAACACACACCATGGTTTACTTGAAAATAAATCTAGTATTATTATACGAGATATTATTAGATTCATAATTTTTGTTTTGTGTAGAGAAAGCCATAAGGGCAATTAATATAGACATAATTCACCTTTTCTCCAGACTTTCACCAAATAAGCTAGTTGACATCTAGTTATCTTAATTTATATATATTTTAATATTTCTATATCAATTATTAGGTTGAAAGTTGGAACCGAAATAGAAAGAAACCTTGCAATTTGCAACTAACTATATATAGTAAAACAAAGTAGAAATGATGTGAACTGAATTTAGAAATGATGTGAACTGAATTTAAAACAAAGACAGATGTTAAGAGTTACTTTGTTAAACAACGGATCTAATTTAATCTTTCAATGACGATTTTGAATTAAGACTTAAAGAGTATAAAAGTCAATATTTTAGGTAAGATTTTGACAGCAAAAAAGCAATAATAAAATCCCAAAAACAAAATTAAAAACGGCTGAACAAAAATATCTCACAAATAGAACATTGATTGAAGAAAAAGCTGGTAAATTTGATCCGTGTTATTCAGTTGTACTGCGTAGTGCTTAATCTTTTTGGAAATTCACTGCACAATTTTAACCTTACAATTTGTCCTCTTTGTTCTCCAGGCTTGATAAATGATAGTGGGAGTAAATGATGAGTTAGCCGGCAATATGTGAACATTGGACCCTAATGCTTTTTGTGGGCTGTACGTGGGTATGAACTTTAGTGTTCTAGTGTGTGAATTGACACCCACCCACTTGAAAATAAATGTCATGTGATGTTACTCTATTATAATTATTACTTCTTTGTGATATTAATAAGAGTAATTATGGGGACTTCTTTTATATGACATTATATATTCAAGAAAAAACCATGAATGTAAGCGAGATCAACTTATTGTAAGGTAGTCTTATATAAGAATGTCATATCACTGGCATTTTGATGTAGTTATAGTAATTTGCGTTTTGGTTGGCTGATACTTCATCCTTCCAAATTAGTTGTAAGGTGGGTATTTTGAAAATATAAGTTTCTAGGAGTGCATATGAATAGGATAGAGTAATATGATTGAGAGAAATATAAAGACAGACTCATGAAATGCGAAGAGAAATAGGAAGAACCCATGTCCAAATAAAGTATGTTGCTACTGATATTAAACTTTCTAAAAAGAAAAGTGTTGCGAGTATTGGAACAAATTTAGCATTAAACAGTAACTCATATAATCTATTACTCTATAAAGATGCAAATGATTGACTTTTTCAGGCTATTTAAATTAGAAAATGACATTCTACCATAGATTGATATTGACCAAGCGCTATTTTTTCAATACAAAAACATGTGAAAGCTGGGTTTGTTCAATGAGTCAAGATCTTATCTCCGATATTAGTCGTCTGCGAAAAAAAGAGACTTCTTTATAAATGTGGGTATTGTTGCTTCATGTTGAGTAACACTCTCCATTTTCCTACCTTTTCATAATGTTATTTCTTGCACAAAAAAAATGGAAATTTCAATTGTTACCCTATACTTTGGCTGATTATCAATGGTAAACTATTTTTTTTTATTATAAAGATGACCTTGTAATAACGAGGATTACCATTAGGATTACTATTACAAATTTTATAAAATTATTGGACCTCTTAAATTGTAAGGCTCTGTTCTTTTGGACTGAATTTGTCTGAACTGAACTGAATTTTCATTAATTCAGTCCAAAATAACAGAGCCTAAATAGATAGAACTTAGAAAAACTGAGAGAGTCGTAATAACTATTATTAATTTTTATTATTTGAAGAATTGCATAGCATAACATAACATAACATGAATGAATGAATGAATGAGGATATTATTCTAAAGTCACCCTTGATTAACCAAGTCAATTAATCTTCTTCTTGATCCCAAAACAAAAGAATTAAAACTGAAAAAGAATAAGTATCATATATTTGGACTATTGATTTCACATCCTCTACAATTAAAAGCAGACCTAATTCAGAATCCAAATTTTTTTTAAAAAAAAAAAACTGATTTTTACTAATCAAATTTGATGTAAACCGATTAAAACTGTTCTAGTAAGGAGAACTAGCTTTATATGCACGCTATGCGTGCGAAGTCGTTTATGAAGTTAAATTATTGCATACTTACATTTAGCTCTTTCTATATAAGTTTTAAGTTTTTATGTGAATGTGTGCGTTATCGTGATTGGAATTAAATTAGTTGTGTAATTACATGTAGTATTAGTAGAGATAGATAGAAAAATTATTAACAAAATTTACCTAAGAAAAAAGTATTCATACTGTAACAATATAATAACAAAGATTTCCCCTAAAAAATATATATAATAACAAAGATAGTAAATGAAATCTCTAGTGTTTCAACTATGGAATTTGTTTTCATTGAACTTGGTTAACCACATGCACTCTTCAGCCCAGTCGACTTGCAAAGACATAGCTAACGGTATAAGAATGATCCGGATTGAACTCTTGCATTGGTGGAGGTAAGATCCAAGCGAATGTTTTGTATCCAAGTTTTGAGAATAATATTTCCATGACTCGTTTGTGTCCATTTGGTCAGCATGAACGCAAACAGGTTGTGCACTTATTTTCAAGGGTGAGATATGGGCTTTGAAATTATGCAATGTATTCAAATGCAGTGCGAGCTAGTTTGTAATAGATGAAAACCTGTTGAAGTATTAATTTTATGTCCGTAGCTGGACATCCTAAAATGAGTTGTGCAAGATCATGAAGCATTGTGACTTTTAAAGTACCACTTCTATCACATATTGTTAGTCGAACTAACAATCTGTTAATAAAATAAGATAAAAGTTTAGCGGAGTTAAATAAATGTAGGTTTGTTTGATGATCGGGATCATATGAGATCGAAAATTATACCTGGGAATGGTTACAACATTTGCAATATCGCAAGACTCACATGTGGGAACTCCTTGGAAAATGTTAACCTTTTTGAGACAACGATGACATGCTTCATATATGATATTGTCAACATGCTCAAGATGACACGCATTGGCAATAACTCGACAATATTGTACCTGCAAGACAATTGAAAGTTATTTATTCATATATAGGTTTATTTTAGTTATAAAAAGTAAGGAGTAAGGGTCTAATTACTTACTTTTCTCATGACATGGAAGGTAGCTAATCGAATCCGAGGAGCATTTGAAATATCAATGGATGATTGTAAGGAGAAAGGAGTTGAACGGAAACATGCAACCTTTTTTTTCGCTAATTTATCGGATTCATACCTATAAATTTCGAAGATAAAATTATTCAACAAAAAATAGTAATTTAGGATACACAATAATATAATTTTCTTGTGCATACCATGTAGATAAGGAAGTAGTTAAGTCATCTACTTTGTTAACATAAATCCTGGAGTAAAATCCTGTTGTAAGATATGTCCGGCCTATGTTTAAGATAGAGATAAAAATATTATCACATATTAATATGACACTTACAAATATAAAAATGTAATGCAATTACTGATAATTCATATATAGTTCAATAGTGTACCACGAAAGCTCTTTACATGTAGACCACATGCAAAAAGAATTGGACAAAAATCAGTTTTGGTGTTAAGATGTCCATCTTCAAGTATATGCACAAATTCATTCCAAATGGTACACTTTATAATCGTCCAACTGCGAGTATGAAATTCAATAGTGTTAGGAACATTTGGTGTTAAAAGAATATAGAGATGGTATGCAAATAAAATTTATTTAATTAGAATAGACTTACGTTTTATCCATTATCGCCAAATCTCTTTTAACCGAGTTTCCTCCAAGCCGACTCAATTGGTGAAACATATAGAACTAATCCCATTGCATCTTAACACAACCAAAATAGTATAATTAAAGTTAGCTTCCTTCAAGCTAAGCATAATGTAAGTATGCAATAATTTAACTTGATAAACGACTTCGCACGCATAGCGTGCATATAAACATAATATTAATTTAATTTAGATAGAGGGGTAGTAAAAGTACCGAACACCATATCAGTACGATTGGCATGAAAATGGATCCGGTTCAAAGCAACTAAATTGTAGCAGAACATGGGAATTGCAACGTCATCATGCTCTTCACGTATCACAATTGTTTCTGATGCTATTGTCATTTGTTTCCAGTTTGGGACGATTTTATTATTCTCATCGGAGTGCCCTACTTGTACCCCACGGAGTACATAAATAAATCCCTCGTGAAACCTTCCTATGAAGTTTTCAACATGGGGCGAGAATATAGTGCATTGTATGCACTCACCCTATCATTTAAAACAAAATGAAAGTTGCTAAGAGTGTCTTCTACCATTGTGAAATTAATTTACACTACATTAATCTAAATTTTATTTTACCTCGACATCAACGAAAAGCATTTTCCATATCTGCTTAGTTGTTCCGCGGTGATTGTAATTGAATACGTCGTA
Source organism: Beta lomatogona (assembly GCA_947646795.1). Classification (NCBI taxonomy): domain Eukaryota; kingdom Viridiplantae; phylum Streptophyta; class Magnoliopsida; order Caryophyllales; family Amaranthaceae; genus Beta; species Beta lomatogona. The sequence continues at coordinate 655,635 of CANSNZ010000247.1, read as the reverse complement.
GTTTCGAACCAACCGAGCCCTGACATTATATCGTCGTACCCCGCAAGGATATAAATGCATAAAGGGTGGATAATGGAACTCCATTCTGAAGAATATGTTAGACATATAAATATAGTTACATATAATAATTTAAAAATGAGTAACATGATATATGTATATCTGCATCACGTTACAATATGTTAGGTATCAAAATAAAATCATAAACGTAATTATGCAATTCATTGAAGACTATACGATCACGATATGAGCATGAGATTATTGCTGAAGTAACTCATAAATTAGGTAGAATCATGACTATATTTCAATCAGTTACATTGTGCACTTATAATTACAAAGTGGTATTTGAAGATTGAACACATTGAATACAACTATTCAGAAGGCAATAAAACTTCTTTATATACAATATTCTTTGTAAACACCCCTTGATGTCCTTGTACATTTCCTTTTTTTACCACAATCTTTGTTGTGTTCTCTGAGGTTCCACGTGATAATGCCACATAGAGTTGCCCGTGGCCGAATACATGATCCGGTAGGTATATGCCAACATGGGGTATAGTTTGCCCCCGAGACTTGTTGATAGTCAAGGCAAAACTAACCTTCACCGGAAACCGCTTTCTAACCAACTCAAATGGCAACTTTATATCTTCAAACTCTTCAACGGAATTCCGGGTAGAAAAACTCTGCTTCCCCTAGAATGCCCTGTTAAAATCTCAGCATCTATAAAATGGTCCTTCAGTCCACGGCAAAGCAACCGTGTTCCATTGCAAAGCCCATTTTTAGGATCGATGTTTCTCAAAAGCATTAAGGGTACCCCAGGTTTCAGAGTGAGAGCATGAGGAGGTAATCCCGAAGCTGATATTGAATTCAGAAACTCTTGCTGATACAAATTTCTCTTATCTTCGGGAACAGAATCAACCGAATAGTATGTTTTTCCTTCTCCGAGGAATTTTTCAACAACCTTATCATTTATCTTGTCGGCATCTTCGTTGAGGGGTGTGATGATGGCCCTTTCAACCATATAATTTCCTTCTCCCACATGTTGACTTAAATTTGGGAAAACCCGGTCTATCAACAGTTCAATCGAGACATCATCGCTTGATGGTATTACCATATGGTTTGGCGGTTTTATCATGTGATCTAACACGTTAGGTTCATCTCCGTTGCCAATTGAGAGCAATCGAGTAGCAAATGCGCTGTCATCTCTTGATCTCATATTTTCTCTCAAATGCAAAATACTGACGTGTCTCCAAATAGGGGACTTGACAAATGACGCATCGATCATTTGAGCTCTTGTTCCGTTTCGAACCACTGGTAACACTTGTCTGAAATCACCACCAAACACAATAATTTTTCCCCCAAATGGTAAGTCGTTTTCCATTAAGTCTTTTAGTGAACGATCAACGGCTTCAAAATGAAATCTATGTGTCATTGGTGCCTCATCCCATATAATTATGGCAGAGTGCTTTAGTAAAGTGGCCGTTTTGGAACGCTTGGTGAATGAGCAAGTTGAGTTGCTATCGGTTGCAATGGGAGCTGAAATGTTGAGTGCGATGTTCTTCCTTGATGCAACAACGTCGCCGCAATTCCGGATGTCGCCGTGGGAACAGCAATTTCACCTCTTCCTTTTACGGTTGCTAGGAGTGCTCGTATAAGAATGTTTTACCGGTGCCTCCCGGACCATCAACGAAAAAAGCTCCACCGGTTTTTGAAAGGACAAAGATCCATAATTGTGTTGTACGCATGTCGTTGATCGCTATTAAGAGTGTCAACACATGCCAAGTCCTCTTCTGGAACCGGCACGTAAAAGTACTCCTCCATGATTGCGGGAAGATCGTCGATGTCCTCAGTACTTTCAGGTAAATTTGGCAACTCTGTGAAGTCAGAAATTCTTTTTCTCAGCGGCCGTAATAAACGATCCAAGTCCTGCAGAAGCTTGTGAGTGAGAATAACATTGTTAGTTGTCGTGCTCGAAGATGGGTAATCCTCAACCATGTACGTGAAGAATTCGTCCCATAGGGCACGTAATCCAAAGGGTTGGCAAGTATACCAAGATGGTTGCAAATAATCTTCGTAATGATGATGGCATTCTTACAAAAGATGCTTCTAAAAGACACTGACGGATGCTTTCATCACTCTCAATTAGACCAAGGGATTCCGCAGCAGCTCTGAATGTCGGTTGTGTGACACCATTAACCGTTCTCAGATGTTCAAAGGATTGGGGACCTCGTACGTGGTTGAGCAATAATCTTAGGTAAAATCTCTCGCCTTCAAGTGGAGAAGCTACGTACATTCGACCAATAACTCGTTGATTACTTCTCCTTATCTGCCACTCACACCTAGACTTAAGCCACCTGTAATGCTCTGGAAATTCTCTATAAAGATATCTTCTTGCACCTGGATCAGTTTCATTCATCTTAAAGAACTGAGTCAGCATCGTTCTGGAGTTTCTCGGGTCTTCTAATACGTCTGAAATTAGGCAGTTCTCTTCGAATCTCACTTGATGCATGTTTGGCAAATGTACTTGCAAACGATCCACAGATGGATACATTCGAGTTAAAGGGAATTTGTAGATTTTCCAAAAAGCTTCGGGTGCACAAATCCATCTCGCATCCACGTATTGTGCAATCTCATCACCATTCTTAACTTCCATGGATACTCTATCTGAACCCTTATGTATATATTTATAGAGATATTTGACACACTTAATGCTGCTGCATATCTCTAAATTGACGTGACAGTCGTACTTTAAGAGCAAAAATGGATTGTAGGGAACTACCCATCGGTTGTCTACTTCTATCCGAGAATTTTGACGCAATGGTACAGGTGGACGATCTTGTCGGCGACGATATAGAGGATATGAGTCATTTCCCTGCATTGTTGCATTAGTAAATGACTTTGGGAATCCTTTCTTACAACTCCCTTGTTTCATGCATGGTGAATCCCTGTTGTGAACACCACATGGACTATGAATCATGTGTTTAAGAACTTTTTGTACAATTCCAGGTTCTTGTTGTTCATCTGGAATTTCTGCCCTGACAATTATATCATAGTCATCCGGAGTGGTAAGCTTGTCAGTTTGTTCGAGGATCAACAACATATGAACATGAGGAAGACCCCTCTTTTGGAATTCAACTACATATACATAAGCAACCACCTTTCCAAGGATTCCCCTTTCTAGAACATCTTTTTTTAACTCTTCAAATTTAGCATGAAACACCCTTGTCAGTAGATCTGGCCGATCATTTGGAACTTGTCCAGGCAATAGTTCTGATTGTATTTCCGACCAAGATGGATTGCATGTCATTGTTAGAAATATATCCGGCTTACCAAACTTCTGTACCAAGGCCATGGCATCTTGGTACCTCTGGTGCATATCTCGTGGGCTTCCTATGAATGAAGACGGTAGTATCGTCCTTCGACCAACCTTCTCTGTAGATGAAAAACGTAATGAAAGAAAATTAATGTTAATTGAAGGGATTGGTTTCATGAAGAAGAGTATTGGTACAGGTAAATCAATATGAACCTGTGTTATGCTCTCCAGCATTTAGAGAATCCTCTAAACCCTTGTACAAATCAGCACGTATCTTGTCTTGATTGAGTGCAATCCATCTCAGCTTGGATGCTTGCATTTTGACACAGTTGTCAACAACATATTGTTGGAGTAGACGACCACCTCTTAAAAGTAGAGAATCAAGATGTTGTCGCATCTAAGGAACATTATTTTGTTGATGTTAGAATGATATGAGTATAAAGCTGTAGGAAAATAGGACATATACATAATAATTTCAAAATAATTTTCACCTGAAACATATATGCATAGAATTCCCGGCATGTCGCCTTCCCGCCGCAGCAGCAGACAACCGTTTAAATCCCAACCATAAGAGCCGTAAGGAAATAATAGAGGATATTGTAGTGGGTCGTAATAACCCGCAGTATCTTTGATATACATCAGTTGTCCATTGACAGACTCTATCATAATATCTCGCTCTTTTAGGTTAGCCATGTCATCCCCTCCAACGACGATGGCTGCCACCTGGGATGCTGAAGGCATTGAGTATTGACGATTATTAGCAGGTTGCTCTTTGATGACAAACTTGCAATCGTGTATGTCCGTACGTTGTGCAAGATGCCGAAGATTATGAACAAAAGGATTATGGGCATTTAGAATATTCTTAATTCTATCAATGATGTCGATCCGTAATGAAGAATTTTCAGCTGCACGATTTTCATTTTCATGATCAGTGTCATAAATGTAGAGTTGAAGGAACCGAGGGCGATCATTTGAGTTCAAAGGCAGAAGACCGCCTATGCGGTGATAAATTGACATTTGAGCGCGATATGTGTACACACCTTGACGTGCATTGGCCAATTCATCATTTATTTCTACGCCCATTGAAGTGAATGCGAAGACATGGTTATACTTACGAATGTTCTGTCTAAAGTGAATCCCATTATCTGATTGATCAGAGAACATGTCAAGTAAATCAGTGGACATTGGTAACTCGGGTAGATTGACCTTTCCATTTAAGCAAGCAAAGTTCGGGAGATTCGGATCTCGAACAGGCGTGCTTGACAATGTGGACACGTTGTCATTGTAGGCAAATTGAATATAGGCACCCCTTGTGACTCGGTGTAATTTCTTGCACAATTTCGATAACCATGTCTCCCCACTTTCCAAACCCTTACATCATCAGAGATGAGACTTGATATGTTGTTCGCATGGGATCTATTGTTGTTACCAATTTCAAACAATGGATCGGGCAAACAACTTTCTCTTTCGGTGTTAGCTAAGTGTGGAATGTCTCTTGCATCGGTTATGGGTTCCAAGATATCCGCATTTGTTCTACTACTTTCTCCTACACAAAAGAATCGATCGGGCAAGTTGTGTCCATCTACGAAGTCCCCGTAATCGTCATTGGGTATTTGAATATGATTCTCAATGTTTGTGCGCGTGTCGAGTGAACGGAGTTCACCAATGGGGTGTGCTTTGCATGATTGAAAAGGTATCTATTTGATGAGTATATTAAATGGTGTTTCGTATATTACTACTTTGTAATTTATTAACTTTAGAGGTCTTACAATCGTGTATTTCACATCTATCTCCATTGACGAGTATGATTGTAGTTAGTAATGTCTGTCATGGGTCTTCTAACTTGTGAAGAGTTGGAAGCATCATTATGATTTTGAGGTCGACTTTCTGGAGAAGGAACGACATTTTCTCGGATTACACGGGCATAATTAGATTGCCTTCTTGCTTTCTCATGTCCTCTTTGCTCAGGTGTAAGTGAGTGCCTTTGACGTCTTTTCTTATCACTCCATTTCCTCCTTTGTTGTTGTATTTTTTCTCTTTCATTTTCATCCATTATGAAACTACAAATACCAATCTTAACTTTGTTATTATAAGAGGAGTTGTGTGATAATATTTTATATGAATTGATTTGTGTGTAAATTTTGTTTCCAAAACTTTTTTCTTATTTTTATGAAATATGTATTGTCATATATCAATAGAGATTCAAGGTGTCAACGCCTACTAATTCCTATCTAAGTCTAACTTTAGAAATTTTAACAAGTAATAACCGAGTACCCTTTAAATGGTAGTTCATAGATATTTTATATTTTTGGATTTTGTTTAATCTTATAATTTTAATTATAAATTCAAAGTACTAATAAAATTGAATTTATCGCTATTGTAAATGATTAATATAAGTTGGCTTTTACTTATTTATGCAGTATGAAGTAAGTATTATATTTTTTTATTTGTCGTATCCAACTTTAGGACGGTATCCCCGTATCTTATTTTTTTGAAATTAACGTATCGGACACTTGGATCCGTACGCGTATTCGAATCTAACTATTACTTTTAAGGACTAAACCCATGTATGATAATTTATGTTTTTCATATTTTTTTCATCTTCTAATCTAACTATTACTTTTAAGGACTAATAAAGCTACTTTTATTTTATTTAAATAACATAATATTATCTTATGAATGACCTTATTGTATGGGTTGTTGTAGGAATTTGATGTCTTTTGTTCTAACTTTTTTTTCGAGCTGATGATAATGTTTTTACATATGTGTAGTCTTTTTATAATCCGTTTAGGCAAAATAAAATTGAGACATTATTATTTCATATTAAAAAAAGGTCATGAAACAAAAAACATAATATTACAACATACACGTCATTCATAAGATATGGAGACAATAAAAATGTGAATCTCTATTATATAATAAAGATCATTTCATATTTAAAAAGGTCATGAAAACATGTAGAAAATTATATTAATTACTATTTACATCTGATAAATCAGAGATTTTTTAATTTTTAAAAATAAATGTATAAAATAGTGTCATTTAACAAAGGAGCCACAACCAATATAAAGTGATAGTTTATAAGATACTCTAAATAATACTTCAATATAGTAGTTGGTAGCATAATAGAGATAAAAACTTTTTGTGAGATATATTTTTTTTTTTGTTTGTGATGCAACTCAATATATTTTCCCTTGAAAGAAAAATTCAATATAGTACCCGTTGGTAAAGATCATGAATGTACCCAGTACCCACCATACAAAATATTCCCAAGTTTCATTATATCTCTCTCTCCACCTAGTCTTCGCACCCCCCCTCTCTCTCTAAATCTCATTCTATCCTCCCGTCTACCACCAGTTCACTACCGGCGCTTCCTTCCACTGCCATAAATTACAGGGGCATCTTTCTTCCTTCCCTATCTCTCTCTTTATAAATGGTAATTTTAATAATTTGAGGTAGAAGAAGGAAAACTTTACTTATTAATTGGAGCATTTTCGGTCAATTAAAGCACTGAGAGGATTCAAGGTGGAGAAAGAAGAAATTGGAGAAGAGGAAGAGATTTCGAATTGCAATTGAGGTGAGTTTCAAATATATTTTTTTTTTGCATGCGAGAAAACCTCAAATTGAGTGATATTTTTAGTCGTTTATTGGAGATTTTTAGTCATGTTTATGAATTTTTATTCACTAAAAAGATTGTTTTTTAGAAAAAAAAAATTTCTCTAATTATGTCATTAAAATATTTTTTTCCGAATTACTATTTTTCTTTTTTTATTGGCTGTAATTTTCAATATTTAGTGAGGGCAAAATAGGCGTTTTAATATTTTGGTGTCCCCCCTCTCTTCCCATATAGAATAGAGATATTTTTTAGAAAAAAAAACTTTCTCTAATTATGTCATTAAAATATTTTTTTTCGAATTATTATTCCATGCAAAGATTGATTTTTACAAAAAAAGATATTGTGAAAAATTATAGTCCTATTCGAATTATTATGAAAAGTTATAGTTTGATTCAAAATGTTCAAATAATATCTTCATTTTCTTGTCTGAATGCGAAAATGTCCCACGAATTTTTATTTTTTGTAAATTTTATCAACGTTTTTTTTATCGAAAAATAATTTTTTAAAATAAAATTCTGAAAGTATTCTATGGGTAAAAATGTAAAATTGTTAAAAGACACTTTGTAGTTCATCGATTTCACATTCTGTTAAAAGACAACACTAAAGAAATTAACTGCAGAAATTTACAAATAAAATAAAATTATTTAGAAATTAACTGATTAAAAATGATGTTAGACATTATTTGTTTTATTTTTTTTGTGGCAGCATCGATTCAGATAAAATGAAAAATATAAAAAGACACTCTGTAGTTCAGATATATTTTATTTCACATTCTTACTGTCGATTTGTTTCTATTGATTGTTATGCTCAATTTTATTAGTTCTTTCATAATATCCCAGAAAAAACGATTTGCAATTGCACACTTACCTTTTCACTGGTTTCTTGATTCACTTTGCAAGTGTCTTTGTTTGCTCGTACTTGGTTGACGAAACTTGGTCTTTGGATGTGATTTCCTCTGTTACACTCTTGCTTGTTTTTTTTTTTGCTCCTTTTGGTTTGCTTCAATTACGCTGACATTAAAGCACAACAAATAAATAAATGTATGATGACAATTATATTATAAAGAACAAAGCATTATATGAATAAATTACCTGACTCTTGGCCTTGGAAAAAGGGAATTGTATTTGATATTGTTGTATTTTTTGTTTGCGCTAATGGAAAGGGAAGAGATGGAGAACTCGGAAATTTTGGAGCGTTTAACTACATATATTGTGCATATTGGCAGTTATCATGGGATTTTCCCACTAAATAAGGGGTTTGTATTTTTCAAAAAAAAAAAAAAAACAGTTCTGATATTGGGGAAGTTACTGATTTGAAAAATCAACGTATCTCTTTTAAATTTTTTTCCTCCTTTTTTCTATTTTTCTTTTTTTATTGGATTGTAATTTGTTGTATTTAGTGGGGGTAAATTTGGACTTTTTGTATTTTGGTGTCCCCCCTACCTTCCCATATAGAATAGAGATTGATGGGAAAAAACACATTTATTATAATAGATCATTTTCCGAAGTCACTTTATAACTACCTCTAAATTTGATTAGCATATAAAGTACTGTTTTTTTTTTTAGGTATATTTTTGTTTAATGTAAGTTGTTTCTTTCTTTTCCACGTAGAACGAAGATCATAAATTCATAATAATAAGTTTGAGTCGATTTCAATTGAAGAGCAGCACATATATCGCAATCCTAGATTCAGCTCCTCGCGTCTTTACTATCATGTGTCCAAAACATTCTTATCTTATAATCTTATAAAATCTTATGTAGACCCATCTTATATTCTCCAAGTTATTGGCTCTAATTTTTGCTTGTTGAAGATAAAGTCTAAGTTTTGTTGCTAAAATTTAGCTAATTAGTATTAGATGGAACCTTTTGTAGTGGGCCTAGTGCCTAGTGGCTACCAATAATATGTAGCAACTCTAATTATTCTACATTTCAGTCCTCTAGTTTTAGGCTTTTAGCCACCAATCTTCACCTTCTATCTGTTTAATTAACTATAAAAAACCTAAAAGATAATAAAAATGTAAAATAGTGGTAGTGCTAGCCAAGTCTGATTATCAAACCAAAGATAAATAGTTGAGCAATGTCACATGCTCTATAAATGGTTAAGTTGATCAGGTTGCGCCATGTTTCATGCTAAGAAAAAAAGCGGCTTAGGACCTATTTTTTTGGACTTATTTTCCGTTCAATTCAATTTAGTTCAAATCAATTCAGTTCAGCTACTCTTTGCAATTCACTCTCTCTCAGGTCAGTTTCTCTCAGTCTAAAAGAACAGGGCCTTAAACTCCTAAGCATTTGGTTGAGTCAAACTATACTTGATCAATTTACATATCAATTTGCACAACAAATAATCGAATATCTAGCACATGAAGGCGCACATAAGCAACAACATTTCTTGATTAATTGAGTAATATAAATCGATATATAAGAAAAAAGAGTTGCGCTTTGCAATAAAAATATGGAGGATCTTTTTTTTTAATCGCTTCTCACTTATCCTAGAAGTATTTATGTCAAAAAATACTTCTTTTTAATATTTTGTCTCGCTATTTTAAGAATTTTTTTTATTTCAGTTAAATTAGGCTTTAGGTTGAAAAATCGTGTTGAGATTCTAAAAAACGGGTCATGTTATTTTTTAAGACATCTATACATGAAAACACCCCGTTCCCTCCCCATTGTGATGGCATTGCAAATGGTGTAGCACATGACTTTTGAACATCCCACATGCTTAGCATATGTTTGATAGCTGTTTATCACAAAACTTTGGTAGCAAATATGCTACTTTTTTTCAGTTCTAACAATCATAAATAACATTTCCACTTTTCAGTCTTTTCCAAAGAGAGTATGATATTACAAGAGCTTAACTAGTGGAGCCCTTCCCATTTCATTCCATCCAAAGTCTAACAAGAAACATATACTAATTTGATTAATACAAAAATCTCGACATAATATTTACAAGTCCCTACTCTCTTTAGATTCACTGTATTTTCATCATCATATCACCAAAATAAGAGTGACACTTGCCAAAATTGTACTCTTAATCGTCTTATCCAAAGACCAATTCAATTAAGTTCTTTCCAAGAGCCCACAGCAGCTTTTATGGGTTAATGCTACATTTATACATCACATTAGTAGTTGAATATACGAGTTGCATGTTTGATTCTTTTTCCTTTGATTTCTAAAAGTAGGAAAGGAAAAAGAAATGAGAGAAAAAAAGAAGGGAAGCAACAAAGATATGGGACCAAAAGAATACTTTTTGTAATCCCCAGAGCATCTGCAAGAATTGTTGCACAACCACCAAAAACATGTAAAGCACACATAAGAAAAAAAAGAGTAGCTCGATAGCTAATTGTTAGATATCTAAAGTTTCGAAGATGAGTCTATGAGACATTTCTATTTTATACTTAGATATTTAACAATTAGATTTTTACCCTTTCTTTGAAGCATGATGATGTGTGACAATCTAGAATAAACTCTTAATAAATGTCGACTATTGTTGCATTGCGAATCATGTGTGAGATCAACGATAGAATTTGCACTATTCAACAAAGAAGTTGGAGGTCCGATTTTCGTTCAGTATGATCACTTCTCAAATGCTATGGATAGATGAAACTATAATGATTTCATTCTCAATAAAATGCTTAGTTATCAATTATTTTTGGAGTTTTCTTTGTAGGTTGAGATGCTCAATTCCCCACCAACCTGTAAGATTGTGCCCTTTCGAGGATAGTAACTTAACAGTTAATTAGCATATCACAAAATACAAAATAAAAAAGAAGAGCTCGTGTTGAATATGGAGCTCCCCTCATCCCTCTTAAGCCCCGTTAATTTGAACTGCGAGAAACTGAAGTGAACTGAATTGAACTGAACTGAACTGAAAGGAGCTGAATTGAACTGAACTGAACTAAAACGAGCTGAACCATATATTTGATTTTCTAAAATAATAATAATTGATAATAATCAATAATTGTTAACATAATAATATCAATACTAATTATTAATATTATTATTACTATTATTATTATTTATTAATATTATTTCTTATTTTTACTAAATTGTTTATTATTTTTATTAAATTATTGTTGGTGGTGGTGTAGATAACAATAAAAATAATTATAATAATAAAAATAAAATAATAATAATAAAATTAATAGGAAGAATAATAATAAAAATAAATAATAATAACAATAATAATAATAATAATAATAATAATAATAATAACAAAAAATATTAGTAATAATTTATAATAATAATAATAATAATAATAATAATAATAATAATAATAATAATAATAATAAAAATTAAGAATAATACAAAAATAAGTATAGTAATAATAATAATAGTAATATTAAAACATAAATAATAATTAAAACATTGAGCTAAGCTTAACTGAACTGAAGTGAGCTGAGTTGGACTGAAAATAAATCCAAAAGAACAGGGCCTTATACATTGTTCTTAGGATAGTAATGCCCTCACTATCTTTGTTGTATGATTAACTAGGGTAATTAGACCTTCTAGTTTTCTGACTTTGGAAATAGATGAACAATAGATGCATCATCATTGCCCAATACAATGAAAATTATAAAGTGAATGAGTTCTCTCTATACCTTCCACGTGGAACAAACTTATTCACATTTATTAACTTTGCAATGAAGACGGCTGATAGAGAATAGAATTGTCTTCGATTTAGGATTATTATTTAATGTAATTAGTATAATAATATGACTAGGTTTCCTAACATAGTTAGGCCTAGCATTGTAACCTTTTTATATGTGATCAATTAAGAATATTCCAATTGAGGAGTTTTCCCAAATTTAATACTATGTTCAACATTCCCACCACGCACTGATCAATGTCCTCTCTTCACTTTGATCCCTTGCACTTAGCATCGAACTTATGAGATAGTACTTAATTGTTAACTCATACTTTATTTCACATGATAATGCAAACACCATTAAATTTCATAATTTTATAAGGAAAAGTTGATTTGAAGCTAGCCAAAAACACAAGATAACCTTACAATTGATGGGAAATAAATCCGTAGAAATCAAACAATTAAACCTGAAATCACAAGAATGAATTGGTGGTAAGAGAGTCGATGCCTTAGTAACGAATTTCGTCACCTCATGTGTAGATTCTTGATGACGCTCGTCCCCAAAAGTTAACACGTTGATCCCTGACTTCGTACACCCTGATCAAGGATTGAAATTTCTCAAGAACTACTTAATTTTCAGAAGAAAAGGGTAGGCTGTTTGTTTAGTTTAATATTTAGTGAATAGAGAAATATAAATGGATAAGAAGGTAATCTATATGAAGGAAGAAAACAACTCCGAATAAATTCCAGAAAAAAGAGATTTTAGGTTTCCGCGCAAAGGTGTGGGCGCACCTCTAAACACGATGCAAACGCACCAAAGTTCCTACCTCGCTTATGAAAACATCCCAATTGGTACAAGCACACCTAAGCCCCTGATTTCGGGTTCAATTTGGATGAAATCCAACACTATAATGATAAATCAACATGTTAAATACATATATGATCTACTAATATGATTCGACACATTTATAGTAAGGTAGTAAGGCTGACTACCTCATCAACTTGTCAAAGTCTCAATAATACTAGACCATCACCCTTTTCAATTTTCATAGGTCACTCAATATGTGTCTCATAATTTGTGTATCATTTTTATGTCCTTACTCTTATTAGTTCATTCTAATGTCTTTAAAATATTAATTAAAAATAGAGGAACGTATTAATTATGACAAGCAATATAATAAAGTGACATACAATCGATACACAAATTGTAGGATGGAAAATTCTAGTAACTTTATTATGAATTTATATCATTTCTCTATTAAATTCAACTTATATCATTTTGCATTAGGCGTTGGAGATTGTTGGTTTTTTGGTCATAAGAAATAACCATCACATCACGTACTATATGTCTAGTCTAGCCTTTCTCGTTTTTTGCTTCTTTTTTTGAGTCAGGTACATGAAATTAAAGTCCAGTAGGACAGCCCACAGCCCATATCTCAGGTCCCCGCACTGGAATAGGAGAAATTGACTAATGCAACAAATTAGAACAGATTCAGCCATGAAACATGAACGAGATACATCAATTAAGAAAACAGAGACCATGGGGTATGAGTATATGACACAGTGAATCATCCGTTTCAAAATAAGTGAAATACTTGTCTTAAAAAGCTCTCGTATAAATGAGAGAAATATTTCACTTATTTTTGGAACAGAGGAAGTATATATTAATTTTCTTTGCTGTATATATTAATTTTCTTTGCAAATATATACTTCCTCCGTCCCAGAATAGTCTGAACACTTTCCTTTTATGTTTGTCCCAAATTAGTTTGAACACTTCTTTTTTTTGGCATGGTCCCACCATAAATATATTAATTCTTTTACACATCTTTGGCCCACACTCTACCTTTTATCAATAAAAAGTTACCCAACTTTCTCTCTCTAATAAAAATACCCCACCAACTCCTATCACATCTACTTTTTGAATAAAATAAATTTGATAACCACACTACAACTAATCACCTTTAAACTACGTGTCCCAACAAGTGTTCAGATCTTTCTGGAACGGAGGGAGTATTATATTTAAAAAGATAGATATTTTTAATGAATTTTTTTGTTACTACCCCCGGTGGTAAAATTCCTACTTCTAATAAATCACGGTAATGTTTCATCCTTGTAGGTAAACTACTCACTGTGTAAACCAAGTTTTATCTTATACCATGTATGATTTTACGGCTATATGTCATATGCATCACAAATCCACACTCAGACTCTAATGTTTCTTCATTGATTTCGTCTCTACTCATGATTATTAAAAGGTTATTTGGTAATGATAGATAATACCACACTGAAGAAAAAAACACCTTACTTTATTATTGTCTTATAGTAGTAAATTATATTACAAATAATCTTTCATTTAATGATCAGTCAATATAGAATTTCATGATAATTCCACATAACAATGATTGGTCATGCAGTCAAAGAAATGCTAGAACTTCATAGAAGATAAGGCTACCACAAAACTTGATGATGCCAATCACTAAGTAGTAAGTAATAATATAGCATGATAACGATATATCAAAGACTTGGTCAATCATAATATACTCGTGTAACTATTATTAGCTTCTGTTGTTATCTCTCTGTCTATATTGTACATAATATATGCTCAGTGGGTATATCTAACCACATTCTAGCCTTGTAAGTTGTAACTTACTTCTATCTCTTAGTTGCTTAGATTTATCTTCTAGTTAGTGCTATGTGTTATGCATAGATTGTATGATTACTCAATATACAAATAATTCTGCACTGTTTATAGTCATGTTGACTAGCACATCACAGCCAGATAGTACTTGTACCACCTATAATGGTTATATAAGGCCAAAAGCTGATAATAGACTAAGCATGAAAAAAGACCATTCCCATGAATGATTTGCATCGTCATCCGAATACTCACACTAATAATCAAAACTGTAACACATATTTTTGCCGATGAGGGTAGAGATATGAGCAAATAATCCCTTCGTCCCTTATTGTTTACCCCTTTTTCATTATGTCAATAAGGAATTGAGCGCATCAATAAATATATTTAATCAGGAGTATTGTAATCGATTGAGCTTAGAGGTGGCAAATATTAACATAACCGGTCAATACGACCCAAACCCGACATGAAATTAAACAGGTTGTATATTATGGTTGAACTTTCAAACCTTAAACCTAACATGATAACTTTTTTTTTTTTTTTTTTTTTTGATAATTTGCAGTTGTATTTCATTAATAAGTCAAGAGATAAAGAATTTCAACCCAAGACTAGGTATCCTCTCCTTAAGGAGAGAAACTTTTATAGTGCAAGCACACCTAGAAGAGGGGAAATTCTCAAATCTCCATCAGAACAAATACAACCAGCCTTTAACAGTGGCTCACAGTTTAGTAGCAAAAAACAAGCAGAAAACGAAATAAGGAAGCCTAAACCTGACCATACAAAATCAGCCCTAAAAAAACAGGGCTTCTCATTTGGGACTACAACCAGGCCCATACAATTACATCCATGCTGCATACTTGACTGCTTTCTAATTCCTAAATCCAAGCAATGAATTCAGATTGGCGGTGAAGACCTGGCTTTGCAAGTGAGTCTGCCACAAAATTGGAGCTCCTTCCTTTATGCTCTATTGTGATGTTCAACGCTTTTTTTCGAGCATTGCGAATGAAGTTTAGATGATAGTTCATGTTCCATGGCCCTCCACTCTCACTGTTGCACCACTGTATAGCATTAGCCGAATCTGATTCGAGGAGGATGCACGCCTTCTTTGTGGCGTCACTTTGCAAGGATATTGAGATCGCTCGCTGAATTGCAAGAATCTCCGCACAATTGATCTCCATGTATGGTATGGGAGATGAGAAGATGCACATAAAATTCCCAAGATGATTTCTCAGGACACCTCCAATGGCGGAGCATGACGCGAGTGGATTAAAAGATGCATCTACGTTCCACTTAATGACATTCAATATCGGAGGACACCATAATACTTGAACTGACTTGGGGAGGGACGCACCTGAAGGAGATGGACTGCCATTCCACTGAAGACATTGTGGATTTCGCTGTATATCCATGGGGGAGTAGGGAAATTTTTCTTCCCATCCGCTAATCCACCATCCTAATCTCAATAGGACCATATCTTGAAGGTCTTTCATGGTCGTGGACAAATCGCCAAAAATTCTAAGGTTCCTTTCCTTCCACACCGTCCACACTATGATGAAAAAAACAGCAATCCATACCTTCTTGAAGAATTGATTTTTGTTTTTTGCACATCTCCATTGTTCAAAGGCGTCATTTAGAGATTTGGGAATACCCATTTGCAATTCCATAAGTCCAACCACCATTCCCATAGCTGGCGTGATTGAGCACAATGAAGCAGCAAGTGATTACTTGTTTCGGAATTTGTGAGACATAATGGACAAATATCGTTTTCAACCGGAATAATACCAATTGATGCGAGCTTGTGCCTTGTGTTTATTCTACCAAGTAGAGCAGTCCAAACAGAAACTTCTTTACGATGTGGAACAAGGCCATGCCATACACCTTTGACAGCATCTTGATGAGGCAGTGGTTTGAGCTTGTCAAGCTCTAAAGTGAAGGACTTGGTGGAGAACCGACCAGATTTTTCATGGGCCCAAATCAATTTGTCATTTGCATCTTGATCCATGCACACCTGCTGCAATAATGTATCGAGGTCTGCTTTTTCGGCCTGATCTCGAGGGCGTAGTACCCTTCTCCAAGAAAAACTCCACACCCAATTAAAACCCTCCCAGAAACCATGCGAAGCCACTGTTGAGTTTTGGTTTATTGCAATGGAGAATAGACTGGGGAAGGCTCTTTTTAGAGGGCAAGACATTAGCCATGGGTCATGCCAAAAAAGGGAATTTGCTCCATTCCCAATATTCTTGCGAACACCATTGACTACGAGTGACTTTGCTTCTGCATTAAGGAAGATTGCAGCACAAATCATTTTCCATGGACCACCCGATGAAGGGACAGTGAGGTCCGAAATGGTGAATGATGATGAGTACTTGTACTTATCTTGAATGGCTTGACACCAAAGAGGAGTGGGGTCATTGAAAAAACGCCAAATCCACTTGAAGAGCAATGCTAGATTCTTGTGCAATATGTTTCCAATGCTAAGGCCGCCCATGAATTTTGGCTTTTGGACAATGTTCCATGAGACTAAAGGGAGCGCCTTTCTTTCCGAGCTACCACTCCATAGAAAAGATCTCATGATTTTGTTGATTTTTTCAATCACCCCTTTGGGAATGGGAAATAGTGACATGAAGTAGAGAGGAAGATTTGATAACGAGGATTTGATAAGTGTTATTCTTCCTCCTATTGAAAGCATCTTTCCCTTCCATGTAGCAAGCTTCTTTGACAATTTTTCAATGATGGGATCCCATGTTCGAATTCTTGAGGGGTTTCCACCAATAGGCAAGCCTAGATATGTGAAAGGAATACATCCAGTCTTGCATAAGAGAGATCTTGCGGCATTTTGAGTCCATGATTCGGATGTGTTCACTCCAATAAGGGAACTTTTGTGGAAGTTCACTTGGAGTCCAGATGCTAGTTGGAATATAATGAGAGCCTTCTTTATGTTTTTGAGAGCTTCAAGATCAGCATTGCAAAAAATGAGAGTGTCATCGGCATATTGTAGGTGAGTTATCTTCAGACCATTTTTGCAAACTTCAATACCATTCCACAATTCCAAGCAAGTAGCTCTTTTGATTATTTGATTAAGAGCTTCCATAATAAGGACAAAGAGAAAAGGAGATAACGGATCACCTTGCCTTAGTCCTCGTTGGAGTTTGAATGGAGTGCTAGGAGAGCCATTGACAAGAATTGAGGCCGAAGCAGTTGAGACACACGACAGTACCCAATTGCACCATTGCGGAGGGAAGTTCATTTGCTCTAGTATCCATTGAAGAAAGCTCCATGAGACACTGTCGTATGCTTTATGGAAGTCTAGTTTGAGAAGGGTTGCTTCAAGATTCCTTCTCTTGCATGAATCAATGACTTCACTTGCCACCATAGCTCCATCGAGAATTTGTCTTCCTTCTATGTATGATGATTGAAGGGGACCAATGAGAGTGCTAATGACGTTTTGGAGCCTTTTTGCCATCAATTTAGCTATTATTTTGTAGATGCATCCTACCATGCTAATTGGTCTATAATCCTTGAAGCTTGTGGGAATGTCAATCTTCGGGATAAGAGCAATGTATGCAGTGTTGCATCCACGAGGAAGGCGAGATGACGCATAAAATTTCTGAACAATCTCATACATGTCATGCTTGATGATATCCCATGCATTTTTGACAAATTTGAAGTTGAAACCGTCCGGGCCCGGGGACTTGTCTGAGTCACATGATGCTACTGTCGAGTCTATCTCCTCATTGGAGAATGGCAAAGTGAGACTGTCTGCTTGTGATTGTGATAAACGGTTGAACTGTAGGTTTTCAAGAGTGGGCCTGCATGAAAATTCTTCTCGGAATATTTTCTAGAAAAAAGTTGCAGCTTCATTTTTCAAATGTGAAGAATCGTTGATTGTGCAGCCATCAACTTCAATGCTTGCAATTGAGTTTTTTCTTCTTTTGTTAGAAGCTATCGTGTGGAAAAATATTGTGTTGCGATCTCCCTCTTTTAACCATGAGATCCGTGAGTTTTGAGCCCAATAGAGCTCCTTCCTTTTCATCCACATCCATAAATCAGTTTGAGCCGTTTTCCTCTGCTCTAATTCATGTTCGTCAAGCAGTCTATGATTGCACAAATCATCTAAGCCTTGAATAGACTCTTCAAGGCGCTTTATATTTGCATCAATATTGCCAAACTCCTTGTGATTCCATGATTTGAGGTTGTTCTTGACCTCACGTAATTTTTCTGTCATGGGAAGATTTGGTGCTTTCATCCACGATTCTTTCACAATTTTGAGGCACTTTGGATCTGTGAGCCAACAGTTTTGAAAACGAAATGGTTTCGGGCCTGAATCTAGTGCTTGGGAGTGCACTAGCAAGGGGCAATGGTCAGATAATTCCCATTGCAAAGATGGTTACTTTCATTGACGGGAAGCACGAGATCCATTCAGGGCTTACGATGAGTCTGTCAAGTAAGCTCTTAGAATTCCCCCGAAACCATGTGAAGCCCTTATTTGCGGGTTGAATCTCTAATAGGTGGAGTTCCCGCAAAAAATTATTAAAATCGTCAATTCCGGTTTGTGAGTATGTGAGGCTACCTCTTTCCGAAGCTTTTAAAACTTCGTTAAAGTCTCCAATCAAGAGACATGGTGAGTGGTTTGCATTCTGAAATTCTATGATTTCCTTCCATACATCCGCCCTTGCAGCCACTGTACAAGGATTGTAAACATGATAACTTGTTTAATTGCAAATTAGTTATTATATAGCATTTCTTATATATTTGTTGTATTTGTATGTAGGTTAAGATTGTTACCAAGTTCATTTCTCTGGTTTATGCATATGTATGGCCTTAATAAAAAGGTTAATAGACGAGTCAGATCAGAATGAGATTGTTGATTAGTTTCATAAACAGGTCCAGTTAGGATTGAGAATATAATATTTTTTTCTCCATCTGTCTAAAATATGTAGTTTTTTTTAAGGTAAGATGAAGGGGATTCACTCGAAGGGGGATAAGGGGAAATCCTCAAATGAGTCCCATGAGGTTTGATCCCTAGACCACAGGGATATGAGGTGGGAAGCGATGCCACTACTCCACCACCTCAACCTCAACTAAAATATGTAGTTACATACTTACATTGTCTCAAGTATTTATAAGTTAAAAATAGAAAATAATTTAATAAAACAAATGTATATTGTATGGTGTTTATATTTCTTTCTATCACTTGATTTGATTAGTGACATAATTAAAATGCCAACCATAAACCATCACTTCAACACATAAACCATAAGTTCAATTTTTTTAAAATTCAATTCAATTCAGTCCAAAAGAACAGGGCATAAGAGCCTCTTGCTTAATTCCTGCTCCACAGCTCCAGGTGCTAGTTTAGTTAGTTGGTTGTGCAGTTGTACCTTAGTTGTTACATTCCTGTTATCATCTCTTAATCTCATCTGTATATATAGGCTGATGGTGCTTTGCCATAAAAACTCACAAGACAATGAAACTCTCTTTCTAAATTTTTCTCACATTCTCTCTTAAAAAACAACATTTCATTTCTGTTTTCACATGGTATCAATTATCACTTCTTTTTTTTTTTTTTTGGTAGTTTAGGATTGGAGTTTTATTAAATCAGCCCAAAGATTGGTATCAATTATCACTTATCAGAGCTTCCAGGTTGTTTATCCTGGATCTTGCTTCAATTATTCTTCTGTGAACTTGATTTCAATTCATTTTCTTAAATCTTGAACTTGCTTTTCAATAAAGGTAACGCTTTCCCGTACAATCTAATAGAAAGACTATAAGTAAATATTATTATTACATAGAGGGAGATGGTGGACTTATATGCATCCTCGTATTTCAAAATAAAAAATTTAAAACTAGTTATTGGGCTCCGCAAAGCTTTTATAGTGCTCCTGGGAACACCTAAATGTGCTTGGGAGTACATAGTTTTAGGTGCTCTTGGGAGTTGAGAGCACCTAAGAATTTGCATGGACTCGGCAATGCCCCAAGTTAATTTGAATGTTAAATTTCAGTATTTAAGCCAACTATTGTTTCTTTTATTTAAAAATGATTTGTTTACACTTCAGTTGTGCCTCATCTTTCTATAGATTGTTGGCCGACGAAAGACAAGTTAGATAAATTGAATCCTAATTTTATATGTTGAACATATAATTAGATAATTTTTCCCAAATACTCCAAATATTGCTAGTCATGAGGATTGGAAACATGAGTTGACATACTCCATACTCCATTATTGACTGTGTACTCTCCTATTTCCATTTTATTGATTTTTACCTCTTTTTTTATATATAAATATATAATAAGGAAGCAAGTTATCAGTACTCAACTTTGCAGCTTAATTACAAATTAAAGCTATAACTTGGTGGTTGGACACTCACTTTCTAAGCAAGTGGTCGGGGGTCCAACCCCTCATACAAACTTTGGAGCATGTAGAGTATTTACTCTTATAATTTATCATCCACAAAGGAATCAACTCTAGAAAAGAGGAATTGTTACATACAAATTACCATGGCTTATTTCAATAATATTATCAGCAAAAGTACTGAACAATTGATAAAGTACTAAAAGATTAGTACTACATCAGCCAAGTATACAATGAGATGACAGATTTTACACGTATAAGTTGGGTAAGAGCGTGTTTAGAGAGCCATGTAAAATAGTCTTATTACAAATGCAGAAAATTATGAGCTTGCTTAAGCTCCCAAACTTGCATCAACATTTTGCATTGCACCATTCCCCTAAGGTTGGCGTGGCTACCCCAATATTTTTCATGTCAAAGATGTTGGCTGGTTGAAGAGTAAAATTTCATGTTAATCTCAAGCTATAGTTAGCACAAAAAATCAACAAAAATCAAGGTCTTCACAAATCAAGAATTCTCCCTTTTGTGGGAAAGATAGTACATAAAGTATTAAAAATCATGCAAATTTAAGGGATCCCGCTATATAAATCATTCTTAATAGAAATAAAGAACTTATTTGATTAAGCCATCATCGGAAGCAAGAGGTAATTAAAACAAAAATCCCCTTTAAAAGTTAAAAGGAAAATCTCAAATTTTCAACTTCAGTATTGCGTATGATCGAGCACAATATAAACAAAATTACTCGTGCAACACAACTTTCATCTCAGATTGAGGCTCTAATAGGACTAACTTCTATGTAACTATAGTAGTAAGGTATCATAAAGATACATGATACATCCAAACCCCCTCGTCTCCGTACATTGTTGTGGGTGAGAGCCTCTTTAGAAACATTTGGTTATTCGAATAATGTTGATATTGATGTAGTAACATTATCACCAGGTCATTTGATTAAATCATAAACTAAATCATCCTCAAAAGGCATGAACATCCCATGTCCAGATGCCAAGGTTCAAAATAACCATGGTTTAAGTTACGGCAAGGTAAACTCAAATATACATATGTGGACTGATTCCTAAAACTATGTCAAACCCGATGCCCAGTTAGTCAATTGTAATATAGAACGAAAGCAGTGGACTGGACCTAGTGGAGGCATAATGTCTTCATCCATTTACCAGACCCTAAATCACAACAGATGAAGGTAGTGCAAGAACAGAAGATTTTTTGGACTTCAAGAGAAGCTGCTGTTCTGCATTTTCAAGATAACAAATCTAGATATTTGGGGTTTCCATAGTGAATAATGGCTATTATTGGCCAAGATACTATTGGCGTAAAGAAGCTAAAGTAATAGACAATCATCTCATAACATGGAAGATAGTCTATAACATTGAAGATCTTACAACTCATACTGTAGCTGTTATAGTATGACAGAAGGTCACTTAGTTATCAAGAGATAGCTGTATTCTACATGCAAGAAATATGCTAAACTATAACACGGAACACATATTCATGACTAAAAGAGGAATATCAAGTAGGAAAAACAGCAAGGTACTCATAGCTCATATTCAAGCAACCAAACTTTCAAGACACAGCTTCTTTTTTCCAGTCCTGAATTAATGAGAGTAGATCTATTTTCTCAGAGAAAGTTTGGGTATATATGAGCATATGAATTATGACACATGCTTCCCTCGTATCTTGTTCTCCATAAACACATTGTTAGCAATAATAGACAATTGCCAGACCTAGAAGAAATTCACACAAACATATGGCACACAAACATACATGACACACAATATTAAGCTGCTAATGATATTGAACAACAAAATTTGCAATTTTGATCTCTTACCATCATGAACTTCAGGTGTTTTAGCTGCTGTGGCATCAACAATGACAGAGACAGAAGGGTAATCCAATGCTACTGCGTCAAAAACTGTCTGTCTGATGCAATTAGGAGTTTGAATGCCTGAATATGGAGAGTGATGGTCAAAATCTTCAAAACTTTATGTTCTACAAAGAAAATTTGTTTAAAATCTAAATTAGCTCATCAGGTTTCATTCACTTACCAACAATGACCAAGCTATCAATTCCAGCACCTAACAGAGTTGAATGAAGGTGTGTAGCAAAGAATGCACTGAAGCGTGTCTTAACCAACTTATAATCCCCTTCGCGTATCTCAAGTCCTTCAACAAGTTCAGCACCTTCATGTCCCTTTACAGTAGGTCCTCCCTTCTCACTATACAAGTGCCTTCTGAAGAGTTCAACATCTCTCCCTAATTTGTCATGCTCCCGAACAATCTGCAAACAAATGAATTCTCATGTCACATACCAAAATTTCTTAGTAGGGCACGTTCCACTCAATCTTCAACAATGATAAAACACTCATCAAGGAGGGGTTGACACTTGACAGTAGCATAATACTGTAATTGTTTATCACAAAGCGTAGAGGATGAAGAGCATAAATTGTCTTCAATTCTTTTCAAACTACAACTAATTGTGTCTTTCATGTCACTGAAAGGCTTATGCATGGGTAGCTGATCAATAAAAATGAACTTCTATATCTCTACAAAAAACTAATAGAATCACCCCATGCTTTATCATATTTTCTTTTTTCAATGTTCAAAGGAACCTGTAATATAGAGGCATATCACATTATCATTCTAATCATCACAACTCATCAACAAACACCAACTTGTAGCCAACCCACATGACCTATGTGCGTTAATCAAAGAAAAAGCTCTTTAATTCCCCAAAACAATGCTTATAGGCTATTCAGAAATACCCAATGCAACATAACAATCTTTCAACAAAAGCCTGACTGTATCACTAAATCAAACGAATCAAATACTATACTATGGTGCTCCATCTGTTTTAGAACTTCAAAAGAAACCCAAATAAGGAGCTACGCTCAGAATACCATATCAACCTCTAAACATCACTGTTTTTTTCTCTTGGAATAACATTCAAAGCAGTAAACATCACTTCTTTGAAGATATACATATAGGCTTCCTTCGTTTTAAAATGTTCTTCCTATTTGCTTTTTCTTTTTGCATAGTTTTCAATGCACATTTTGACGATCAATATCTTTATCTAATTAGTAAAACGTATGAAAAGAAGACATTTTTTTTGACATATTAAAAGTACACACTGAGTCGAATTCAACCAGATCCCACATGACAATGCTTATTTTTATACATTAATGAGAATTTAATGTCAACATATTGGCTCAAAAATTTAAAAAGTTATTCCAAACAGGATGAACAAAAAGAAGCAGATTTCAATGTACAAAACCATCTCAACAATAATATCACAATTCTCGAGTAAATTTCCATTTTGTTTACCCCTTAATTGCTACTCTCTCTAGCAATAGCAAATCAACTACAATTAGTAAACTCAGTAAATATGTAAAAAAAATGCATACATTTACAGAAACAAAAAGTTGATTTGATTAATACCCAAACTACAAGCATGCCTCGTTCTCTAGCAACTTCAACAGCTTTAATGACATTAGGGATAATGGCTGCACCACCATCTACCAGCATCGGCCCATCAGGCAAGATGAAATCTTTCTGCAAATTCAATCAAACCCAAGTGATAAAATAAGCATAATTTAATTTTGTTATGAGAATTAAAGCTGTTCATGATCATTTAATATCAAAAATTTAACACCCATTTAGGCAATTTTTACAGATGAGAAAGAACTCAACTTGAATTTAATCATAGAAGTAAAAAAATTGGAAATTGGTGGAAGAACTAACTTACTTGCATGTCTATGACAAAGAGAGCTGTCTTCTTCCACTTATCAGCCATTCTCGCAGCACAATCTTTCTGCTATTCTTTTTTTTTTTTCTCGAGCAAATTTACAAACAGATAGTGCGCAATAAGCCAACAAAGTAGTTTTTTTTTTTTTTTTTGAGAGGAGCCAACAAAGTAGTTAGCAAAGACGAAATTGTATACGATTTGCTGACAAATAGTTGTTTTGAGTTTTTGCATAGCGCAGTTTCCTTTTTGTTTACAAGGCCGTCAGTTGTTACTGGTTAGTCACCGCATGAAAAATGCCAGTGTTCTCGTGTCCCAACTCCACCGGTCATGTTCATTTATGACTTATTTTTGCTTATCTGAAAGGAAAATTTATTAAAAAAAACCTTTTAAAGGTTTAATTTTGCGAAAAAAAACCTTATAAAGCATTCTTTGCGAAAAAAAACCACAAACTTAATTTTTCTTGCAAGAAGAAACCTATTCCTATTTTCCGGTGTGTTTTTTCTCAATTCCGGCGCTGACCCTTCTATCTTTCTTTAACCACTATTTTCATTAATTGCAGCACCACCCCTATGCATCTCAAAAACCACACCGGAAAATGGGACAGGTTTCACCTTGCAAGAAAAATAAAATTTGTGGTTTTTTTTCGCAAAGAATGCTTTAAAAGGTTTTTTCTCGCAAAATTGAACCTTTAAAAGTTTTTTTTAACAAATTTTCCTATCTGAAACTAAACTTATCTGAAATTGTTTTTTTACTTATTAGTCCTTGTTAAACTTAATATGAATTTATCCCAACTTGTCACACTTTATCTTGTGAGTGTGTTAAACCTTATTTTTAGTGAACTAAACTTATATGAACTTACTATATATCTCAGTCCTCATTAGAACTTTTTTTTTTCAAAGGACTCGTTCGAACTTTTTTAACTTACCTTAATTAATTTTTCACAAATTCTTATATACAGCCGACCACACCTATAATTTCGCGTGTGGCCGGTCCATATATAAGGCCCAGGCGGGAAAAACGCGAGTAAGGCCCAGCCTAACCCCAATCTTGTGAAGAACGCGGAAATCTGAAGATGAAGAACGCAACAATAACGATGCCCAGCACGGGAGATTTTAAGAACGATGAAGGGCCGATTTCGTTAAAGAAGATGGTGATCAATTTTGATGAAGGAGCCAGAGATTGTAGAGGAGTGATGGAGGTGCCGTAGATTTGTTAATGGTGGTCAATGACGAGGAGTGAGAACGGCCGAAGGGAGGGGAGTGGTGTTGAGGAGACATACGAGTAAACCCAATTGTTCACACAAGTAACCCCCTATTTATTAATACGAGTAAACTCATTCGTTTATAAGGAGTAACCCTATTTATTCATACTAGTAACCCCATTTAATCATATGAGTAACCTTATTTTGTTCACATAGGTAACCCCATTTTATTCGTATCAGTAACCCCAATTGTTCATACAAGTAACCCTCACTTATTAATACGAGTAACCTAATTCGTTCGTAAGGAGTAACCCCATTTATTCATACTAAGCTAGTAACCCCATTTAATCATATGATCGAGTAACCTCGTTTTGTTCACATAAGTAACCCCATTTTATTCGTATCAGTAACCCCAATTGTTCATACAAGCCCCCACTTAGTACGAGTAACCTCATTCGTTCATAAGGAGTAACCCCATTTATTCATACTAGTAAATTCATTTAATCATACTAGTAAATTCAATATGAGTAACCCTATTTTGTTCACATAGGTACCCCATTTTGCTTATAAGAATAACCACATTTATTTATAGGAGTGACACCTTTTTATTGTTAAAAGTAACCATATACTCATACAATTAACCCCATTTGTTCATAAGAGTAACTTCATTTGTTCACAAGAGTAATTTCATTTGTTCATAAGGGTTTGTGCATAAAGGTCAACTTCAAAAGGTCATATCTTACAGCACACTTAATATTTTGGGAAGATTCAAGTTGGACATGAAAATTTGGCTCGATAACTTTCCAACGCCTGGTCAAAAGCTCGATTCCGATGAGAAACGAGTGAGATATGACCATTTGAAAATGAGCTGACGGGCTGACAGTATGTCGCGCGCGCGGTCACACCTATAATTTCGCGTGTGGCCGGTTCTAGACGCGCTGTTAATTTTTTCTTATAAGGACCGAAGACAAGTGAACAAAATAGGACCTTTTGGGTCTATAATGAACAATTATGATTATTTCCTTCACCTGCAATAAGGTGATTCGTTTTGAATTAGGGAATGTATTATTTATTAAGATTTAGTCTAGTTTACTTTGAATCTTTTGGATCTGGTTGATTGTTTTAACTTTTAAATAAACTTTGACTGTATTTGACGCTAATTTATAAGAGTATAAAGGAAAAGTTTATCACTGCATAAACCAATTTGTTCACTTAAATTCACTTGGCTTCTGATCAGTTCCTTTATCTCTCACACAAAAATTCCACTCACCATTGTTCACTTAAATTCCAAAATCTAAAACTAAAACACCTAAATTGGTGACTAAAATTAGGAGGCGTGATAGAACCACCACTTACTGATTGCCAACCAACTCGTTTGTCAAAAATCCTTTCTTTTAAACTACACAAAATATTATTGTTTTTTTTTTTCCTAAACATCATCTGAGGATTATTAATATTGTGAATAACACAAAGAAGATCAATGGTCTATATTTCTAATAATGGTGATTAGCGGTGATCGATATTCACGGTACTGAGAAAATTTGAAACAAAACATCAGAAAAAGGCTAAGAAGGTTGTCTAGACACTTATTGGCCTTTTCATTCTCCAATGGAAGGAACTTAACCAATACATAGGGGAGCAATTCTTGATTCAAGATGATGATCTACATAAATTGGGAGTACAGAAATTGGAACCCTAGCTTGATCGTGTGTTCTGGCCAAGGTCTATATATATTCAAGTAATGGTGGCATGGAATCTTTCGAGAAAACTGGCATACTATCCTAGTTTTATTCTCTTGAAACTTAAGGTGCATCAATTCATGCATGCGTTAATAAGTTCACTTTCAGAGTAGTGTTTTTATAGGTGATTAGGTGTTAATAAGCCTCTTTCGGCTTATTTAGTAGGTAGCTATAAATGATGGTAATAATAATGATTTTTAGTGTAGTTATATAGAAAAAGGCTTGTGTCAATGGTCATAGTACTAGGAATTTATCCTCAAACATGTGTATGTAATGTTGATCTTCATATATATTTTCATGGAGTACAATTTTAGATGTGGTATATATTAAGCGGAGATTAAAAATTGTGAAGAAAACCACATGCATGTTTGGAGATGAGATTCCATTATATATATACCATGGTAAATGGTAGGGGATAATTCTTAAAAATTAGATACGATTTCATAACCATTATTGCTAATTAGTATCTCTTATCGGACGAGCCATTAGAGCAATTTGTAACTTTTGGCCACTAGAAAAAATAAAAAAAGACTCGAACTTTATACCTAAGGCCACTCTCTTTATTTATAAAATATATATATATATATATGCACGTGATGCATGATTAAAAACTTAACTAAATAGAGCATTTAAGAAAACTAAGAATACTTCCATAGCATTTTATAAATTATTAAAAATAAAAAATATGTTTGATGTATCTCTTTTCATTGAGGTATATCTTTTAGTTAGCCAAAGTGTCATGTTAAAGTACTATTTCAATTAACTAGAGCGGCTAAGCATAGTGATGTAAACAGTATTTAATTCCAGGTATTAAGGTACCATCTCTACAAGTTAAGACTTTACCAACTAAGTTAGATGACATCCACATCAACTCTTTCTTATAAGTACACTATATATAGATTTACCATATCTTCTAGCTATAACATCTAGAAACTAGTAGATAAGAATGTGGGAATACTAATAATCTAAGATAAATTTGATCATAATGGACTCACTGTCAAGGCCACTAAATGAAGGTGACATAAAAAATCCAGAGATAGTGATGTGAGAAGCTTTGTATGCTAGGTTTTATGGAATCTTAAGGACCATATATAAAAGGAAAGGGAATTAAGGAGAAGCTTAATATATAAAGCATTTCATAAGTAGTCATGATATTTTATATTTTATATAATATGGACTATATGGTACAACCATGCACTTTTTCTAGGCCGGAATGCATAGCATCAAGAGCAATCAACCTTCCAATGAGCTTTAAGCAGAGTGAGTGCTCATGATGATATACCACTCCACAAATTAAAATGCTATACATAATTTAAAGCATATAGTTTTGATATTACTTTATATAAGTAATAATTAATTAAGTAGAATTTATAAGTGGTTAAAATCCTCCAAGTGATTGTGCCCAATAATCTGCTCCATTGTCACTTCCAACAAGTTGGGTGCAAGATATGGGAACCAAGCATAACCCTCTACTTTTCAAGTCCTTTAATGCGCCTTTCATGTTATCCTAATGACATATCAAACAATTAAAAAAATCATGTTAGGAATAATAATATAATTAATAATATTGAGGCGTATATATTCGTCAATGTATACAAGCAAGATAAGGATACTTTGAGTTAGAGAAGCCAATTATCTTCACTACTAGAATAAAAGTTGAAGTTAAAGAGATAATATATCAACTTTATTCTGAGTTATAATGAATTGTACATATCAGGATTGTGAGAGTATGTTTTATACTCCATGTTCAAGTACAAGTACTACATTTGACCAAAAACGTAGAGTACAATACTATATTATATCATGTGACTCTCGATTAAATATTAGATATCGAGAATATAATCAAGGTTGGTCTAGTGGTTGTGAGATTCTCCTTCCACCCCTGTGACAGGGGGTTCGGTTTTCACACCTTGCAAGAAAGATCCCCAATTCTCCCTCCCCCCTATTGCAAAGGAATTCTCCTTACTAAAAAAATTATTAGATATCATTTGAGTTTTATATATGTAAATTTGTGATTCTACCTACGTAAATATCCTTATTTCAACATTGGTGATAGTATATATATATAAGTCAATTGTGTACAAAGCTGATTTTGTAATTACTATTATTTTGTAATTTTGGGTGACTAAGCCCGTAATGTATAAATTATAATAGGCTATTGTATACAAGTATTTGTGAAACAATTGTCATACAATCTTTACACTTATATAGTGCTCCACTATGGAAACAGTCTATATATATGTGTAACTGCTCCACCTATAATTGATGCTGAAAAATACATGAATGTTTGTACTCCCAAAGTTGGAATGTGGGACTAGAAAGTGATAAAATTGGAACGACAAGGATAGCCATTTCATATATGTAAGCTACCACCTATACTAGAAGATAATAATTGTATCTTTTAAGGTGTATGAAAGAACAAAAAAAAATGTATCAAATGCAACAATAACAAGAAAATTCCACCTTTAAATTTCAAAAAACAAAATTATACTAGGTCTCCGTTTACTTTCAATGACAACACCGAAAAGGTATAATTATTTAGGAGAGAAGAGAGATAGAAGGAAATAAAAGGAGGGACCTATATGATGAAAAAGAGATAAAGATAACTCAATGCAAAATAAAGTAATATTACAATTGATTAGAAACTGCCATAAAAAGGAAGTGTTATCTTTTGTGTTTGATCAAATAATACTAGCCTTCTTTGCACGCGATGCGTGCGTGGATTATTTTGGCGATTATTCTTAAATTTCATCTAAATGTATTCTGAAGGATGTAAATTACAATCATCATTAGTTATAATTAAATATCATGTGGTGTAAATACAAAAAAAAAATGGATTTTTTGATTTTAATAATGCAACCTTTTAGCCATTCGCAACAAATAAGCTAACATTTGAGTTATTCCTAAATAATGCAACCTTTAACAAAAAATTCTCTGAATGGGTAAAAACCGGATGCAACCTGATAAACAGGTTGCTCAGGACACTTGTCACAATTTCATTGGTTAGTTTTTAATTTTTGTTGAATTAAAAAAAAAAATTTCCTCTCTCTTCCTTATC
This sequence comes from Beta lomatogona, assembly GCA_947646795.1. Lineage (NCBI taxonomy): Eukaryota > Viridiplantae > Streptophyta > Magnoliopsida > Caryophyllales > Amaranthaceae > Beta > Beta lomatogona. The sequence goes on along the minus strand of CANSNZ010000247.1, from coordinate 625,387 downwards.
TCCCTCCACCAGCACTAAACTCTTCCCCACCCCACCCCCCACCCCACCAATTCCCCACCCAACCCAAACCCATCCCCACCAGCCCCCCAACAACCACCGCAGCCCCACCGGCCCCCAACAACCACCGCAGCCACACCAGCCCCCCACAACCATCGCAGCCCCCACCCTCCTCCCCCCACCCCCGCAGCCTCGCCGGCCCCAACCTCGCAGCCCAAAAGCCTCCACCGCCCCCCCCCCGCGCCTCTCACCTCTTCGATTGTCGCCTCCAACCCAACAACCACCGATTTTCGCCCCCCACCCCTTCGATTTTCGCCCCCACACCACCGATTTTCTCCCATCCTCCCTCCCCTTCCCCCGCAGCCGTCGAACCGTTGACTTGGTCCGGGTATGGCGGTAAAAAACCGATGACGGTCGGGGTAAAAAACCGACTTGGTGCGGGAGCGGGTTCGCGACTAGAGGTGGGGAGGGGAGGGGGTTCGCGAATGCGGGGGGGGGGTCGGCGACAGCAGGGAAGGGTGGGGGAGGGGGTCGGCGGCGACGCAGGGGAAGGGTGGGGGAGGGGGTCGGCGACAGCAGGGGAAAGGTGGGGAGGGGGTCGGCGGCTGACAGCAGGGGAAGGGTGGGGGGAGGGGGGGCGGGGAAGGGGAGGGGCGACTGCAGGTGGGGAGGGGGTGGTGGTGAGTGGGGCTGTGGGTGAGGGTTTGGGGGGGAGGGGGAGGGGTTGGGGGTTGGGGGGTGAGGGTGGGGGGGTCAAAAAATTTTAACTTTGTTTCACAGGTTACCAGTCAATCCTACTCGTTGTAGGAATTTTTTGTTAAAGGTTGCATTATTTAGGAATAACTAAAATGTTAGCTTATTCGTTGCGAATGGCTAAAAGGTTGCATTATTAAAATCAAAAAATCCAAAAAAAATTACTTGATGAAGAAGTTGTTTTCTCGGTATTTCTATGACTTATTAATGGATGTTGGGATTGTTATTGCATTTCAAAGTTTAGGTAGAATTAAAATTTATGTTTATGATTTTTTAATTGATTTGAAAACTACTTTAGTTATGTTAATTTATTCTTCAATCATAAACTTTTTCTTTCACTACACATATTTTTATGTCAGTTTATTTTAGCAACTTTGAACTTCCTTTGATATACATATTTTAAATTAGGAAGGGCTATGATTGAGGAAAATCTCAAAATCTTAATAGGTAATAATTTTTATTGAATTAAGGGTTAAAGAGTCTTTTTAAATGAGGACACCATAGCTCCCCCCTTGGCTTATATAATAGAGATGATAAAAAAAAAATTGGGTGCCATACCACTTCCCAAAACATTTACAAAAAGCTACCCAACATTTACATGTTAAATTGATGTGATTCACTTCTGAGGTTTTTTTTTTTTGGGTAGAAAGGGTAGAATAAAATTTAGTTGCAACATTTATTTATTTTTATGATCAAAATTCATTAACTTGAACCTAATTTTTTCAGTAATGTAGTACATATTAACAAAGGATTATCATGTGGAGTCCTTATATCTTTTGTACTGCATACCTTTATAAAAATCTATTTTTTTTAAAAAAATTATTAGGATCCAATGAAAACTGACATTAAGCTTAAAACTAAAAACCAACATTTTTGCTCATTTTATGTTTTTTGCTCATTTTATGTTTTTGCTCATTTTCAGAAACTTTTGCTCATTTTAGCAAACTTTCGCTCATTTTACGAAGTTTTTGCTCATTTTACAAAGTTCTGTTGATTTTATTTTTTTTGCTCATTTTATGTTTTCGCTCATTTTAAGAAACTTTTGCCCATTTTATTTTTTTGCTCATTTTATATTTTTGCTCATTATAAGAACTTTTTGCTCATTTTAAGAAACTTTTTGCTCATTTTATGTTGTAGTTTTCAGCATAAGGAGTGGTTTTCACGTGATATATATATTTTAAAACTGTGGAAAAGCAAATGTTGTAATAACTTAACCGGGACCGGTAGGATTATTTTATGATTATGCATTATCATACCTTAGAGTTATGCAATGGCCTAATGACTCACATTTTTAAAGCATTACAAGTATTTGGGATTAGGAACAATAATGAGTAGAAAGATGGCTAGAATGTCGGAAAGTAAAGTCAATACAATTTATATAAAAATCAAAGGTGAAATGATCATCATGTTGAAGAAGCAAAAGTATGAGTGCTCAAGTGGGTTAATTACTTCAATAATGATGATGATGGCGACCAAGACGTTAATGATAATAACAATCATTATATGTTAGTAATGAATGAACCATCATCATACATTCATACCACAAGAAAAAGCAACTTAACAATGAAATTATAACAAGAAAAATAAAAGGAAATTTCTTTTACATCAAAAATATAGTACCTCTTGGTTTGCAGCTCCTCTTCTTTTTAGACAGGAATCATTCAAAAGCTACAAAAAAGTGAAGAAAAACAAATTTTAGTATTAATTTTAAAATAACAAATTTCAACTCACCTTTTTTTTTTATTCCAAAAATTAGGCCAAAGATGCCTGTTTTATTTTTATTTTTGTGATTCAAAAGGCAACCCTAAAAGCTGAGGACATTGTTCTTTAAGTACATCCCTTTTGTAAATAGAATAGTTCCTTCCAGATGCGTTTCATAAACAAAATATTATCAACCTTGGTGTTATAATATTTTTTATGTAATGAATAGTTTAATAATGTTTATACTATATGATTATATGATTATACATACTGGCACAATGAAACATAACATAATACCTGTCCTGGATCATCAGGAAATAGACAATTCCTTTCTCCCTCAACCTTTTCATAATATTGGAAAAGAATAACATTTAGTCCTCTTATATAATATGTGCTTTGTTACATTTATGTATAGAACAAAAGAAAACATTAATCATGTAATGTTTGTAAAAAACTAATTAATACTTCCTCTGTTTCAAATTACTCGTTACAGTACTTTCCATATAGGGAAGTTTCATATTACTTGCTACACTTCCTTTTCTCTATCTCTCTCCTCTCACATGGGTCTCTTTTCTTTTTACTCTCTACCACTCTCTTCTCCAAAAATTGCCTAGGAGTCCGTGAATTGAGAAGTGTAGCAAGTAAAATGAAACGGAGGAAGTACATGTGCATAGTCTTGTTCAGAAGAGATGGCAACGTCTATAGGTGTATAACTGAAAACTTAAAAATACTGATCCTAATACATAAAAGGCTATAACCTCTACATATACTTAACAGATAGTGTAAAGAATCACTTTCTTTGTACCTACTCAAAAAAAGCAAATGTAAAGAATAAAAATCATGATGCCCTACTAATTAGGAGTATCATAACCTACGAACAAAGAGATTTAAGGTCTCTTTTCATCCGTTTGGTGATTTTACAATGGTATACTTGTTGACTATGTTATGTCACTTATGAGCTCAATATAGGATATATATATCAGTGTATCTTATTCTGGTTTATCTTTTCACAAATTATTGGATGTAACTATTACACCTTTAAGTTATTATTGATACTACCGAGTAATTCCATTAGGGTAATTTAATTAGGATCTTTGATCGAAATCACCTCTAACTAAGGGTTTAATTCCATTAACCACCTGCAACTGAAACATCAAAAAAAAAAAAATCACCCTACTTAGTATTTCCTAACCACACTAATTTATTAGTTCATTAAATAATTGATTTCAAACCCTTAGAATAAAGATTAAAGCCTACACTAATTTACATAGCAAAATGAAAAATAAATTGTCATCACTGACTTTAATTGTCTTTCAAATAAGCATTGACTACTTAATTAGTAGAAATAATTTTTTTGTATATATTGGTTTTCTTTGACTTCCCTTTTGTGTCTAAGCTAAAAGCATACAAGTTCTTCTATTACACATGCCACTGTCCATTGAAGATCAAACCTTTTTTTTGACTGCTAGAAGAATTATCCAACAGAAAAGAAGAAAGTAATGCTAGAACATCCCATTTTACATAATTAACAGTTTACCACAACACATAGATATAATTTGCCAAACTTTCAACAATATGTTATTTTTCCTTTTTGAGATTCAAATATGCTAAAATACATATCAACATATGCATGCACATACTTATGAAGTTTTTTAGAGAAACATTGCTTACAAAATGTTGGTTGTTCTTAGCTGAGGTATTATTATTTCCCAAGTAAGGAGAACTAAGGGCCTGCAAGAATATAAACATGAAAATGAAATAAATTTTTCACCAAAAAAAAAAAAAAAAAAAAAAAAAAAAAAGAAGAAATAAATCTTTTTGAATAAAAAGAATGTTTAGAAAGCAAGACTACAGCTCAATGTGGGTCTTTTAAAAGTACTGCTTGCAATTGCATGCTTCACTCATATTTTAGTTCTTTAAAGGCAGAAATATATTCATGCACACATGTATACAAAAAAAATTTGGGTGTTTTTGTGAGTTTGTGCAAAAGATAGTACGATAGAAAGAATTAAACATCACCTCAATTTGACCTTGAAGGAATCTGATATACCCAATTGCTTCTAGCAAGACTGAGGCTGTGTCAGTCTGCAAAAAGAGATTAAACCACACACCACAAAAGACCCATCTCTCTTTATCAGTTCCTTTTTTTTGTACAGAATAATTGTAAGTGAAAGAAAACTCAGGAAAGGTGATCATATGTCTGCAGACTGGTAGTGATAAAACACTATCAGCTAGATGGCACCTTACCCACTATCAAGAACAATGTTGTAATTTTAATATAATAACAAACACAAATAGAGGTTGAATTGTAAATAACAATTAACAAGTGTATAAGATACACAAATAGATGTTGATGTATAAATAACAAGTGTTTTAAATACACAAACATGGGTTTTTATAAAAATAAAGTTGCACTTTTTTTACTTTTTGTCATAAATCACAATCCTACTTTTTGACAAAAGTTACATTAAATTCACACCAACAAGGGTTGTTTTGTAAGGAACAAGTGTCTCAAACACATAAACATGAGTTGGTTTATCAATAACAAGTGTTTTTGATACACAAACATGGGTTTATAAATTACAACATTGTCCCTGATAGTGTTTTATCATCCCTCGTCTGCAGATTGCATAGTATTAGTTATACTATACATAGAGTAATAATAAGTTTTTATAACTAAATGTGCTCAGTTTATGAGCTTAATTATAATTATGACAAGAAGTAAACAAAGCTATTCACTCCATTCGTTTCAAATTGCAACATTTTGAATTCTTTGTCTATCTGACACAGCTTTGACTATAAATCCATAAATATTTATCTATTAGTGAAATTTTGATATTTTGAAAAATAATTATTAAGAGAAATCCAAGAGTATGTCACATACTAACATTGTTTTAATATATCGATTTAAAAGACGGTATGGTGAATGTTAGTTTATAAATGATGTAAAAGTCAAAGTATTGCAATTAAAAAAACGAGTAAATTATGTTTTATGATTATAGTACTCTAGTTTACTCTTATGAACTAAGATTATGTATGCTAGCTAGCTAGAATAAGTGAGGATGGTCTTACCTTTCCAAATGGAGAAACCAGCTGGTGAAGGGATGTTATTCTATCTCCTAGTTTCTCCTTCCTCACCTATTTCCATCATATAAGATCAATAATGCTTTAATATATACTTAATTAATTTTTATGAAAGGTGAAAACAAGGATAATATAAAATCAACACACACCCAAAGAAGAAATTAACAATAATAATTATAAAATTAATCATAGTAATAATCTTATGTGTGAAAATGAGAAAGTAATGAGAAAGGGAGAGGAGTGTGAAATTGTTAATTACCTTGAGAGGTGGAGTGGAGGAGGATTGGAGCCTAGGCTTCTTAGGTGGTACACCTCCAGTAGCTGTGCTATTACACTGGAAACAACAACAACAACAACATCATCATCATCAAAAGTTGACACAATTTTCAAAAATAACATCAAAAAAAATAGAACAGCATTATGGTCGGTTTTGGTTCAATATTGGCCCATTTTGGGCGAATTGGCGAATTCAAAAGGCGAATTAGATAGCGAATTAGGTAACACTGGTATATACCTCAGAATTAGTAGTATGATCTGCATGTTGATGACTTTGATCAGCTAATAGTATCCTTTTATTTGTGGAAAAGTCCAACATATTACTATTATTAGTATTATTATTATTATTATTGTTATTATTACTACTTAAGCTGGTAATACAAGATTTAGGGGATAATGAAGCTGGAATGATCTGATGAGTCCAAGCTGCTGATGATGTTGCTGCTCCTCTATTACTAACTCCTACTGATACTTCTTGTTGATCTTCATGAAATTGATTTCCATACAATTGCAAATTGTTGTTGTTGTTGTTGTTATTGTTACTTTGATTACTCACTTCTTGCTTTACATCAACTTGCACACCACCATTTATGCCTCTTGTTGCTTCATATTGATCACTTGGACTAAACCTATCCTCTTGTTCATTAGGCAATCCTCCCCTACCACCAAAAAAAAGTATAAAATTAAAGTGATTAATTAAGTCTTAAAAATCAAGAATTTACTAATACACATATGCAATAAAAATGAATGCAATCATTTGCAATAGTGTTACTATGATACTAATGAGTAATGATGATTAATTAGCACTAATGATTAGGTTTCTTACAAAAGGAGTTGGCTCCATGAATGAGGAAAGTCTTGAGCATGCGGTTCGACCGAAGTTATGTAAGGAAGTAGTGAAGAAGAAGATGATGAAGAAGAAGATCCACCATGTAGAAAAGGCAAGAGGGAATTAGAAGGGTGTGTTTGGGAAATGAGAAAATTAGTAGGAACAACTTCTCCTTCATGTTGTTGTTGTTGTTGTTGTTGTTGTTGATGATGATGATGATGATCACTTGCTGAAGTTGGTGACCTCAAGTTACTATGCATGCTCCACCAATTACTAGGGTTTCCTTCCATCATAGTTTATTCCACCTTAACTTCTCTAAACAAAAAAACAACAACAACTCAATTCTTCATATATCCCTAGCTCAAAAACCAACAAAAATACTTAACAAGAAGAAAAATTCCCTTTTTTTCTTTCTTTCTTTGTATATACTCTCTAATTATATTCTCTCTTCCTAATTAATCTCCTAATTGCTTTATTTAGCTATCTAGGTTTCCTTGTTTTGAAGCTGTTTTGTAGAGGGAGTAGCTTTGTTTCAAATTTAGTTGAAGAATTCCATATTGTCATCTAGGAGTAATATTATTAACTTATTAGAAAGAATTATTTTTTTCTTGGTGAGAAGGTTGGTTATTTGTGTTTGTGTGGGGCTAAGGAGAGAAAGTTTTTGTATTCTTGCTTTCTCTCTCTATCTTTTTTTTATTAAGGGACTTTCTCACTCTATCTCCAACCTCTCCTTTTAATTAGTTTATCTATTTGCCTAAGTCTTTTTATTCTTACTTTTGCTTTATGGAAAATAAAAAAGTGGGGGCAAGATAAAGGTGGTGGTCTTAGCTTTAAGACAAAATACTAGTGGTGCTTTGGGACTACACTCTCCTAATTTAATCCGGAGTTTGAGAATTGTGATTGATTAATTAATTGATTAACTACGCAAATTGTATTCATTTAGGTAATGATATATACTAGAATTAGGGTTACACAGTACATTGTGGCTAGATAGCTTTCTCTTTCTATACCCCCAATAATTCAGTGAAAACGAACAAAAGTAGAGAATCCAAGTAATCCAACAACTTTGATGTTGATATATAAATCTTTTTATGAAACATTTTTTATGGGAATTATTCGTACAGTCTTTGAGAAAGTTGTATTGTACTATATGTGTGTGTGTGAAAGACAAAGTCACATAGTCGTTCATTACTCCTACTCTCCTAGGGATTCAACCAATAACACATAAAATTTGATTTAAATAAATAAAGTAACAATAAGTCATACTACTATTCATGAATTGTAATGTTCATGTAGATGGAAAAAAGGGGATATTTTCTTTTTTTTTAAAGAGATATTACGTATTTATCATTTGTAAAGATCGGTACAAATTATTGTGAGAGAACGTATTGAGAAAGAAAGGTCCATGACTGAGACAAGTTTCTGCCATTTCAATTTCATGTAAATATATATGTTATCAGTTATACATATCTATTACTAATTTAAACATATTTTATATCAGTTTATATTTATTTCATATCACTTTATATTTATCGTATACATATCATTCTTCGAACTTGAATCGAAATTCCTCCCCCTCTTGCCTTCCCTACTATGTTTACTCGTTTCCTCAACCTCATTCAACCTTTCCATTCTGCCTTCATTATATTGCCACAATTGCTCTGTCAATTTGTCAACAATTAGGGTTTCGGCTATGGAGATAACAATGCTATAATCGCTAAGTTCACTTTGTCAATTTCCACTTGTTTGAAGATTTAGACTGACCATATCACTCAGTAGTTTGCCAATGGCTCCTCGTATGCCATTGTTAGTACTCCCAACTCTCTTTTCCCCTACCTTTTACTCATTATTGCTTTTGTGTTTGATTGTAGTACGTTATTGTTTTCTCATTTATGAGTTAGAAAACTATTGTTGGGTTGTTATTGGGTAGCATTAGCGATAATGGTGATGGTAGACTGTGAAGGTGAATGGGTTGTTAGGAATCTTGAAGAGATACTAGCATATAATGTGTGAGTGTGTTGGTAACGTCTCAGTCCTTTGCTTAACTGAGACAGTCTCAACCAAGTTTTCTTGATTGAAAAATAATACAGTCACATGCACAATGGTGCAAGAAGACAAAATTTTAGTGCAAATAGTTATATATAAAAGACTTAGAAAACGAAATTGGAGAAAATAAGGTTATATGTCCAAGTTAATGAGCTTTTTGGAGTTGCTGCGTAATAGGAGAACACACTAACTCCAAGTTTATATAAAGAAAAAGATTGTTAATACATAATTATATAAATTAAAATCATCCCTTATGTTTTTTATAAGTGACAAATCAACTATATTTTAGAAGTGCATTAATTAAGGGGACAAACTGTCCATGAAAAATTGACAATAGAGGTATGAATTTTGGGCGATAATTTTTAAAAGGTTTGAACTATTGATTAACCTGTGTAGGTCCCAACTTTAGGGGGTCTTAACTTTTAGCGGGCGTCGGTGGCTTAAAACTGACGATTTTTTTAAAAATCTCACCTAGTTCCTACTTCCTACTTCCCTCCCTCAATTAACCCTTCTGGTGTAACCCAAGTTTTACAAGTAATGACCTATTAAGCTAGTTTCAAGTCACTAAGGCCCGCTAAAAGTTAAGACCCTCTTAAGTTGGGACCTACACAGGTTAATCAATAGTTAAGACCTTTTAAAAATTATCACCCAAAGTTGAGACCTCTATTGTCAATTTTTCCTAATATATAAGAGGAAACCTTTGGCTTTTGCAGTATAGTGACTTTGCCATCATTATTGTTCAAACTTCAAAGTTCAAATGGCACTAACCTAGTGAAGTGATCAGAAACAGTATTCTCATCCTTTCTAGAACACATTAACTCCTAATAATAGGAAACCAAATTATAAGAAGATAATATGATAAGAAGCATAACTTACTATACAAGTGCGACTTGGTGGCCATACAAATTTGAGATATTAGAAATTTTAAGCTAAGCTAGTTGCTCAATCATTATGTTAACTGTTAATAAGATGCAAATACTAAGAGATACATATATTTTGAGCCGTCATGCTTCCAAGCTAAATTAATGTGTACATACATTTGACTTTGAAGACAAGGCTACATAGTTTAAGGGCCATCCTTCACAACTTTATTCATATAATTAACTAAAAGAAAGTCATCTCAAATTAAACTTTTGAATTGATTATTGGATTTTGAAATAACATTGAAGCCATTGGCACTCTTGGCGGTATGACACATATACTTTCGTCACACCATATATGTCTTGTGTAGAAAAAGTGCAAATTGGTTGAATGTGAATTGTTTGATAAGTGACAAAGTTCGAGTTAGTGGACTATACCATTATTACTCAATCGAGTGCCAATATATTATAATGTATAAACGTTACCAAGAAAAATAATGGAGGTCTATGGTAGTTACTTATTATATTGCTCCTTTATATACTCATATGACCAATTGAGTCTTTAATGACAGTCGACTAACCTTGTTAACTACAACTATAATAAAATCTCCACTAAATGGACACTATAAATAGTATGAGATATCATTCACTTTTGATCTAGTTCGCACGTATTTGTTTTTGGACACCTCTTAAAAGACCGCATACTAATAGTTATGTGGACGCGTATATTCAAGGTTAATGTTCTTTGGTCTTCCAATGTGAGACTAACTGGGTTGGCATACCAACAATGCATGCTTGAATTTATCTATCAATATAAGTGGTGTAAATGATGTGAGTCGAGTTCGAGTTCGAGTTTGGGCTAGCTCAACTCGACTCATTAGCATTTCGTGTTGAGTCGAGTAAGTTTCGAGTCTAGTTTTGACCGAGTAGATCTCGAGTAGTTTACAAGTGACTCGGGTTAAAAGCAACCCTGAGGTAGAAAACATGTCGAATTTAGGTACGTTGACTTAGATAATTAGGTGTTCGAGCTTCTTACGAGTTTCTGAATCGAGTATCGGGTTGCTCAACTCGACTCGCCAACATCTTGAGTTGAGCTCGAGTTCGATGCAAGCTCACTCGAGTCAAGCTTTGACCGATTTTTAACCAAGTTGATCTCGAATAGCTCACGAATTGTCTCGTCTCATTTACACCCCTAATCAACATAATAAAGATAGGAAATGCAACCACATACCGAATAACATGGAGATTAAGTTTTAGGGTATCGAGATGAAAAGTGATCAAATAATAACGCATCTTCTTAATTTTCAAGTATATTGAAATGTTAAATTTGACAATATGCTATGTAGGTTAAAATCTAGATGATCTTCAATATGCAATCACAGTTCAAAACCATGGGATTAATTAAATTAATTTAGAAATCAAACTATATTTATAATAGATTGCAACCTATTGGCCATTATACTTTTATTTTTTCTTCAAAAACCACTTCGTCTCCCGACTTCTTTGTCACATTCACACTTTCGGCACTTTGCACTTTGATCCTCGAGGCCAAAATCACCGCAAAACTTGATTGGAATGCAACTCAAGTGCTCTAGTAGTTTCTAGAAGGTACATATGGTTCCTTTCAACTCTTTTTATTTTGTTTTGGAATCCTAGATAGACTTTTTGGTTTACAATACCTTTTGGTAGTAAACAAAGTACTACACAAAGCTTAAACTAACCATTAGTAGTTTAGAACTCCTAATGATCTTAATCTTGCTATGAAAGTAAGAACTTGTTTCTTAGTATGAGTTATGAAGAACCTCAGTCCATGTTGTTCGTGTGTGATCATCCAAAAGATTTACAAAATAGTGAGCCACAAAATAACCAATTTGTTTATAAGTGCCCTAGGTGATCCATATGCACAAGATCAAAAGCATTCACAATAAGTGATCCATGGTAAGCTCCTTTTCCCCTATTGTTTTCAGTTTTTAGTTTATTTTCTTGTTTTATTGAATAAATTAGTATCTCTTTATGAAAATTTCTCAAGCCTTTCTATGGGGATTTTGTCTCTGTTGTGGAGGTCTCCTTCTCCCGTATGGGAGTTGTGAGTCTTGTTTATTTGTTGATAGGTGTGAGAAATTGTTCTCATTGGTTGAAGTTCAAGACTATCAACATGAAGGTGTTGGAAACTCGAATGCGGTCAACGTTATTAGATCAATAATGTTTTTCTCCACACTATGTCAAAATGACAGACACTTCCATTAATAAATGCAAAGATTCAAAGAAATACAAGTTGGTTTGCACTACTTTGGTCGATCTGGTTCATTATAGTTTCATCAAATACAAGTTTAGTTTAATGTTTTTTATTGTATTTTGTTTTTCTTTAATACCTATTGTAGATGTCGTTTGGCATTCAATTAATGAATTTTCTCTTTTAAAAAATTATATCTTATGTTGCTTTTGTAATATTCCAACATCTCGTCCTATTTTTTCTGATTGTTAACTTATAAGTGGTTTTCTCATTGCTCTCGTAATAGACTCCAATTATACATATATATGCCTTCATTATGATCATAAGTGGATGATTCTTAATCATCATGGAGTAATCATTGCATTAAAATGATAATTATCTACTATGAGAAAGTAAGAAGTAGAGAGTGGTCCTTGTAGTACTTTCGATCCACCCAAGAAATAAACAATAAAAAAGAGATATAGTGCTTGTAGTATCCTTAAAAAGATGAGTATAAGAAGAAAAATTAAAGAATGTCACCATCCAAAACTCAAGGAAAAATGGTATTTAAACGGACACACCAAATAGAGACGCGAAACGTACGTGACAACGCATAAAGTTGTGAATTTAAAGTTGCATAGGGATCATTAAACCAAAAAAAAAAACATCACAAAATCCATGGTTAAGAAAGATCAAAAGGATTTGAAATGCACTGGTAAAACATTGATCAAGCTGAAGCATGATTATTTCCACTTGTGTTCGTGTTCTTTTTCTAAATTGACTCTACACAATCAAGATAAATCATTCTGTTATCATCTGCTGGCTATTGTATTATACTAGTATCTCTGCACTCTCCCTACGAGGGGTGTTGTATTCTTTAAAAAAAAAAAATCTTTTTTTTCTTAGATTTAAACATATACTTATAAATTAAATACATCAAAACTGTAGTAATTCTGAAGGTAATAATCCTAAAGGTAATAATCCTAAAGGCAATAAAAGGATTTGATTTTAGCTTTCTAACTTTAAAACTTTTTTTAACTTTCGAACTTTTTTTTTTTAATTAAAAGAAACAGAATTTCCAATCCACCGTGTCCAGACCGCAAAATTCCAGATTTGAACCGGACCAGAAACCCGGAGTCAAAAATTTTTATGGACTGGAGACCGGTCCGGTTCCAAATCCGAATTTTGGTCCTGGTCCAATCTGCAGACCCCTACTCCCTACTATTTCTCGTGACGAGAGGGGAAATCTAATAAAGAGGCCAGCTTAACATCAATAAATTGTTGACAAAACAAAACAAAAAATATGAAGTGTTGAATGGCTCCTCGAGAAAGAGGGAGGAGTAGAGAGCGAAGAGCGAAACCTCTTTCAAAACATGGGACAGTGGCTCGATCCTGCGCCAATTCTGCCCCGAACCCGAACCATGGTGATGTTAATGAACCGCCCGAGGAGGCTGCGAGGCTATGAGCAACACGAGATGCTTTACTCTTAGCCCGCGTCCGGCCCACGAGGCAGATGGAAGTGAGGGTCAGTTGGGTAGAGGCAAAAGGGCTCGCGTTCTCGCGCGAGGCCGAGGCCTATCTCCTACCTCAGTCTCGGAGGATGGTCGACGTAGAAACAAAAGAGGAGGTTCAGCTGTGGGAACCCGGAAACGCGTTGCTTCTTGCAAGGTATCTCAATAAACCCCTTCTCCCAAATAATATGACAATCCTTTTCTGGAACGTTCGAGGGCTAGGGAGGCCTTCTTTCAAGCCTAACCTCCGCCTATTAATCAACCACCATAACCCGTCCATTGTGATTCTTGTGGAGACCCGTGTGTCTCGCCAAACCACCGAAACCATTATCCAAAACATAGGATTTGATTCCTGGCACATTGTTGAGCCGAGGGGCTTCGCCGGAGGCATCGTCCTCCTGTGGAATGCAAACAACACCACGTTCCATGCTATAGGAAGGAGTGTCCAAGGGGTTCATGGAGTAATCGAGGTACGTGACTCTACTAAGTCTTTCATTTTGTCGGCAATATATGCAAGTCCTCTGTATGCTAATAGAAAACTGTTATGGCAAGAATTATGCAATATGTCCGAGGCCATTAAAGGCCCGTGGTTGGTTGTCGGAGATTTTAATGAGGTTGTAAGCCAAAGTGAAAAGTTTGGCGGTCAACCGATTAAGCAAAGCCGTGTTAAACTCTATGCGTCTACTATGGATTGTTGTAATTTGTTAGATATGGGGTTCCAAGGTCAAAAATTTACGTGGTCGAACATGAGAAAAACAAACCCAATTTTCGAAAGACTAGATAGGGGTTGGGTGAACCCGGAATGGTTTGCCTCGTACCCGAATTCGAACTTATGGAATCTCCCCCGCATAACTTCAGACCATTGTCCTATCTTAGTGCAACTTGATAACCCCATACCTAGACTAGGTAAAAAACCCTTTCGGTTTGAGCCTATGTGGCTCCTTGACCATTCATTTAAAGATAATATTCAAAACTCCTGGCCTAGGAATGGGGGAGAAATAGGGAGTATCCTTACTAATTTACAGCATGTGCTTGTGGATTGGAATATAAATACGTTTGGAAATATTTACAAAAGGAAAAGACGCGCGCTAGCAAGGTTAGAGGGTACACAAAAAGCCATTCAAACAAAGCCGTGTTCAGACTTCCTCCATAATCTCGAAATTGAACTTAGGACTGAACTAGTGAAAATCTTAATGCAAGAAGAAGAGTTATGGGCAACTAAGAACAAAATGGAAAGAATCAAAGAGGGGGAGAGAAACACTAGATACTTTCACCGTAGTGTAATGATTAAGAGAAATGCAAGTAGAATTCTCTCCATTAGGAATGATGTAGGGTTAGACATCAAGGAGCCTGATCAAATTAGAGAACACATTTGGAGTTTTTTTCACCAGTTGTACTCTACGGATCAAACCCATTGCACTAGGGAGAGGACTCATAACCAACAAAGTATCGATATAGTCTACCCCCCATCCAATGATGAGATAAGAAGAGCCTTGAAACAAATGAAACCAAACAAGGCTCCGGGCCCGCACGGATACCATCCTGTGTTTTTCCAGAAAATGTGGGACATTGTTGGACATGATGTTTGCCAAAACATTAGACTATGGTTTTCCCAAAAGAAAGTTCCGTAGGACATGTGCCAAGCGGTGATTTGCCTTATTCCTAAACAAAACCCCCCCGAAACTGTGCGGCATCTCCGACCCATTAGCCTCTGCAACACTTTGTACAAACTTGTCACCAAGGTTATAGTCAACCGTCTTAAACCTCTGATCCCTTATTGGATATCCCCGTCCCATAACAGTTTTATTAAGGGAAGAGGGCCTGATGTTAATATTGTGGTCGCTTCGGAAATTTTGCACTCAATGAAAAGGAAAAAGGGCAAAAGTGGGTGGTTCGCGTTAAAAATTGACTTAGAAAAAGCATATGATAGGATTGAATGGAGCTTTGTAAAATCGTGTTTACAAACCCTAAACATTAGTGAGGCCTCAATTGACCTGATCATGAGCTGTGTCTTGCAATCTTCCTCCTCGATTTTAATTAATGGACGAAAGTCAGACCCTTTTAAACACTCTAGAGGACTTAGACAGGGTGACCCTATGTCCCCCTATTTGTTCAACATCTGTCTGGAACATTTGTCTCACATGATAACGCAAGAAGTGATGCAAAAAAGATGGAAACCCTTTTGGGTGGGGAAAGACAAAGTACCTATCTCACATCTCATGTTTGCAGATGATTTACTGATCTTTGGGAGGGTAGATGAAGACACGACCTTTGCTGTGCGAAAGGTGCTGAGAGAGTTATGTGCTGTGTCGGGTCAAAAAATTAATGAAAACAAAAGTCGGCTAATCTTCTCACCTAATACACCCTTGGACCACAAAATGCTGTTCCAACAGACCCTGAACATACAAGAAAATGAAAACCTAGGGACCTACCTTGGCCTCCCCCTATCACATAAACGCCCTACCCGAAATCAAGTTCAGTTTGTCGTTGATAAGGTAAAAGGGAAGCTTGCAACGTGGAAAACCCAATACTTATCTAGAGCTGGAAGGTTATGTCTCATATCTTCTACTCTTGCAACCATACCTGCATACTATATGCAGGCAACTTCACTCCCGATTGCGACTTTAAAGGACCTAGATAGAGTCTGTAACAATTTTTTGTGGGGGGACGAGGATCATAAAAAAAGAATTCATCTCGTGGGGAAGTCTAGAACGTTCACTCCAAAAGCCTTTGGGGGGTTAGGTATTCGTGACCAAACTCTAATGAATAGAGCGTACATGGCTAAATTAGGCTGGAAACTTTCGCAAGGACCTGATAATCTAGCTCAAAAGTGCATCATTTCTAAGTACATTCACAATAACTATGTCACTTCATTCGCAAAAGGGTCACCAGTTTGGCAAAGTGTGGGAAAAGGGTGGTCTCTCTTGACACAAAATAGTCAGTGGATCATTGGTAACGGGGAAAACATCGAATTTTGGCATGACGACTGGATGGGAATGGGCCCAATTCGTAGCCAAGTCGAGGGCCCGTTAAAGGACGTTGAAAACATGTATAGACTTAAAGACCTTAGAAAGGACGGAGTTTGGAACTTGGACCTTCTTTCAATCACCCTCCCTACCCATGTCGTAAGTAGGATTCTGGACTTCGACCCACCTGTGGCTTCGGCCCCAAAAGATATTCTTGCTCCCGCATACTTAACCCACCAAGGCTTCTCCCTAGCCTTAGCTTATAAGGCCCAACTCTCGGTTAATGACCCAATTGACTTAGGATGGGTTTGGAAGATAAAGACTAGCCCGAAAATTCACTTTTTCCTCTGGCTTACGTGCTTAGACCGCCTACCTCATAACCAGCTGTTGTTTGCACGACATGCAGCCCCCAATAACTCTTGTCCTAGATGCCAGCAGGACACTGAAGACTCCCATCACATATTCCGAATTTGTCCCGAGTCCCAAAAAGTGTGGGACCTGGTCCCTACTCATACTCCACTAATAGATCAAACTATTTTAACTTGGATCCAGGGTAACTTAAAATCCAAATTGGAGTTCCGCCATGTACCATGGCCTATTGTCTTTCCGTTTCTTTGCTTTGAGATTTGGAAAAGTCGAAATCATAGGATTTTCAATCACTTGGAAAAACCCCTCACAGCTGAGTGTATCATTTCTATGGCTTCGAAAAATGCTCGTGAGTTCATCCAGGCAAACCGTCTACGAGAGAGTGCGGGGAGCGATGACCCAAAACTTAACCTCGTGGACCAGACCCCCTCTTCTTGGGTAATGTTGAATGTCGACGCGGCGTTTAGAAGCCCTAACCAGATTTCTAGAGTGGGAGGGGTAGTGAGAGACAGTGGGGGGGTTGGATTATGGGCTTCACAAAAACCACTTATGCAAGGGATGCTTTACTAGCCGAGCTCAAGGGCATCCACGAAGGCCTAGCCGTAGCCCTCAATCTAGGTCATAGGAAATTGGTGTTGTTCTCCGATTGCAAAGTGGCCACAACTCTCCTTGACCAGGAAGTAACCCATACTAACATTTATACTAATATTCTATGGAATTGCAGGGAGTTAGGCAGGAAGTTTGATAGTTTCAAAATCGTCCATTGCAACCGAGCACTCAACAGGATAGCGGATATGATGGCCAAACACTGCAGCAGGAATGAAGATATGGAGATTTGTAATAGAGTAGTTAGGCACTTCCCCACACCCCCTAATTACTGTATGGACACGTATCGAGCGGAATGTATTAGTACTTTGGGTAGGATTTGCTCCATGGAGCTCTATGACTCAGTAAGTTAATTTAAATGCATCCCTTTTCACCAAAAAAAAAGAAGTTCTTTTCCAAACAAAACAAATTTCCAATGGAAATTAACCTAAAAATCTAATAAAGAGGCCAACTTACCATCAATAAATTGTTGACAAAAGACCCAAGAAAACTAATATTTGACGAGATATTTAGAGAAGAAAGAGGGAACAGGAACCACATCGTATTATAATCCAGTAGAATACTATAAAAGTTGAGGGAAGGAAAAGTAAAAGGAGCACATGACTTAATAAATTAAGCAATGTAGACTCCTTCGACTTAAATCATATGGGCCATGCCATATGCTTCTTTCATTTTCTCTTTGGTTCATTAATTGCAAGTATCTAGAAACAGAGTATATGTATAAAATATTCTCATCAATTAAGGATAATTCGGATAATACTCTCAAATTAGACTAAAGTCACCTTAGATATGCGTGCATCAAACCACCTTCAGTTTATTGGGAGGGAAAAGATCAATTACATCATATCAACTGTTCTTCATGTGATTGTACAAGAGTTTGTCAATTCATGTCTCTAGCACATACAGCATTATTGGAGTATGTAGGTTTTTCAAAACTAGTGAATCAATTTCCCTCCTCTTTTCTTATCCTTCGATCTCCTTTGAACTTTATAAGGACATGAATGGATGAAAAAGAACGAGATGATTAGCTTTATGTGAATTCACACGTGATTATATATGACCTATTCCATGTCAAAAATCTTATGAAAGAATTACAACTTTATATGCCTAGTCTAATTATGTGAAAAACCATATATCCAAATTTCGATACGGTGCCAAAAACTCATAATTGCTTATAAGTTATAACTAATTCCAACTTTTTAGACTCAAAATCGTCTAAATACCCAATAGTTGCAATTCTAATTCGGAAATCCAACATTTATATTGGACACCAAGGAAAAACTACCCGGTGAGTAACTACTCTCTACAAATAAACATGAATCTCTATTATATATGGGAACTCTTGAGGACTTTGGTGTCCACCTGAGTTCCCTAAAATACCCTTTATGTTTTTATTCTTCCAGGATAACTTATGAGGGCAAAAAAGTCATAGAACTTTTTTTTCAAAAAAAGCTCTAATGTAACTACCAGATTTCCCCCCTAAAAAAAAATACCAAATTTTTTTTAGTTAAAGTAACTTCCATATTTTTTGAAAACAAAAGAAACATGTTCAATATCACCGCGATGTTCGCGCACACATCGCGTGCAAAAAATACTAGATCATAGTAGATACCAACTCAGCAACTAGAAAATATTTTTAAAGATCGATTCAATCAAGTAGATTACCCAATGGGTAGTATAGCATTATACAACTACCCGTTAAACTCATCTCCAAACCAACATGTTCCCACTTATCCAAGCCTAAAACCATAGAAGATTTTTCTCAAGCACAAGAAGTTGTTCATCCTTTGCACAGTTGCATACAGTTTCTGCTTCAATCCAATCATCGTTTCCGTTAAATACAATAACCAGCCCCCTATTCACGTTTTCTTATCTAAAAGGGCAAAAAACACTCAAATCATACTTCTTTATTAAAGGGGCTTTTAGATAATACTTTCTTTTATCTGATTAGGTAGTACTTGTATTTAAAGTAAACAGTTTTACTTTTAACAAACCACAGTAGAAACTAATTAACCAAAGCTATCCCACAACCTATATCATTTTTAGATAATACTTATCTACAAGTAAAAGTCATCAAAGGAGACTGAATGAATTTAGACCCAAAATTTAAAAAAAGAAGTTGAAAAAAATATACTACTATATACAAAAGAAAAGAAAAAGACAGCTTTGGATGCCTAGGAAAGAGACATTCGCTGTGTCAAGAAAAAAACCCGACAACTTAATAGGAGTCTAAATCAGCTAAGGATGAATTTCCTAGGAAAAACAATCCCAGCTTATTGACCTAAATTATCATCATTATGTACAGCGTATCAATTAAGTAAAGAAAAATTATATCAAATCCTTGACCTAATCTCAATCAAGCATATTACTAAGTCAAAAATTCGTACAAGAAAATCAACAGCAGTCAATAAGCATCATCATTTTGGTCTTATCTTAACATGTAAAACGGCAGCTTGTGAAGACATGGAAAGACAACATACTAACTACAACTTTTGGCTTAAGCCCCCACTGTGAAGACCTTTTAGATTATTGGACAAAGGATAACGTATTTTCAACTTATTCAATCACACAAAGATATCTGAAGACAGGGTACAAAGGTAGAGATTATTTAAACCACCAAATCACCTGAAATGAGATGTGAAATGATGTCAAAGAATGATAGTATAGAGTATAGACTCTATTTGTTCGGGATCAATTGTCACGTTATCTCAATCCTTCGTTACTAAGAATATAACATCACCTAAAGGAAAGACATTGTATAATAGTTGGGTCATTTTCATCCTCCCATTATCACTTAATTTAAGTAGTCGTATATTGGAGACCTAATCATAAATTAATACTATATTAGAAAAGGTAACAATTTTTTTCGGACATCCTAAAATAGTATATGCGACTTACTAATTTCTGGACGAAGGGAGCAATTGACTGGATCTACAGAAAGACTTGCCTCCTTGTGTCGTTGTGTATCTATATGTATAGAGGTCATGGAGGCTAGTTTCAAGAATGCAATTTTCATGATACGTTTGAATTGGGTTCCTTGTAATGATCATGTTATGTTTTGGAAGACTTCTCCTCTACAGAGCCACCTAGCCGTTGCATGGCTGTTACTGGCTGGGAGCACCTCGCACATCTGAAAGATGGTGCAGCAGAACACCGTGTTCGAAGACAGTAATAACAGTATCTGCAAGAACAAATGAGAGCATGAACATCAAATAGAGCGGCCAAATAAGCTCACTGGTACACGTTTGCCGTGTTTCCTAAATCCATTTTTGAACTAATTATGACAGGATAACATTAATATAATCAGTCATTCTTAATTGGAAAAGTTGATATATACATAACATAACAAAGCCTGATTCGAGGAAGACATTTCTAGTTTTCTACCCTTTTCAACCCGTTCTTTCTCACAAGTCGACTATGTTAAACCCCGACCCAAATAAAATTTAAAAAGAAAATCTCTTTTATGCCAGTTATAGTGTTCTTCTCCCAAACACAAATATGCTCCTCTGTTTCTCTAGCCAAGTCCCACTACTCCAATAGTTAATATAAAAAATCACTGACATAGATAATTTTGCTGTCAACAACTTCCAATTGTTGGTATAGGGAGTTCAAATCATGGAAAACCAACACTTAAATCATTCTGCAGCCTCTCTACTCCAAATTGTTGAAATTTTCTCCATCTCTTTCTACAACAACAAAATCTTACTCCCAAAAAAATTTGGGTTCGGCTAACATGAACCGATCATTTCCTTGGCCAATGAAACAATAAACTTTAGAGAATATTTAAAAAGAGTAAACAAAGAAATATGGAAAAGTAAAAGTGATAATAGTATGACGAGAAAACATACGGAACAAAAATCCGAATGAGGTGCAGAAAGCAATCAAAATAATGAGGATATAGACATAAAAAACTGAGAAAATATTATAAAAGAGGGTAAAGAGAGAAAAACAAATGGAAAGGTATCAGAAAACCACAAAAGGGAGAATAAAATTAGAAGTTTTAGGGAGAAAAGTTTGCAAAGCACCAGAAGTAGAGTAAAAAGAATCAAAGGGAATTAATATAGAGCCAATCCATGTCATAAACGTAGATTTTCTCCCTCCACACCCAACACCGTACTTTTCTCAATCCTAAGTAGGCTCATATTACTCTCAATCACCCTCATCAAGACTTTCTTAGGTCTTCCCCTATCCCTTAAAATCCCATCAGTTTGCCACTCTTCAAGCCTCTTAACCAGTGCATCACTTGGTCTTCGTCTTCAATCACCCTCATCCATGTTTTTTTAGGTCTAGTTCTAACTCCTTACAATCCCATTTTTTCTCCTTCTCACCTATTATTTTTAATTTCATATTCTCTTGTGCAAGAGAACAGGACCACTAGCTGCAACTTTATGGGAGAAATGCACGAGCATACAGGAGATCCTCATTCCCTTGTGTTCCTTGAATCAAAATATTACCTATTTACTAAGGCACTCCAGTTTCTGAAAAACTTTGGAAATGGACACATATGGGAAAGACATACATCTTTTTCTTTCACCACTGCCCGCCTAAAGAGAGGATTCCTTGATGTCACCAACTGCACAACGCCACCCTACTGCAACCAATCAATATAAAAGAACCTTCCTGCCCAGTGCCATTAACATGTCTATAGGGCTACTAATCCATACTAGCATAAACTCAAAAGACCATAAGCTACCGACACGTTAACGTCATTTGAACACCCACTGCTCCTGACAACACTACTAGATACTTCTGTAAAGAAATATAAAGGGATGTTCTAGTTGTTAAATGTCATCTCAAACTAAGAGGTCAAGTGTTTGATTCTTATATTTCTGGCCCAAGAACCTCCCTCCAATCCGAAAAACCACAGATAACCCTACTTAATAACTGGTTGGACAAGCAGCTGTTAGCTAAAAAGAAACTTGCCTATTGTCTCCCATGAGGAAATCAAACCCAGGATCAAAGTTTAACATACCATCAACACTAGATATAAACCCAGGATCAGGGTTATATGCATATAGCATTGCCCGGTTCATCCCCTAGTTATTTTCACACTAAATTTGGGCAGAAAAGTAAGGATAGTTGTTGACAAAAAAAAAAAGTTTAGAAGTGGAAAGACAGAAAAATTAAGTAAGAGAAAGTGTTGGGATGCAATGGCACACAATTAAAAACGAAAGCCAATTTCGAGTCTTCCAAGATCATCTTTAAATTTGTAAACTTCCAATTCTTCCAACTTTTCTACTTAAATCTCCAGTGGTCCCTCCAATGTTTTTTTTTTTGGATGGTTGACTTTGTCCCAAACATGCTTCAGTTCAGAGCCTCAGTGTACAATTAACCCCTTATATATGATACTGAGAGCACTTTCAGTAAAATTGTTAGTTTCCCATTCTTTGATCCTCCTTTGCACGTTCCACTCCATTTCCTGCTGCCATCATAACCCTTCATTTATTTCCTTTCCTAGCACCATTCAAGAAGCTAGTATCCAAATGACTTCCGCATCAACCATCATAAATATTCACCTTTGTCAATTGACGACCAATTCGTTGACTGTGAAGCAGAAAAGGGGGGGGGAACAGAACTTTGCCACAGATGACCAGCTATTCTATGGAGTCTGGAATACCAGATCTACAACATAATTTGCGCAAAAAGTTAAAAGTTGCTTAAAGCAATCTCATATTATGAATGCAACAACACATGAAAGCTGAAAATACATGGTCACTACAAGAGAGTGTGAGGGATACGCAAAGCATAAAATTGGGAAAGGCAAAGATGAAGCAGAAGGATAGTAGAGAGAAATTGCAGACTTGTAGCGGATACAGGCTACAAATAGAAAAAGATGAAAAGTATCACCATGCATTCTTTTGACGTCAAAGGAAACTGCAACAAGTTTCAGGATTTGGAAAAAGGAAAACAAAATGGTTCTATAGATTGCAGTGCAAATTCTGTATCCATCTACTTATAGAGAAAGAATGAAACTCAAATGTCAAAGTCTCAAAAAATATAATACAATGTACAGATGGCCTCTGTTAATATATGCGCATTATGACCTTCATAATATTGTTTCATAAGTTAGTCTTCTTTATTGTAACTGATGAACCTAATTTTAACTTTTAAGTGGTATCCCTAATCCAACCATCTCAGTGCTTCAGAATGGAGCAATAACCTGTGACTTTTCTCCTTTGAGGGGGAATTTGTCAAGGAGACCCCCTCTCACCTTATATATTTTGTTATATGTATGAAAAGACTTTTGAGGCTAATCTTCCCTCCGTCCCACTAAGATTGCTGCATTCGAGCATGTTTATGTAATAAACTGGATATGGTGGACAGTAGAATAAAAGAAGATGAAGATGATTTCGATTGATAATAATGGAAATAACAGAAAATAAAGATAGTTTATCAAGTTTTCGAGTGACTTGACACACTCCCAAACTAACCACTAGAATGAACTCTCAAATATTTTCTTGATATCCCTTTCCTATCACTAACCCCCTATATTTATACAGCTAACTTACTTACTTACTCCCCAAGCCAACCTAATTATATTGTACTACCCATATTACCCCTCCCCTTAAACCAATCTATTACAGTTTATTTTGTTAAGTTTTGGTTGGGTGAGTTGATGAGAAAGAAAATTGGTGGGACCAAAAGTGACGTATCTGAGAGTAAAGTGGTGGGCCCTCAAAGCCCTTTGTACTATGAGGCAAACTCAAAGAGACTAACAAAAAAGAAAATTGGGGCAATCTTAAAGGGACGGAGGGAGTAGAAAAGAGAGTTGGCAAGGGTTCCTTAAAAGTAGAAACCACGTAAAATAAGTAAAAGTGTTGATATCTCTATGCGATTGATGTATTTCTATTTTGGTAAAACCTTTGTAGACAACATTGGTAAAATTATGAAGGTGTTTGAAGAACTGGGAAAGATTTCAAGTTTGCATATTCATGTTAGCAAGTCTAGCATCATCTTCCCTTCTAAACTGAACCACTCTCCAAAATTCACTCACCTCCCATTGCCACATTAAAAGTTCAACTTCATATGGTCGTTACTTAGGGGTTATCATCAGCCCTAAAAGAAACTCAAGAATGGAGATTATTTCAATCTCCTTAATAAAACGAAAGAAATAATACAAGAGTGGCAAGCAAAGCTTCTCAATATGGCAGATGCACTTTATTCAAGTCAGAACTCGCAGTCATCCCCTCTACACCAGGCAAACGAACCGATTCCCTTCATTGATTGTTGACGAGCTGGAGAAAAAAGCTAAAAGTTCGTTTTGGAGCAAAGTTCGGAATCGTTCCAAGAGCCACTTCAGATTTAGTGTGTAGACCTATTATTAACAGAAGCTTGGAATTATAAACCTCAAAAGATGGAATCTCAACTTCATGGCAAAGCTGGGCTGGAAACTCATAACCTAACCTCACAAACTCTTAGGTCAGGAACCTTAAAGGTACGAATTGGACTGCTTTGATAACCAAATTCTTCCAACATTAGGCGTGACATCCTTAAGGAAAGAGAAGTTCTTGCTAAACACCTCATAATTAACATTGGAGATAGGCATGATTGATGATACCTCCTTGTAGTTCCATCATTGGGTTGGGGATTGTTGTCCTTATCATCTCCCTAACCATCATGTCCCTGAATGAAAGCCCACTCAGGAGTTGCTTATTATTTATCACAATGGAAATTGGTTTCTAGATAATATTAGTAGCATCATTTCTACCCAGATTTAGATCCAAATTCACACAATTCCTTTTCTCAAACTCTCTAGTCTCTCCTCTTGAAGATGGGTTTGGATGGAAAGTTTCCAAAGACTTTTTCTTTTCAATTACATCTACTTTATCACCTTCCAACAACCATTAATACTACATTTTATTTTTCCACTGGACCTTCTGTGCCTTGGGCCAAAGTATGGAAAAGAATAACTCCCTTCAGATACAAGATGCTAATGTGAAATATTCTAAACTCTGTACTCTCTAACTGCTAAATTTGTTAGTTGTGACCCTGTCTGCACAGCATGTACAAGTACAATTACAATTGAAAACCACCTCCACCTTTGTAGAGACTGCCCTTGCACCAATTTATTCTGGAGTTTGGTTTTTATCTAAAATGACTACTCATCATATCGATTTAAGTAGCTTCTTCAATTGCAAATTTAGTATAAGACAAAACAAATTCAGGCTTTGTATTTAACACTTAACAGTCAATCTTTGGCACCTTTGAAATTCTAGAAATAAAATTATTTTTGAAGGATCCATAACCCATGCCAACTTGCTCTTTAAAAGATTTGTTGTTGATTATACCGCCAGTAACGCTCTTTTACAGAATAATGTTCTAGGATATACCACTAATCCTGATCGCCTTAACAGGATCCCCCCCCAAAAAAAAAACCTGGATATCTAAGTTTAAAAAATGATGGATGCTGGAAAGGATAGTACTTTGTACATAAGATACTCACTGAAATTTAAAGCTGAGTCCTCTGCTGCGGAGCCTCTTACAATCAGAGGTCTCATCATTGCAAGATAAATATAGCTCGCACCTAGAACTTGAGACTGATGAACGAGCTGATATGTTTCCCCATCATAAATTGGTGCAATCATTCATGATGTGGCAAACTTGCTGAAGGAGTGGATGCTCATCTTGCTTCATGCAAGAGGATATGCAGATGTTGCTCATAATTTGTAACATTTGGAATCCAGATGGAAGAAGAAAGGAAACTCACTCTCTAACTACCTCTGTGTGTCAACTGTCAAGAACTAAAGGAGTATGCTTTGGAACTAAATATTCCCCTTACTCAAAAACTCCTTTCTCACATCTTTTTGCTTTTGTTGTATTCTAGATTTGCTGGTTATTTGGTTTGCTGGACCCTCAGATCAGCTTTTTGTCTAGTTGTATGTCCTCTGGCTTTTAAGCAGATGAATCAATGAAATCTTGTTTGCTTCTATTTAAAAGAAAAGCCAGTTGTCAAGGACTAAAGGAATATGCGTTAGAACTAAATATCCTTTATCCAGAGCTGAGTTCATGGAGAGTCAGAGCTGAGTTCATGAACATCCAGTTCTCGATCAGTACAGATATGATGCTTTCGTTACTTTTCCACTTGTATAAGAAATCCTTTAACAAACTGCTTAATAGATTAATACACCATGTTTAATACTTTTCCAACTCCTGAGACATATACTTCTTTGTTAGAATTATAATCCAAAATCAGTTCGAGCTTAGGCTCTAAACTTTTCTATAAAAAAAGTTTACGGTAGCAGATACATATACCCTTTCCTGCCCCGAGGAAACACGAAACGAGAGAATGGTGGTCTCAATGAAGCATCAAGCATCTAAAGCCATTGGAGAAACAGGCTGAAACGTTCAACATGAAGTTACTCAGATTGAAGCAGGGAAGGCAGTGAACGATAAGCATAAATTGCTATCTTTTTCTTCTTCAAGAAACTGAGACTGGTGCTAAGAACTAAGAAATGAAGTAAACAGACATGAACACTCAGAGGGGTGGACTCCATCTAGAGGACATCTATTAGCTGACCTTTTTTCTAGAACAGCAACTAGCTATGACATCATCTTCAGGTAAAAAAGCCCAAAACAAGAAATGAAGCCAATGCATACTCAAATCAGTGGAAGCTTGTAACTTTTCATTAGTGCAGGGACCATACTACATTCACAGGAAATAATGGAACCTTACTGCTGACAAGATTACATTAAAAAAATGGAAATCCTCACTTCTTGACACAGTGCTACAGAAAATAAAGGTCCGGTAGCCATACACATACAGAAGTATCCCAAAAAAGATTTGCTAAAGACTGGATCAGATTGCTTAACGTAAGAGAGGAGGAATTCAGATTAGACGAAGAAATCCCGCAGATAGAACAGGAGATCAGAAAGTATAAGGTGGTTTAATTGATTGGATACATATATCTGAAGGCCTTTCTCTCTCTATCCTTTCCTATTTATTACAGTTCAGTGGAAAAGCGAGCTATTAGTAAAATCCCCTTTAGTTTTAGTACCTAGTCTTCCTACTCGATCAAGGAGCCTAACTGACTTCCCATTTCCCAAAGATACTGACAGGCTCGGTTGATTTCGCCAAGATTGCCCTTCCTTCTAGCATATAGGTAAGATGCACAGGTGGAGATAGGTGGATGCAGAGAAACATGTTCCTTATACAAAAACTTAGAGACGGTATAAGCCCTAAGCAATATGACTTAAAAGTGCAAAAAAGTCTTCTTCAGTCAAATAAGCAGCAAACACCTATAAATCTCCACACTTTACAACTCATCCACACAAAGTTTCTAACCTTTTTCCAATATATCAGATACAAAGTGGGACAATCCAGGCAAGCCTATCTAATCACCAAACATTCTAGTGACAATCATCATTTGAAAAAGGGTCCATCGTCTTTGATGCCTTCCCAATAAAGCCGGAGAAACCCATGAATACTAACCTTGATCTTTTTCCTCTAATATGCAAAAATAAATGACAGTATGTATGATAAATTATGTAGATATATGTTTTCAAAATATCAACTTTACATAATGTTTACAAATAGATGATAAAAGATATTGATCGTAATATTGTGTGTTGGAAACCGTAAAAGTCAAACTGTTGCAAAAATAAAGAAACAGAGAAAGTAAGATAAAAATTATTTCCCAACACTTAAAAGAGCACTTGTTAATCTTGTAATTCGCAACTCAATGAGAGAGAAATTGGAGTTCTAGAGCACTAGAATTAGCAAAATGAATTCAGAATTTAGTCATTCCCATTAAATCAAACTCTCAGAAATCTTTATCTGCTTTCAACAATTAACTTCATCGACTATCAAAAAGTACGATACCCCCTGTGTGACCGAACCCCTAATGCAGCTGTAATCTCTCTTTAATATTCTCTTATAGAAGCCACAGATATACTGCTGAAGGATCACATATAGTATATATGTATTTGGCATACGAATTAAGATTATAGAACAGTCTAGACACAGTACAATGATTTATTATAGGAACATTTTTCAATTGTATTTAGTAAGTCTAACATCTGTTCTCTCCCGTATAATACCTTGAGCTAGTATTCTAGTACAATAAACCAAATAACCAAACAGCGTAAAAGAAGACGACAGGTAAAAAAAGAGTAGCCACTCACCTGTGTCTACAAGGTAATGCAATAAATGGAATGCTTGGGCTACCTTGACAAATGGGGCAAGAAGTTTCTTCAGCAGTAGAATCTGAAGATTTGTCCTTGGAGAATGGACGAAATAAGCTTTTTAAAGATGAAGAATTCAAAAGTGGAAGAAGCAACAACAGCATTTCCTGCATGAACAGAAAGAACATCTGAATAACACATAAAAGGAGAGAATTTAAAACAAAATTTTGGAAAAAGAAAGTTTGACTAAAATACAAAGTCACAATACTCTGACCCAAAAGAGGCATTCTTTACGAAGAATTCAGATATTTTTCATGTTAAGACTTCGTTCAGCTTTCAACCATTTTAGACACTATCTAGCCTAACTGTTGTAATTCTACTTTGCTAAATCAACACTTTCTCAAACCCGTGATGAAGCACGGGTAGACCACTAAATCTGACAACACTTTCCAAAACCGATAACAATCATGCAGTTAAAGCATGGGAAAGACCAAGCTATCAACCCCCCCTCTCCCAAGAAAACACAATAAAGGAACAGAATTGGAAATAGAAAACAACATAATTGGACAAAAAAGAAGGAATTAGGAAACTGGCAAAAATATATTTGTAATGTAAAAAAGTCGAACATATATAATACGATATATTGATGCTCCAACAAATGTAAAAGCAACTCATGAAATATACAAATATAATACCAACTAAAATAGATTAATAAGATCTCTGGTAGAAACTCAAATGTTAAATGAAGTCCTCTAAATCCATGTCGTTAATCATATAAGCAAGCCTAAGATTCCACCACAGATCTCATTTAATACGTTTTACATTTCAGTAGTTGATTTTCTTTCACTTATTCCACCAATAGTTTGTATTATCTACGTAAAATTTTCCTCTATAATATGAAAAAATTGATTTCTAAATACTTCCTTTTGCTATTACTTTTTTAATAATAGGGCTCTAGTTTCATTTATAAACAAAACTAGACTACCATATTTTTTAATGGAAAAGATGGACAAATCATGATATACCCCTAAGGCTAATATCTCTTTTTAACCCCTCTACCCCTGTTTGCATTTCGTTGAAAGCCTCTGCAGTCTGCTCCAAGTCTCCACCCCACTTTTATTGCCAGTCGACATGTTGTCCCTTATCAAGTCTCTCTCATCTCCTCTTTCCGCATTGAATCTCCAGCCTCCCCTTTCCATAACAATCACCTCTCAAGTCTCAAACACAATCAAAATCCCTAAATTCCCACTCCTTGTCAATCAATACCTCATTTTTGGGATAACCTTAAATCTGAATAAATACACTGAAGGGCAGTTTTATTAAGAGAGATGAGGTTCAGCAGCTAGATCAATCAAAAAGCTTAAGGTGTCATTTTCACTTCTTTCTTCTCCTTTCAAGGGCCCTGAAACGTTGTGGTGGACATCTTACTCAGACTCTGTAAGTGGCTGAAACATATGTCATCCTATAAGCACCTTATATGCTGCTTTCTTTTGGCATTTTCAAGTAAAATGAAATGCTATTTTACTGCTTCTAGTTGCCGCCACCATCACCCCATCCCCACGCCTCAATCACAAAGAAAAAAGAAAAAGGAAAAGGAAGACAGGGATGATTTGGTGGATAAACACAGAGATGAAAACTCTAGTTCTTGATATCAATATAGAATGTGATGTCAGATGTGTCAATATGCCACCTGATGCAAGCAATATAAAACAGTATTTGCCTCCAAGAGTTCTATATAAAGAATTCAGCTCGACAATAAAATATGTGAAATAAAAATGACCACCTTTCCAACAATATTACTGCAAAGACAGACAGTCTAATTTCCAGTTAAACATGAATTATCAAATCAACAAAGCCTCAGGAAAGAAAAGTACTACAAATAATTACCGAGAACTCATTCCACACTAACTGGCGATTCATGTACTCAAAGCTAACAGAGCGATTCATGTTCGGGCTTCCATACACAAGCCTAGCTCTGAGAGCTCTCTCAATCAGATTCCTATACCTGCATCATGACACGTAAACAATAAACTGAGTGTGTCCTCATCCAAAGATACAGTTTTACAACTTCTAAAGTAAACACAACGGCAGTTGGACAGAGCAATGTATAATTAGTCTTCTATTTTATATCTCTCCCGTGATTCCATTTATTATTTGTGTATGATCGCAAAATTCAACTATATCAACCCTTTAGCAGATGCGTGATTAGACAATTATCTAAAATGTTGTCTTAATCAGAGCATATATGAGAGTGCTACGAAGTGGAGATGGAAATTGAAGCTCAAAACTTACTTTCCAGTAAAGAGAAATATAAGCAAGTTGCTTAATGATGCAACCTTATAGAAGCCTTCTATATGCTGCAACAAAAGCCATGCCCGTTGTCCCAATGTCCTCTGGCAAGAAAGAATGAAAGGAGAAGATCAATCAATTATCCAAAAAGGACTTATCTCAGACTATAGTAAAGATAAAATACAATTAGCAAATGAATATGTGGCAGAAAAGAACGAATACTTGCTCAGAGTCTCCCCATCTACGAAAAGCAGAAAAAGATTGCAAACGTGTCCAGATGTACTGACCCCCTACTGTAGCAATACAGTACCATATCTTTTGAGCTGCAGTAAGCCCAGGACCCTCCAAGCCATTTCTAACTGCAGGTAGCACATACATTAGAGAGTATGACAGAGGACTTTGGCGACTTGTAGAGAATGTTACTGAACTCGTGTCTAGTTGAGAGGGGCATAAATCAAGGAACAAAATGGTTACCCTAGTTAGCCATACCTCGGACAAAGAATAATGTCAACAAAAATGTTTTTCTTGATAGTTGATACAAGTTTGATGTTGATAAATGCACCCATGCAAGTATGCAATTTATAATGCATAATTTGGAGGCTAATATGACTGATAATTTCTCCTAAGATTCTCATTTGTATAAACACGCTAAAATAGTGAAACTTTTTTGAAGTTTAAAGATTTTCAGCTCTCCTTTATTCCTAAAAGATTCCACAGCTTCACATGTCCATCTTAGATAGTGGTGAGAACAGAGGCAAAATAGTGAAAATTCATAGTTTCCCACTTAGCATAGCATTAATGTCTGAAATTGAGCTCTATTTTATCAGTTCTACAAAGTTTTACACATCAAAATAAGAAAATCAATGGCACACCTACTGCCTCCAGCACCAATCCACCACCAAGATGTAATAGCAATTACTACAAAACTTCTTAGAGAGTCCGCAATCAGCAACTTGCTTTTGCATTTCTTTTCTGGGTAAATATTGCATCAACATTATTTTCTAACCTGTTAAAGCAAATCCTATGCAAGCCAATAAAACACAATACTTAATACAAGTCTAAGAAAGTAAGATAAAACGCTTTCTTCAAGGACAAAGCTTTCTTAATTTGAGGAAAAATAGCCAGCAACAAAAGGCGGAATTTTTTAAGCAGAAATGAACCCTTCATTAAGCCCTAAAATGAAGTTAAAGAGCGTCCAGCTCACAAGACTTTCAATAACAAAGCCATAGTGGAAACTCTGGGAAGAGCGCAAATACAGCTCCTGGAACAAAGCATTTTCAGGAATCAGGTACAAATCTAGTGTAACTGTGTAAGAGTATTAGCTTCCCCTAGAAGCATTCACCATTGTAAATGCCACAGATATAATACAAACATTTCAGCCATATTTGAGATCAAAGAGCTTATCAATAAGATATGAGATGACGTTGATTCATCTGAAATCCCCTCCATCCAATAATTCACATATATAAACAGAGACTGGACAAAGTCATTTGATAAGGACCTAGAAACTGAATTAAAGCTATCCGAATCCAGAAGCAAGATGTAAAGATCTCAATGTCTGTCAAGTTTATAAAAAAGACCATGAACCAATACACTCCACTTTAGAGTACTCATCAACACTTCATATCAAATCACATCACCACAATCATATTTATGAATCCTCAATGTGGTCAACTATATTCTGCTCTGCAAACCTGATCAGCACTCAAACAGGCTGTATATCAAAGCTACACCTGAACAAAATAGAAGCTTATTGACATAAAGGTATAACCTAGTTTCCCTTTTCTTGTCAATGATAACCTAGTGTTCAGATGCGCGCACCTCTGCCTTGCACCTTGCACCTTGCACCTAGGCTCCAAGGACCATTAGCACCTTGGTGCGCCTCATTTCATACTAGAACCCCTATTCATATGTAATGCATTTCCAGCAGCACATACAGAAAGCATCTGTCATATTATACATCAATTCCCAATACTCCAATTACATGAAAGATTGAGGGAAATGTAGACCACATGATAATTACTTAACGAAGGAAGAATATAAAGATCCCAGATCCCCAACTCAATCCACACAAGTGGACCTATGTTATGAACAAAGAGAAATTCTTGAAATTCTATTTTTCAATCTTTTTGACTTGATCAGATTCAAAACCATACACCAACAGATATTCCATGGGGTAGCTTCTAGCTGAAATTTCATAGAGCTGATGAATTGACACACACCATCCATTATTCTCCCAAAGCCTAAAAACTAAAAGACGAAACGATATACACATGAAATTATGGTGGAAGCCAAATAACTGTTGAACATAGGGAGGCGGGGGAATCCCACCTCACAACCCTTCTATGTAAGATGGATCTCAACCTTTGTTGGTCGCATTGGCAAACTCTGATTAAAAAAGATTAAGTTCAGTACTACCCTAACAAAAAGAAGGCGGCTACAAGAACAAGGGGACAAGCCAGCACTGGCAATGCCAAACTGCCAGTGCTATATAATTAACAAGCTTTCAGATGATTTCCCTTCTTTTCTCATCATTGATTCCGTGCATTCTCTCAATTCTTTCCACAAAACTTTAGATTGCATATACAGTATCCACTATGCTATCTACACATACCGCGTAATAATTAACATAGATACATCAGCTATTCAATTAAGAAGGAAGCTTCAATATCATTTGTCATAATTTCTAACAGCAACATAGCAAAAATCAAAGCAACTAATAAACCAAACTTCAAACCACAATAATAACAATTACCTTTTCCCCTCACTTCCGTAACACGTTCGTCCCTATATCTCAAGTTCATGAGACCAATTCCTGGAGTTGGCTTATCCACCCAAATCGAAAATCGCCAGATAAGAAATTCAAGGAACGCATCAAGTTCTGGTTCATATTGAAATAAAATCCCTGGCTAATTCCAACAAGTGCAAAAATTCAACACACACACTTCAAAACAATTATTCCAAAGTTAACAATAATACAACCATAAGTATATACCTTCATCAACGAGAATACTTTCACCAGCTGTTCTTTCAACATAGCTGACATTTCAACATCCAGTCTTCCCGCATCAAATTGATTTACTCGAGAAATCGTAATCGGAATCATCTACCACAATAATTTCAATTGCAGTGAAAAAATGGCAAAATTAAACCTAATTCGGAAGACATTTCAACATCCAGTCTTCCCGCATCAAATTAATTTACTCGAGATATCGTAATCGGAATCATCTACCACAATAAGTTCAATTGTAATGAAAAAATGGCAAAATTAAACCTAGAGTATTCTAAATTCGGAAGACAGTTCAACATCCAGTCTTCCAGCACCAAATTGATTTACTCGCGATATCGTAATCGGAATCATCTACCACAATAAGTTTAATTGCAATGAAAAAATGGCAAAATTAAACCTAGAGTATACTAAATTCGGAACAGTTCAACATCCAGTCTTCCAGCATCAAATTGATTTACTCGCGATATCGTAATCGGAATCATCTACCACAATAAGTTTAATTGCAATGAAAAAATGGCAAAATTAAACCTAGAGTATTCTAAATTCGGAATACAGTTCGACATCCAGTCTTCCAGCATCAAATTGATTTACTCGCGATATCGTAATCGGAATCATCTACCACAATAATTTCAATTGCAATGAAAAAATCGCAAAATTAAACCTAAAGTATTCAAAATTCGAAAATTTATTGAGAAACTAGAGTAAGTAAATTAATGGAGGGAAAGAGAATTCGAAAAATACCTGGTGAGAGAGAGGGGAGGAATTCCATTGAGGGAGCAATCTTTGATAAGTAGTGATCCAAGCGTCTGGCGGAGGAACTTGAGCAGATGAAGATGAAGATGAAGATGAAGATGAAGATGAAGATGAAGCTAGGGTTTCTGCGTCCATGAATTTCTATGGCATGAAAAATTGGGGGGAAAATGAAGTTTATTGATTGATGAAGATAGAAGACGATGGGAATTTATGTTGGAATATTTGCGGTTCAACTTGGTAGGAGACTATAGGAGTGACTCCAGTGAGTGAACTTGTGAATAAAAAATATGAAGCCCAACGCGATTTTGATTTTTTATATATTTTTGGCCGACTTCATTTTTCTTTCAAATTTTATGAAAGGAACATGAAAAAAGTGATTTTATTGAATAAAAGTCATTTGTTACTATTTGTATTACGAACCATAAAGAACACTAAAACTACCAGTGACTGGCTAAAAACAGATAGAACATTCTTTCTTAGAGAATCTAAAATTTGATATAGGTTTTAAACATTCTTGTTCTGGTGGGGTCGTTTTCGATATTTTCATACATAATTTTAGATGTTCATTTCCACTTAATGAGAACGGTTTTTTCACCATATACCCCTGACTAATTTTTTTTTGCACCGTATACCCTCGCAAGTTTCCAAATTCACCATATACCCCCACGTTTTCAAAAATACATCAACATGCCCTTATGACTAACAAAAGTCTAACACCGTTAGTCATTAAGCCCTAATCCCCCCTCTAACCCTAATTAACTAACCTAAATTAAACTAAACCTAAACTAACCCTAACTCTAATCTAATACCCTAACCCTAACCCTAACCCTAGCCACCCACCCACCACTCTTCCCCCACCCCACCACTCTCCCCACCACCCACCCACCATCCCTCCCCCTCCCCTTTCCCCCTCCCTGCCGCCCCATTCCCCCTCCTCCCCTCCCCCTCCCCCTCCCTCAGCCGCCCAACCCTCCTCCCCCCCCCGCAACCGCCGCAACCCCTCTCTCCTCCCCTTCCTCGCAAACCGCCCAGAACCCACCTCCCCCTTTCCCCGCAAGCCGCAACCGCCCTCCCCCCCCTCCCCTTGCCCGCAACGAACCCCCCCCTCCCCCGAAATGATAACAAAAATCGAAAACGCTTAGAATTCTCAAAGCCCATAACCAATTATGCGCTATGCGCGATCACGGGGAAGGGGAGGGGGAGGGGGTTGGCGGCGATTGGGGGAAGAGAAGGGAGGGGGCGCTCACTGGGCTGCGGGGGAAGGGGAGGAAAGTGTTGCTGCGGCTCGAGGGGAAGGGAGAGGAAGGGGGCGGCGCGACAAAGGGGAAGGGGAGAGGGAGAGGGGGCGCGCGACCGGCCGTGGAAGGGGATGGGGGTGGGTGGTGGGGCGATGGGTGGCTAGGGGTAAGGGGGGGGGAGGGTGGTGGTTAGGATGGTTAGGGTTAGGGTTATTAGATTAGGGGGTTTGTTAATTAGGGGGTTAGGGTTAGGGTTTACCTTAGGTTTAGGGTTTGTTAATTAGGGTTAGTGGGGGATTAGCGCATAATGACTAACGAAAGTCTAACACCATTAGTCATAAGGGCATGTTGATGTATTTTTTGAAACGTGAGGGGTATATGGTGAATTTGGAAACTTGCGAAGGTATACGGTGCAAAAAAAAATTAGTCAGGGGTGTATGGTGAAAAAACCGTAATGAGAATGATTTTCTAGATAGAGAGGCTTTGCCTTCTCTCTAGAAAATCCCCTTAGTTTCCCCAAAAAGTTAACCCTAAAAACCCTAGCCCCAAATCAATTTCCTTAGAAATTGAAACCTTAGCCTCCATTCTCTTCATCTCTTCCTAGATCTACCCATTGTTATGGCTTAGTTCTTATCAATTTAGTCTAAATTCTCTTGTCCTCAGTTGAATTTGTTCTCTCTAGCCCTTTATCTAGTCTTCGAAGTTCCTCTTTTTCAGTTCTTTCTCGCGATGGTTCGTTAGTCGCGATGGTCCGGTTTCCATCGTCGGTGGTTTGTTTCGCGGTGGGTCGGTGTTCGCTTTCTATGGCATCGGGTGAGGGTTCGCTGCTGGGCTGCTGGCTTCGGCCTAAGGGCTTCGGGCTCCTCTCCTGATTTTCTTCCCTTAGCCGGTTTAGTGTCAGTAAGTTGGATTTGTTTCATTGGAAGTTTAAGGTGCCAATTCAGTGGAGTTTGTTTTTCCCCCCGTGACGGGTTCAAGAAGCAAGGTGTCTTCGGTTGTGCCTAGGTATAAGGCTCTTTTGCCGCGGTGAAGCTTCCACTTGTGTTATTTTGTGCTCCTTTCTCTTCTTTGTGGTTACTTGTAATTTGTAACTTGTAACATCCTCCGGGATGTTTTAGGTGGTGTTTCATTGTAGAGACACCTCCTAGTTTTCTTTCCTGATAAAAAAAAATTAATAATATAATTTTAGATAGATTTGGCTCGTTCTTAATGGAACTTCATTGATATCTTATCGTTAAGATGATAAGAGTTGACTGACCTCCAGATCAACAAATTTGTATGATTGGTGTTAAAAATTTGCAACCATATACCAACAAACTTTCAGTTTTACTAATCTGACTCCTTTTGTCGTAATTTAGTGTCTTCCTTTTCGTAGCTTCCAAGGTTTATGGTATGCTCCAAATAGCGATCATCATGAGAGAATGACATGTCAACATTTTGTCCAATGATCTTGCCTAAGCAATGAATGTCGACATCCTTCTCAGTTGATCCCTGCACCATTGATAACGTTGTTGTCACTATTGTCAACTACTTGAGCTAAATCGAGCAAAGGCTGAAAGTCTGTTATGTTAAAAAGCATATTTGGGTATTAATGCTGCAGTCGGGTTTTACATGGATGTTTTTATCAATTCCCGACATAAGCAAAAGGATATGGTTATCGCCAACAACCGACTTCATGTTAAATTGTTAATATTGTTTGCTTGTGGCCCACATTTCTTCTCACCCTCACCGTTAATTCCCTCCTCTCAACACCAATCAACACCTTCACCAATCTACTCAGCACTTTGGCCCCTTTCTTATCCTCCCAACATCGGCTTGTCCATAAAAATCGGTTGATCACTTCCCTCAACCACTCCACCATCGTCGATCTCCATATCCAACTCCTGAATCACAATGGTCGATATCCTCTCCCATCCCCCCTTCTTATCCAACTCTAAAACCAAAGTAGCGTACATGATTAAATCGACTTGTACAAAGTGTTCTAAGTGAATGGTAAAGAACACTTTAAGGGCGAGGCGGCAGTGGTTTGGTTTAGGAGTTTGCATAGACTAGCGATAAGGTGGGATTTTCCAGAGGTTTTTTGTTAATGGTTCGTGTGGGCTAAAATATCCACAACAAATCGGACATTGATGAATGCTTATTACATCACATTATTTCAAAGCTAAACAAATTCATCTTGTTCTATTATAATCAGATGATCATATCATTGATATACCATACTAGATCACGAAGGCTCAAATTAAACCTAATAAGACCCTCTGATTTTGGAAAATCATTACCACTAATATCTCTAAAATTGTGTTATATAACATATTAGTTTTGGTACTTTGAATATATGTTTTGAAAGTCAAAATGAATTTAACATAATGGCGCGGGGTGATGCTTATTCTCTTACATATTAGTAAAAATGTGATTAAAATTTCACGTGCAATCGGAGTTGTTTGACAAAGTTATATATTAAGAAAGGAAAAATTGATTTAATCAGTCCCAACTATGGGCGCCCTGACAAAAATAGTCCCAACTATTGTTTTTTATTGTTCAGTCCCAACTTTAACCCCCCTTTACACT
The DNA here is from genome assembly GCA_947646795.1 of Beta lomatogona. Lineage (NCBI taxonomy): Eukaryota > Viridiplantae > Streptophyta > Magnoliopsida > Caryophyllales > Amaranthaceae > Beta > Beta lomatogona. The sequence goes on along the minus strand of CANSNZ010000247.1, from coordinate 587,201 downwards.
GGTGGTCCGAGTGGACCGGTGACTTGCTAAACAGGTAAAAAATCGAATTAACCCTTATTTTTCCTTTTTATTTTTAGTTTCACCTATTTCTTCTACATCCTCTTTCGGTCTCTCTCCTCCTCCCTCCCCTTCCCTGCCACCCCACCACCATCCACCACCACTTGCGGCCCCCCATCCTTGTCCCAACCCCACCACCAACCTAGTCCACCCCAGCCAACCCCTCACCCTCCCGGCCCACCCGTTGCCCCTAACCCCAGCCCACGCCCCACCACACCCCCGACCTCCCCGCACAACCTTCTCCCCAACCCCCACCCCGCGGCCCGAAACCCTCTCTGCCACCGCTCACCCTTCGACCCCCAATCCCCCCATCCTCCTTCGCTCTCGCCTTCTCTTATGGGATTTGGGTTCGTTCGAATGTGGTGGAGGTGATTTCGAGGGTGGGGGGTGTTTCTGGGGGTAATTTCGGTGGTGGGGGAGATGTTTCGGGGGTGATTTCGAGGGTGAGGGAGGTGTTTCGGGGTGGGGAGGTGTTTCGAGGGTGATTTCGAGGGTGGGGGGAGATGTTTCGGGTTTGGGGGGTGCGGAGGAGGTGGTAGCGGGACGGGGTGGGAGTTTTGGGGCGGAAGAGGGGGTGGGCGGGGTAGGGGAGTGGTTTCGGGGGCGGGGGTATGGGTGTCGAGGGGAGGGATGAGGTTTTGGGGACGGGGGAGATGGTGGCGAGTGAGGTAGAGGAGTCTTGGGGACAGGGGAGAGGGTGGTGGGGGAGTGGTGACAATTAGGGGAGGTAGGTGAGGGGGGGTAGTGTGGTGGAAGGGGAGGAGGTAAAGTGGCAGGGGAGAGGAGGATGAGGGAGCAGTGAAGGATGGAGGGAGGAAAGAGGAGGAAGAAGATAAAAAAAAAAGTTTTTTTTTTTTTGGCAAAGTTTACCTGCTACAGCAGGTTTCCAACCTGCTGGGACTGCTATTGTAAAATACCCTCCAAAGTTGAGACTGAACAATAAAAAACGATAGTTGAGACTGTTTTTGTCAGGGCGCCCATAGTTGGGACTGATTAAATCAATTTTTCCTATATAATTTAATAGATTGATTCTAATTCCAAATTTAAACTAAAAACTACAGAGTTAGTTGAGGTGCGTTAGAAAAAGAGTTTACTGAAACATTTACAAGTTTTCCATATATACTTTGGTAGCATTCTACTATATCATAATAGTTTACTAAAATCATGATAAGCACTTAGGTCCCTACTTAATTCCATATTCTCATCCCGTCGTTTGTCTATCAATTAACAAACTAACTACTCCCTCTTTTCACCTTTAAAATGGACATTTTATTATTTGAAGTTTTTTTTTATAGAACTAACTGAACACGCGCTAGATTCGCCCTTGCGCTCAAACTAGAAAACCTAAACATTCCAAATCAAATCTAAAATATCCAAACCAAATCCGACTTTGATGAGTGTTTATTACATCACATTATTTCAAGCTAAAACTAGTGTTTAGGCCCGGGCGATGCCCCGGGGTTTCTCTGTGCTACAATTTAGTAGTAGTTAAATAAGTCATCTCATACTCATTTAAAAAAGTCATGTCATTCATTATATGGATTTCAAAAGTTTTCTTTTCATATATCATCATTAATTTTGATTAAATAAGCAATAATAATATGGTGGAGTGATGGTTGGATCACTTTCTTTCATACTTGAGGTTGTGGGTTCGAATGTTCAAGTTAACAATGCTTCTTCTTTTTTTCCTATATGAGAAAGATGTTGATAGAATATTACTGAATGGGGGATGGTAACACGTGGCACATATACGTTCTTAGGAACGCTTTTTAATATATTACTATAGATAGATTAATTTTGATTAAATAAGCAATAATAATATGGTGGAATGATGGTTGGATCACTTTCTTTCATACTTGAGGTTGTGGGTTCGAATGTTCACGTTAACAATGCTTCTTCTTTTTTTCCTATATGAGAAAGACGTTGATAGAATATTACTGAATGGGGGGTGGTGACACGTGGCACATATACGTTCTTAGGAACGCTTTTTAATATATTACTATAGATGTAAGTTTTGCACATTGATAACGAAGATAGAGAAGTTCACTTTATAAGGCTAAGGGGCTACTCCCCTTATTGTCATATGGTTTGAAGATGGAAACTCCTTAGTCTTGTGAAGTAGACTCTCTCTCCTTATGATGGATGTAGCCTAGGCCCATATTTAATACAGACTTATGATCAAATTTCGTTCATAGTATTATTGTAAATATAAGGGTAGTACTGTAGTAGTCAACACTACTCTTCAAATGGTATCATGCATACATAATTAATTTTAATGAACATGCGAATTTATTTATCTTTAAGGATGCAATGGCTATGTTTAATAACAATAACTTATTACAACACATATCTATAATTTTGTGGAAACATGGATCACTAAAAGACATTAGATGAGATGGTGATTCTTTGGAAGTCCTTGCATAAGGTCAAGGGTTCGAGCCCAGGCTTCTATCATATTTATTTTTTAAATAATGACCACTTGACTTTGTTGGTTAAGTCTACGTGGCAAAATTCTAGTGGCAGAGGAGGGTGCCACGTGGCGCATAGACGTTGATAAGCACGCCTTTTAATATATTTGTATAGATAGATAACACATTTTGTTCTATTATAGATTATAGCAATGGCCATACTAAATCATGAAGGCTTAAATAAAACCTGATAAGACATTATAATTTCATAAAACCCGTGTCACATAAAATATAAATTATGATATTTTGAAAATATACATTGAAAGTTGAAACGAATTCAATATAAAATGGTGCCTGAGTAATGTTGTCTGAGTGGAAAAGCGTAGGGAGAGGATTGTATTATTATATCAAATTGAGATTCTCCAAGGATAAAATGCATGAGTAATGTTTATTTATTCTCTTATATATTAGCAAAAATGTGATTAAATTACTAATAAGACCCACCAAATTAGATCATATATAAAATACAATTATCCATATACAAGTCAAAGAAAATTAACGTTGATCTAATGGTTATGAGATTCTTTTTCCACCCTAATGACAAAGATTGCAGAAGACCAAGACATGCACCTTTCTACGCTAGCGCCCATCCAGCATGATTGGTTGGAACCAGGCATAAAATGTAACAGATTCAACCGATTCCACGACTAGGTACTTAATTTTCACCCCTTACAAGAAGGATCCGGTATTCCTCAATTACTTTCCAAGCGACACTTTTAGATGGTAAGATCGTCATTACGTTCTATTTCATGGCGCCATTGGCGCCCATCCAGCAGGATTAGCCGGAACCAGGCGCATAAAACGTGATAAATTCAACCGATTCCACAACTAGGTACTCAATTCTCACCCCTTACCAGAAGGATCCGATATTTCTCAATTACTTTCCAAGCGACACTTTTAGATGGTAAGATAGTCATTACGTTCTTTTTTATAATCCTCTTTCCGTCTTTCTTTTACTGGGACTAGCACTTACTTCAGTTGTAGTCAACAAAAAGTCACCGATCGTGTTCCCCAATCCCCAACGACCATACACAAAGATGTCACTTGCATCTAAACCGTCAGATTTATTAACATCATATCTGGATCGTTGGATCTAAATAGCACGCCCAATCAGCTTTAGTGCTGCAGCATAATTACCGTAGATACGGGCGTGGGTTACATGGGATTCAACCTGTCCACCGCAGACAGTGGTGCATGAGATATTCAAGCACGGTAAAAAAAAGTACAATCAGTGTTTTTTATTACTGTAAAAAGTTAAAAAAATACTCTTGTTAATCACATTTTAGTACTGTATTAACCTTGATTTGTTTAAACATTAAATCAAACAAAATAATTCTTGTTTGCATAATTAATGTTTTTAGGATGAAATCGTGATGATGGTTTGGATTTTTTGAACTTTTGTTTGCACATGATGTTTGGGCAACTAGGTACTTTGAGTTTATGAAGTTTTGCAGCGGTTTTTTGTTGTCAATAATGAAATAAAGATAATGTTAACCATAAAGTTTGGATTTTTTTTAATTGTAAAGGATCTAAAGTTTCAAAACTTATTATTAAGGATATTAAATTAGATATTAGCTATAACGATGATAATAAAGTAACTTTAGGTCCTTAACAATAAAAAAATCACGATTTTCTCCTTAATATACATATTTTTTTATCTTGAGGAGTGAGGACAATGCATCAAACATGGTTCAGTAACGATGTATTAGGTATCACCACTCAAGACTTTTGGCAACTACATTAGCTAGTAATTAGCATCCACAATACTCCCTTCGTTTCATTTTAATTTACTCACTTCACTTGGGGAGAACCAAGGAGAAAGTGTAAAAGTATGAGAGAGAAACTGAAAAGGTGGAGAGATAAATTAAAAAGTGGGTTAAAATATTAAAAAGTAGATGACATGGGTGGAAAAAGAGGAGAAAGTAGATTTGACATGTTACCAAAAATAGAAAAAGCAACAGTGTGTAGATTAAAAAGAAACGGAGGGAGTATATTTTTGTAATTTTAACGGCAAAGAGTAACATGATTTTATAGAGATTGTACGTAATGGTTTAAATAAAAATCTTAATGCATCAAGGTACAATATTAGGACCATGTCCTCCAAGTAAATAAGAATGCTGGGCATGAGGTAATAAATTATTGTTATCAATTTGAAGGGTCGCCGATTTAATTTGTACTAAATTGTTCATCTTTTTTAGCAATAATGCATTACTTGCAATTATCTAAATACATTCCTCAAATATTTTTTTTCCGTTATTGTTTTTAAGCATACGGGTTATAAAAAAGTAAAGAGGAAAAGATAATGAAAAAAAGAGATAGTTGAGGCATAAAGTTTGAATTTTTATATCATTTAATTTTTATTAACAACATTATATATACATCCAATTGGAAGTTCTTAACAATAATTTTTGAAACTTTAGGTCCTTAATTAATAAAAAAATCTAAACATTAGGTCCTTGTTCATATCTAAACTAGATACTTAATTTCGTGCTAATTAATTGGAATTAAGCATCACCTTTTGCTATTAGTTCATCAAAGAAAATTTCATCAGTCATCTAGCTACCTTATTATTTGACATTCACAAGGCTAACTTATCGTTCCTAGCTTGCACCTTCTTATTAGGAAATTCGCAATTAAAAAAGAAGCGATAACTCTCCACCGTGATATTCACCGGACCGTTAATAAATGGTATAAGAAACTCTCGTTCAAGGTGACAACCTTAAACGGAGCATCGTCTCTCTCTTTTACCTCCGGATTATCTCATCCAAACCCGTATTGTCACCCAAAGCACGTTACAAGGATACATAACTATCAATAATTGAAACTATCAAGAATTATTAAATGATGAAAGATAAACAGTTATCTTTTAAAAACATAATATAATTACTAATCAGATAACAACTATATACAACAAAAGTCAAAAATCTTGATCATTTAATAATCAACCCAAATAATGTCATTACTTTTTTATACACCTAATTTTTTTATATAGATACCTAAGTATTTGAATCGTTTTTTCAAACATTCATGTACTTTACTCTACTACTTACCAAGCAAGTTATGACTTCAAAGTCATGGGATCAAATCCCACTAGGGGCTCTTTGGATGTGAGGTTTTCCTTACCATCTCTCCTCCCTTCAAGGAGCCTAACCTGCAAACTTGGCTGGTTGTACCTGTGCGAGGTGTCAGTTCAGTAGGGTTTTTCATCTTACCAACTTTAAAAAAAAAATTGTACTTTACTTGAAAAATAAAACAAAAATAATTTTCTGCACCAAATAATCGTATTATATGTTCATCTTCTATGATACGTAACCTTCTAGTGGAATCTTTGTTTCTCTCCAGTTCATTCAAACACCAAAATCAATGCAACTTTATAGTAAATTAATTTAACATAAACTACAGTTAAATCAACTGTAATTTTCCCACTAAAATCTCTCCTATACATCTTACAAACCCAGAAATGCCTGAATCAAATTTACACATTTACTATTCAATCAAACTCAATTAAGATTCAGATAGAAGGACAACAAAACGACAGTATTCTCGAATCAAGAAAAAAACCTGAACCCACAAAATAAAAACAATAATAATATTAAAAAAGCAGAAAATCTGCCTTTTTTTACGCTGACTGTTTCAAATTTCTAGAAATTTGGAACTATATTGTCTCTTTTAGTAAAACCTTTCAGTTCTTTCTGCTTGTAATTTCGTAATCTTTACTATAAATAATCATAAATATATTTTTTGCAAAACTCTATAAAGTCCTTTGCATTTTGCAAGCGTGTGTTTTTGCTGTCAAATTGCGACGTGTGTTTGGATTGTAGGAAAAATGTTTAATGGGTAAAATCTTAAGATCTTTATTTGGTACTACAAGTATAACTTAGAACTGTAAAAGTTTGTATTATTACTTGTTTGTTTATTTAATTTAAGAGTAAAAAACAAATTGTGGTAATATTAGTAGTAGTACTACTATTTCAGAGCTTCATGCTTGTTATGTCACTCTCTCACACGAGCTGTTACTTTCTTTGTGTGTTGGTTAGTACTTAGTAATGGCCATATGCATGCATGCATGATTATGATAGTAGCTAGGATAGTTTATTTATTAGCAGATTGCAAGTTTATATAGGTTGGATTAATTCATGTTTTATTGCATAAACTCAGTCAAAAGCTTAAGCTGATGGTTGAGGACCCAGGAATAGTTTTATACTCTATCACGCCCCCTCACGCAAGAGCCCATTGGGCTTGAAGTGTGGATGCAACACAAGCCTCCCTCATACCTGGCGCTAAATATTCCACTTAGAAAGAAGGGGTGGATGAGATTTGAACCCGTGACCTTTATGTCACACTGGCTCTGGTACCATGTCAAAAGGACCAACTCAGAGGACCCAGGAATAGTTTTATACTCTATCATGTTTTGATGAGTTTAGGAAAAATATTTGGAGAGTTTGCGAATATGGATGAACGATTCTCTCAATCAATTGGTAGTTACCAATTAATACTTTGTTTAACTTATTTTAACTTATTAAGAAAAATGTAGTCTCGAAAAGTTTGGATAAATTTAGAAAAATTTAGAAAAGTTGAGAGAAGTTCATCAAAGCTAAGATTAGATAAGAAAACTATTGGCGCTACAATTACTCCTTGTTTTAGTAAAAAAATAAATTATTGGATAACACTGTGATTGTATAGTTAAATCAGTAGGGATCAAAGTGTCTAAATGAATTGCAATAATCATTAGGATTATACTCTAGCTGTATGGAATTGGGAGTTCAAAGCTTATCCATTGATGTTGATATGAAGACAAAAACTTGTCCACCTGTAGATTTGATTGTTGGCGTAAATCTATATAACCTATATCTGCTGGAAGGTTATGTCAAACAACAATATGATACAAGGGTTTGCACAAGTGTAGAATCTTATCAACAATTGTGGTTTTTCCATAGTAAAATTATATTTGATCCAATTTAATATGTATTTTTTTTTTTTGAGTTCTACATATTTTACCTCCCTATATACAAATATTACATTGAAAAAGGTCTTTTTAGTGCTTACTTGCCCACATTACACTCTTAGAACTTGCATTGTTTTATTCAAATTGTGGAAGAGAATGAAATATAAATAAATGGAGGATTGGAGTGGAATGGTAACAAAACTTGTTACTTTTATTGATTGTTTATTTGGTTCAAGCTTTGGGATGAAAGATAATGATAACCATTATCACACCAACAAATTAAATGAATATTGTTACTTGAGGAGGAATAAAAGGTAATAAATTAGGGGAGTCTATTACCACCAAGTAGTGGTAATGAATTGAGGAGAGGAGTTGAACCTAATTAACAGAAGAGAGGGAGTAGATATTTGATTTCATTTCTTAAAATCCAAAAATGTTAACATGCTCATTGAGTCTAACTCTCAAAGCTTAACATCTCCAAGTGACTATAATGATCCATTGGCTCGTTAAAAGTTAAATTGATATAGTAAGATTCAAACCCGCAACTTACAAATTGGAACACTTTGTGGCCGACCACTGATCTAAGCATACAATGTTGAGTTCATAAATAGTGTGGTTTATATGCGTCCCTTTTTTTTATGGTGTGACATGTTAAAATAAGACATTGGCTCACCCTTAACCCTGAAACTATAGTTATAAAGGTTTCCACCATATTACATATTTACTACTATAAGGTATCCATGATGACGCCCCCTCAATCTGTGAAGGGGGGGGGACCACGTGTAGATTGAATAGTAAAATCTCAAAACACTGAGTCACTAACCATACCAACTTTCTTGCAATATGTAACTGAAAATCTTATTTTATTATAAATATAGCACTGCGGATCCACTATTACGACCCTCGTAATAATGACCTAACACTTGAAAAAAACATATAGATTTGAGTGTCACTTTTCAATAATTATGTGTCATGTTTATTGGTGTATGTCGTTATTTAAGAATTTGTATCATTTATAATTTTCGATGTCTCACTCAAATATGAAATAAGAATAAATTCCAAAGTCATTTTTCAGGTTTGTATCATTTTTATAAGGTGTTATTTATACTTCAAAGTCATATTTCAAGTATTTGTGTCCTTTTCAGAACATGTCAATGTCCATTTCAAAACTCCAATAGTCTAATGTCATGTGCCAAAATTTAGTCATACAATGTGATCATGTCAATTTTCCAGCACTTTGTGTCGTTTTTGAAAAATGTTTGTCCTATTTGTTGGGGTACACCCAGAATTTGAAACATGCAAGTATTTAAGTACAATAAAACTATTAATGACAAATGAATCACAACCATCGGATTTTTGATCCATTGATCCATAATGCTCCTCACCCTATCTATAGTTGAGGAATATGCTAGTAGTTATGGAAAAAATATTAATGATACTAGAATGATCATGACCATTAGACTTAGAGCAATCCAATAATAGAAAAGTGGTTCACGGCTTCACGCACTACAAAAAAAATGCTGAAAAAGGGGGTTCTATTATGAGAAATAAGAAGTACTATAAACTGTCTAATCTTTCGTAAACTATATACAATAAATTATCCGACCAATGATTCAGAATCAAAAATCCAAATGTTGGATCAATATGATTCTAATAACTAACTTAAATGGCTAAAATCTAATATTGATCGAGCTGACCAAATTTAAATACCATAGATCCAAAACATAATCCAAAATTAAAAGCGCTTGACCCGAACTAAAAAGAACAAACCCAGAATAACCCCGTCTATAGTTCTATCAACAAAATAAAACTTATAAAGAACAACAAATAAACTAACCCATGAATGCGAACGAATAAGGAAACATCCTCATGGATCGACACATTAAACCTATTACAAACTCTACCAAACACCACATTAGCACAAAGTTGTTACTTATTAAGAGTTGTTGTTCTTACATTTTATGATTTAAAGAATACCTTATGCAGTCTTCTTTAGTGGAAAGGGTCAAACAATCATGTTAGTTAATAAATTAACCTCTAATCTTGGGAAGTGTGATTACATGGTAGGAATAGTGAATTGTAAGTTAAAGATGTAGAAAAAACAAGCAAAGTTTGAGATTAGAAGAATACTTAAGATCATAAAACCAAGAACCACATACGGATAAAAAGGTTTTTATGCCGGAAATTCTGCAGTAAGTTGTCGGTGCTAATTGTCTGCTAAATACTCCTCAAATGGTAAGACAAAGAATATAAAAAAAAAGGCACTGGTCCAATCCCCAAACAATTAATAAACAAAAGAAAAAAGAATATGCTAAAGGTTTTATATGATGATGAAGGAACAACACCTGCTGCTCAGACTCACCCTTTTTTCTTTACATTTTTCATTTCTTTTATCATTTTTCTTTCCCTTAAACCTTTTTCCAGTTGTTCCCCCCTTTTTTTTGCAAAGAATTCCCACTTTTTTTTTTTTTTTTTTCTTTTTTCATTTCATTCTCAATCCATCATTACTACAACAACGCCTTAGGCTCTGTTCTTTTGGACTTATTTTCATTTCAGTTCAGTTTAGTTCACTTACTTTCTGCATTTCAGTTTCTCGCAGTTCAGTTCAGCCTAATTCAGTCCAAAAGAACGGGGCCTTAGACCCTATTTTTTGGGCTGAACTAGGCTCCGTACTTTTGGATTGGGAGGAACTGAAGTAAACTAAATTGTGAGAAACTGAACTGAACTGGGAGAGTGTTGAACATGATAGACAGAGAGAGTGTCTGAACTGAACTGAAAATAAGTCCAAAAGGGCCACTGAATTGAACTAAAACTGTAACAGGAAACTAGCTAAACTAAAAGGAATTAAAACTCTTAGGCATTGTGAGTACAATTTCATTTTAGTTCAATTCAACTACTTTCATCTTACAGTTTCATTTCACTTTAAATTTTTCTTTTGTTTATATCAATTCAATTTAGTCTAAAATAACATAACCTTTGTCCTAATATAATTTAAAGTCGGCTAATATAAATCGTCATAAGAAATCATTTCATGACTACTTAACTTAATTCATCATTAAAAAAAATAATAATTTGGAGGGGGCAAAGAGCTACAGAAAGGCCAAAGAAGGTTCTTTTCTGCATCAAATCCAGTTTTTAATAAGTGCATATCTTGTGCTCTTTCTCTCTCTTACTACCCAGTTTTTACATTATATTCTCTCTCATCCTCCTCTACTTCTTCTACAATTCACTTGTTACAAAGTTTTCTTTACTGGGTTTTGTATAATATAAAGTGCTGAACTTTAAGTTTAATGTCTAGGCCATTAGAGCATGATTACATAGGTTTATCAGAGGTTTCTTCCATGGAAAACTCTGTTAATCTTCTCTCTCCAAAACCATCTTCTTTCTCTTCAAAACGCAGTGCTTTGAAGACTGAGTTGAGTCTTGGGTTACCAGGTTGTGAGTCACCAGAAAGGAAACCTTGTTCTGGGGTTACTATTTTTGGTAAGGATTTTGAAGGAAATACCCAAATTGGGTACTCAATTGGGTCACCAAAGGGTTTTGCTTCAGGGGCAAAAAGGGGTTTTTCTGATGCAATTGACGGTTGTGAGAAATGGGTTTTTTCTATTAATGGAAAATCTGACAGTAATTTGAGTAAAGATGGTAAGAATTTTAGTGGTGTTGAGAATAACAATGCCCAGAAATTGGTTTCTTCATCTCCTAATTCTGTTCAGGAAAAGCAGCCTCAAGTTTCTGGTAATGAAAATGGTAGTGCTCCTGCTGCAAAGTGAGTTGTCAACTTTTATTTTATTTTTCATTGCTTGTGATTTAATATATGGTCATTTTTTTTGCATTATGCTTGATTTGATACAACTTATTTGTGCTGATGAATTCATAATCTTTAGGGAGTTTTTTATTTTATTTATGTTTGTTACATTTTCTGATTGTATATTGGACAATAAATGTTGTATATGGAGTCATAGATGTTATGTATGGAATGATTGGAATCACATATCTTGTAGTAAGTATATGAAAATCAAGGTATCAACATTCTGTCACTTTTCAGCTATATTTGTTTATGTCTTTTCGGATGCCTGCGTAAGTAGAAGGATCTGTGTTGCTTTCGAAGAATCGAAGTTGTTTTAAACCCTTTAATCTAGGGAAAAATATAGGTGTTTTGAGGTAAAGTGAGGAGTTCATGTAACATAAAAGAGGGAAAGTGTAATGGAAAGCTGAGAAAAGGTAGAAGTGAGGATGGATGTGTCTCAAAAATGTGAATATTTTGATAACTCAACGAACAATATTTATGACCTTCATGTATCATACAGCTATTCTGCCTAATTTAATTCAATTCTGATGCTCTCACTTCCATAAGTTTCCTTTTGTGTATGTGGAGTATTGAGACATTGTTTTTCAACAGAGCGCAGGTTGTGGGATGGCCACCAATTCGATCTTTCCGCAAGAATACTCTAGCTTCTACTTCTGTGAAGAACAACGAGCAGACGGAGGAGAAAACAGCGGCTGCTTGCAACTATGTCAAGGTTAGCATGGATGGTGCTCCATACTTGAGGAAGGTTGATCTTCAAACCTATAGAAACTATATGGAACTCTCTTCTGCTCTAGAGAAAATGTTTAGCTGCTTTATATCAGGTATATGTTCTTTCTTCATCTTAAGTTTGTTTTGTTCTTTCTTTCAGTAGTCTAGTTATTGATAATAATTTCATCAGGGAGCATGAATATTGCTATTTTCCACCTTCATTTAAATTAAGATAGATATGCATGTGGAATTTCTTTGTAAAAGCAATTGATTAATAGATGAACCTATAATGAAAAGTCTTGGCTCTGAGGGGCAAGTACTTGATTGTTCAGAACTTCAGGTCCATCAGACTTATCTCAATACATATTCAAACGAAGGAATATGAATTCATCACTGTCTTCTTCCATTATCTTCTGTCCTTTAATCCAAACACGTCGTTAGTGTCTGTCAAGCACATACATGCATGATCCATTAGATCCGTACTGTTTTCTCGGGATATGTGTGGATCTGGAAGCATTAATATCTCAGGTGGACTTGACGATGATATGATATATAATATAGTGAGTTTCCATACCATACATGATCCTTTTGACAACTATATCAGATAAGTAGAAGTTGACCTTATCTATTACTGGTTACACTCCAGGTCAGTATGGTTCAAATGGGCATGGAAAGAAGGATGGTATGGGTGAGAGTCATTCAACAGATCTCCAAAATGCTGAATATGTGCTGACATACGAAGACAAGGACGGTGATTGGATGTTAGTTGGTGATGTCCCATGGAGGTGAGTGCTGTTCGTCCTACATCTCTTTTCATAATAGACTTCAATTTGCATTGCAATAAGTGCCTTTTGGCGAGGCCTGTTGGCCGCATATGTCTCGTCGCTAAATTTTCTAGTTGTCAAATACATCAACATCAAAGATATCTAAATATTGTTGATATAATGATTGACTTCGTGATAGGATCCGTACCATTACCTGGTTTTAGATGATACGAGTATGAGCATGAGCATTGTGATAACCGGGTCCAATTTGTTTTGTTATTGTTCTAATTGCTTCCTTTTTCCTGATTATATACGTAACTAGTTGTATATGACACAACCCCTATGGGGCCAGATCAGGGGATCCCGACCCAAATGGAAACCTTCGTCAATTAGACTGATAACTGAGTCTTATCCAGAAGAATCAACACAATCCCCATTGAGCTCCCACTGGATTCTCGTTACTGTACTAATTGTGATTTAATCTTTTCTAGGTGTGTGATGTTGTGTGATACCACTTACTAGTGCCACCATTTTTTGACATCATTTTTTGACATGACATGGGGTACTTATCTAGTATAGTTTTTATGGCTAATGATAGTTATTGGCTACATTTATATGATTTTCACAATATTGTGATGGTAGTTCTGATTAAGTCTTTCCCTATAACAGGATGTTCACAGAGAACTGCAGGAAACTCCGGATCATGAAAGGGTCAGAAGCTATTGGACTAGGTATGTCATGTCAAATAGCGATTTAAGGTTTACTTATTTGAAAATCGAGGTTAAATATCGCTCAAAGATACGTGTTCTTCACATTCGACAAACTCTGCAGTTAAAGATTAAAGACACATTAATCTTGTTGTTGGCAGCTCCAAATGCAGCCGAAAAATGTAAGACTGAAGCCTGAGAACAGCTGCAGGCAGCACCTAAGGATCTAAAACAAGGAGGCACTAGTGGAACACAGGGAGCCTTCAAGAGGTTTTGAAAAGTAGGGAGTGTTGTGAGTTAACTAGATTTTTATGGTTTGTGAAAAATTATTGTGTACTAGATAACATACATTTTTAAGCTCTTATATCAACCTACTGAATTTGGTGTGCATAAATCAATCCCTCTCTTTTATGGTACATTTTAAATCGGTTACATTTAAAGTGGGAGAAAATTTCAATAGAAAAATTGGCGATATCAAAAAAGAAAACAAATTGGAATATGACTACATGAGTAACAAGTCACGACTAACAAGTAAAATATAATCCGAACTAGAAAATTAGCACCATGTAAGTTCAAGAATAATCTCACATTGAGTTAACTCCTTTCCAAACACTTAAATTCCACTTATTAATTGATTCAAATTTGTTCATTCATCAACTTATACATGATATGTTTCTTAAGAATTGATACAATTTAGTTCATCCATCAACTTGTACCTGATGTGTTCCTTATTAATTGTTCCAAATTATTCGTTATCATTTACTGTTTTCAAATATTTTTCTTTTTATGTTTTAGTTTTGAAAAATAGGAATATGAAAAGAAGAGCATATCACCTACTCCCTCTGTATTTTTTTGTCTTTCCTACTTTGACTTTTCACGTTTGCCAATGCACTTATTCTACATTAAATATCTTTCATTACATATTAGTAAAAATTATAATAATTGAATATTAATAAAGTACTCATTAAGACGAATCAAACAATACCCCACATGACTATATTTTTTCTTATATATTGAGAAAAATCTAAAAGATTCTCTCTAATTGTGAATAGTGTCAAGATTCTAAGTGAGAAAGATAAAAAAATACAGAGGGAGTAGTATACAGTAATTAATTTTAAGTTCATTATACGACTTTAAGTCCTCTAAAACCTTAGAACCAATAAATAAAAACTCATAGCGTATCAAACAAGCCTAGAATTCGAATTATTAGATTGTATCAGTTGGGATTATATTCTTCTACATACCATTATTACCACTCATACTTGATATTATTTGTTTGCCAATTTTTCCATCCAAGACAACTTATTAAAACCTAACGCTCTTAATCTTGTTCATGTTAACTTAGTTATGTAGTGTTAGTTTGTTCTACGGTGTAGTTCGAGTGTTTGAGTTTTTATTAATTCAAATTTTCCCGATGTCTAAAAAAACAAAAACAAAAAACCTGATGCACTGTATTTCAGAGACAAAACTTAACTTCTACATGTGATCAATCTAATTAAAAAAACCTTCATTCAGGAAAAACAACGCACATATTATGAATCTTGACTCAGTAACAAGCTGCAATACGAAATCTTTCAAACAAACCTTCTACAATATTCAATATGAAGATAAGAAACTAGCTATATTATCTGCAAATCTTCTCCAGCTCATATTGACATATCCAAGTTATTCCAGCTCAAAGTTACACTTGGAAATGGGGTCAGTATTCATGTAATGACAATACATGAGAGGTGAGATGGTTAAAGTATAAGATGCTCTTCTTTTGTTATATTGTACTTAATTTGTAAGTCATTGTATACCCACTATAAATCTTGCAAAAAACATCTTTTTTGATGCAAAAAAATCTCGAAAAATCGTTAAAAAGCTGAGAAAGATTAAAGGAGAGAAGAGAAGATCACATTCAAATTAAACAAGTTGATATTCAGAGAATCAGAAGATATAGTATCTTGCAAATCTTTCCTAACCAAAGAAGTCAAAAAAGCAAAAGGAAAAACTACTTGTATATAACATTTCAGAGCCGAAGAAATCAATTACAGACTAACTCAATGATTTTGTAGGTTAGAGGGAAATTTAAAACTATGATTACAAAACTAGAACAGTGAAAGGTGAAAGGTGAAAGAAGAAAGAAGAATATATCATTGCTGTAGAAATGACCAAACTGAGCTGCACGCCTACAACTGCAAGTATGCATATTTTTTAAAAACTCAAAGGTCTCATGAAACGAAAATCATAATAGATTATCTCGAATATTTTTGACAAACCTTAAGTTTCGGGTTCAGAAATCTGAACATATACCATTTGAGTGTACCCATTAAATACAGCAGTTTCGAGTCTACCGAGACCAAGCCTTTGGAACAGGCCATAGCGACCATCTTCAACAATAGGCGGAACAGAGCGAGCGGGATCATACCTCGTTTGGTGAGTTAGAGATGGACCAGCCGCTGGTGGAACCTCCCAATAGATATCTAAAATTGATTCCACAAATCTGCTATTTTGGAAGTGTTCTGAGTAGGAGATTAACTTGTTGCTATGATTGAAGTCATCACGCATATACCCTCTTACACCCCACCATGATTCACTAGGCCCACAGAGTTCATCGATATTCATTGCTTTCTCCCAAAATGGTTTCCGTCTTGCTCTTGTTCTAGCTTCATCGCTGTCTTTAAAGCAACTGTGGCCGCCACCTAATTCAAATTCAATTGGAAACTATTTTTTATGAGAAAGCCAAAAATCAAAGAAATTCCTAGTTCGTGGTTCTTATGAACGCTTCTTTGTGAACAACATTATATTGATTGTAATATTCAACAACTAATGGTGTATTATATTATATAATAAATGTTGTATATGAAAGCTGAAGTATACGAGACATTTGTGATTCAATATTCAATATACAATAAAAGAAATCATTTTCACAACAGTTACGAACTTAATTTTAAGAATTAGCAATGCTAGTGATTAAGGTGTAAAACTTTTTTTAAAATCAACAGATTTTAGAAACCAGGAACTTTTTACTAATTCTTTTTATGGGAATGAGGAACTTTGACCAATACAGATGGAAGCCTTAAGACAGAAGGATATGACCGGACCAGAACCAATATAAGGGTAATATCAGCACTTCTATCATATATTTGTGTTTGCAGTGGTGTTAAGAGGAGGGGAAAGTTGAGGAAAACATTAAAAACCTTATTGAATTCTAGAAGGCAAGGTGGGCAAGTGGTGCATTGTTCAATGCAAAGCATAGGAAACAGAAGCTAAGAAAGATGAAAAATAGGGAAACAGCATAAAGAACGGTACCTCTTATATACGTTTGATCACAAATTTGTCTCAAGGAGTAATGATCTCCAGTCCCTGTGTCATAATTATCTTCAAAGACAATATGTCTGAAACCAGCCTTTAGCGCCTGCTTCAATCTGTCAAGCACCATTAGAAGGCAAGAAAGTATCCTCTGTTAGTAACTTGGATCATTAGCAAAGGATAACACAAAATAGAAACGAACACTACTAGGTGCACACATGGATAACGTGATCAGCATTTGCTGGTCAGGCAATGATACCTTTTTAATTCACTCTGATGGTCATCAAAGAAGACAAGAACTCGACTTAGATCAGTAACCCCGTGTTTCTTCATCACACTTCTCCAATCAACATTTCCAAAATCTACAAAGTCCTTCCCTGCGAAGTAAGTGCAATTTGGATCAACATAAGCTGGGCCCTTCTTTAGATATTTCTCAGGATGACGGGGAGTAACTGAAATTATCCTCGTGTCTGGCATAGCTTGTCGCAGTACCCACGTGGAATGCCCTTTAAAAGCACCACTCTCTATCATGAGATCTGGCTTCAGCCACCGTGCAATAAACCATAGCCCAAAGCTGTGATCAAATCCCATGCCAAACATGTTGTTTCTGATTGGCCGAGTTTCATATATAGGTACAAACTCTTCCAATCCACTGATTAGATCTTTGGATGTCCATTCCACTGTTTTCCCATGTTTCGATCTGCCTTTTGCCAACAAGAACAATTAGATTCAAGCAGATAGTAAGGAACAGGCCAATTTCAGGTCTGTCTGTTCTTTTGATCCATAAACAATAAACTATTGGCAAGAAAAAAGGGTCATCTAACGAATCAATAAATTACAAATATGATTAAAAAAAGACAGGACAAGAAGTAAGCTCCTTCTTTCACAACCGACCGAAAAAACTTGAAATAGCAAAGCTATAAGAAGTCAAGCTCCTAAAAGAGTGCCATAGCCAAGAGCCATAATCCTTCAGCACAAATGTACATTGTCTGTGTGAGATGATCACACATATAGATCAAATCAGAAAAGGATCACTAGACTGTTTCAAGTACATATAGGCACTCATGCAGACAAGGTCGGAACTTATGTGCTTGACTAAGCAGCCAGGAGATCTACTATATGAGAAGTTAAAGAGTCAGCTTCAATCAGATAGTGTAAAAGAAAGTTTAGGAAGTCAGGTCAGTACCTAGGCTACAGCCTACAGCTGCAGTCGGCACTACCAAGAACATAAATGACTAGTAATATTACACTCTTATCCATTAAGCAT
This sequence comes from Beta lomatogona, assembly GCA_947646795.1. Taxonomy (NCBI): domain Eukaryota; kingdom Viridiplantae; phylum Streptophyta; class Magnoliopsida; order Caryophyllales; family Amaranthaceae; genus Beta; species Beta lomatogona. The sequence continues at coordinate 569,183 of CANSNZ010000247.1, read as the reverse complement.
CAAAATCTGGAATCCGAAGTCGGGAAACAAGGATTTATCTTCCTTTAGTGCAACAACACAACTAAAGTATAGGTCTATAGGAGACCAGAATTCAGTCTTCCAATGTTTGAAAAAACAGTTCTCCATCCTTATTCCATGATAAATCCAGGAAAAGTTTTGACTTGTTTTCGGGTGCTGTTTCATTAACACTAGAAGAATTTTTGCTATGGATGGTGATAAAAAAGCTAAAACTGTGATGTGAAGGCAAAAGCTGGTGAAGCGAATGTTAAACTGGTGAGTTTGTGTTCTTTTTGATGCTTAAAGGTTTTTGTTCTGAATTGCTGAATGTAGCTTATTCGAGTAGTGATGTAGTTGTTGATAAATTGGAGTTTTGACCGACTTTTAGGTGGTAAGAAAAAGGAGATGAAGAAAGAGACTGGTCTAGAATTAACTTGTAAGAAGGCTGAGAATTTTGGGGAGTAAATACTTAAGGCATCTGATTTAAGGTTTAGTGTTGATCAATATACACTTTGTTCTAGATGTCGTGGATTACTATCTTGAAACTTTATGCCTCAATTGTGCAGGTTATCGCTAATGCTTAGATGATTGAGTATTACGACATCTCTGGGTTTCATATCATGAGGCCATGAACTATGTCCATTTGGGAGGCTATGCAAGTAGGAAGCTGTTACTCTTTTTCATTACAATTCAGAAAGTTCTGTAAGATAGAAACTGCACACATTTAAGCTCAAAGAGTTCATTCAATGGCACTGTATATTGAGTTTGTATACTATGTGCTACTTTGTGATGCTTCAAAAATGGCGGAGTCCAAATGTTGGAAAGCTCCATTGATTTGAAGGGATATATATAACTCATTAAGTGTATCAAAGACACATACTAGTAGAATTATTCAGCATTGTCTAACTCTTCATACAGAAACAATTTACTCAAAAGCAACACTAATTCTATCTCCCTAAATCTTACACAACAAACTTTAACCTTGAGCTTTGAATATGTTGTGGGTATGCTCACAAAACAACCACTAGTTAGACCAAACTTCCTATTGAAAAAAGAGTAATTAAGTATATCACGGATCACATTTTAAGCTAGTCCAACTAATAATTTTACTATTACAGGCTTATCAAAGACAGTTGCTAATTCTAGTTGCTCCATTGATTGCATTTGCTTAGTTCCTCCATCATCACGTCACGCTCACAATGATCTAATTTTCCGTCGTAACCAAACAAGCATGAAATGCTTCAATTCCATGTGTCTATCTAATTCTTTAGACAGGGGCTATAAACATGAACACTACCCAAGCTTAGCTTCCTAAACCTCTCTCAACTAATCAAAAGGTAACTTATATATTAGGTAAAAATTGCCTCCAACCTCCCAAAACCAGCAGGTTTATTCAAATCTAACCTTCCTTAAACCTATAACATCTATCTTATTGATTTCTAAATTTCCCAACAATCATACAAGTACAATTAACACATCCCACTTTCATTCAACTCACACCGACAAAACAAACATATCATAAAAACCAAGATACATTGTCCAACAAACTTACCCAAAATAACAGATACCCATATCCAATTAGACAAAACCCATATAAAAATCACTATAAACACATAAAATTATCCAAATTAAGAAAAACCCATTTTCATATAGACAAAACCCAGATAGAAATCACTTAAAAAAAGATAAAATTCTTCAACATACTTACTCAAATTAAGAAAAACCCACATTCATATAAACAAAACCCAGATAAAATTCACTAAAAATTCCAGATCCAACTTCACAAAAAACTGAAATTTAACAATGAGATTGAAGAGCTTACACCAGGGAACACCAAGAGATCCAAAATCAGATTCAAGTCCATCAAACCCAAAAAAAGCGAAGCGAGATTGAGATTGGAAGTAAGTAGCTGATGAAGAAGAAACACAAACGAGAGAACGAGTGTAGAAAACGACAGAAGAAGTGAATAAAACGACAATGAAGGTGAGTGCAAGACAAGGCCAAAGAAGAGCGTGAGATTGACGACTAATAAAGTTGATAAAACGAGCTGAGATTGCGATGTTTTTCTTCGTCTTTGATTCATCGTCAGATTCGTCGTTTTCGTTATCGTCGCCGGAAATGGGTGTTCGTCGAGATGAATGCATCCTTTCTTGCACTCCTTCTCTCTCCATTTTTCTCAGATTATAGTGCTAGACTAGTGTGAGTTTGTGAGAGTGTGATGAGTGTCCAACTAGAAAACACTTGGGTTTACTAATTTATCCCACATAAATGAAGTCCGTATGAAGAGGACCATACGCACGATGAACATGAAACACTAGATTATGTACACAAAGACCAACCAACAAAGATGTACATATACCAAGTAAGTGTTGGCCCAGTGGTGATGGGGATTGGCTTTGGTAGGACGGACCAGTGTTCGAATCCCCGCAACACCCTTGGAGAGGAATGAAACCTAACCACCCCGAACTTGGCCTCGATTCGGATGTAGCCCGAAGGGTGAACCGGGTGCAAAAACCAAAAAAAAAAAGATGTACATATCTTCATTTGGCTTGTTATCCATGTACATGTGTTCATTTCCCTTGTTATTTATGTATATTTGACTTGTTATCTATATACATGTATGCATCATGCTCTATGTACTAGCGTGTGCACCATCTAAGGTTTGGTAGATGCGCTTTAATTCTAAGTTTATCAACTACGTTAGATGTTATCCACTAATAAGTAGTGAATGTATAGAATATATTTTGATAGTACATAACTACATATAGTTTTTATGATTGAAATATGACTATATGAGTAGTTGGCTAGTGCTGACTTATGGGGGGAAGGTTAGGAGTCAAAACTCACCAAACACATTCTAGAAAGGATTTTATATATGTGATTTCTACTATTGTATATGAAAGTTGAAACAATTTAACTATAAGTTTGTCGCTTAATATGCTAATGTTGTTTATTATGGAGATGATCGGATTTATATAGTGTAGTTTATTTCTCTGTTTTGTTTACGCTTGAGATTATTTGAGAAGTTTCTATTCTAGACTGTCGTGATAAGGTAGGAAATAATAATTGAAAAACTTTTTTTTTCAATTTTATAATAATTTTAGATCACATGGGTATTGTGGAGAATTTATGATTGGTGAGGATTCAATAAACTATTATGTAGATTTTCTTCAAATAAAAGGGTACTGGATAGGAAAATTAAAATATTAATAATAGAATGATTAACTCATATGTACTTTTCTGCTTCTCAAATTGACAGTGATAATCTCAATTATTCTTACCCTGCTTAACATAATCTACACTATGTGTTTTGTCAAGATAATCACAATTAAGAGGAAAATATGTCTTTCTAAAATGATTCGTTCGGTTACCTTACGTGGCACAATGTGATTTCTTACTTTTCTTATCCTTAAATAATAGCTTTCCACATACTTAGGGGGCGTTTGGTTTAGGAAGGGGAAAGGAAAAGGGTTTAAGAAAGAGAAACAAGGGGAAAGGAAAAGAAAACTCTTTGTTAAAGAATGTTGTTTGGTGAAAGCTCATCTTCCTCCTCCCACTATTTTTCCTCACATTCCCCCCTCTCTCCCAAGTACCACCACCACCACCCCCACCCCCACCCCTCACCACCGTCATCTCTGCCGCCCATCAACGCCTCCTTACCGCCGCCTATCAACACCCCGCAACACTCGCCACCTCACCGCCACCTCACTTGCCGCCATCACAGTCCCCCCCTTCCTTTTTTTTTCCTTCTCTACCACCATTAAAGGTCATATTTGAGGTTTTAAATGTCAAATTCGACCATAAAAACTTCAGATCTGAAGTTTTTATGGCCGAATTTGACCATTTAAAGCCATAATCAATTATGAGAGTTGGTTCTTTTTAGTTGGGTGTGCGGTGGTTGTTGTTATGTTTGGCGCCGGCGTTCTCCTTCTCTCCCCTCTTTCGCGGCGGTTGTGGGGTGGATGAAGTTTTTTCGAGTGGGTTGGGTGGTTTTTAAGGGGGTGGGGGTGGTCGACTGGGGTGGTGGGGGTTTTTTTTCGGGTTGGTCGGTTCTTTTCATTGCGGGTTTGGGTGGAAATTTGTGGTGGTTGTGGTGGTGGGGGTGTTTCCGTGGTTAGATGGTTGGGGGGCGATTTCCGGTTGGTTCGGGTGGCGGTGTGGTGGTTCAGGTGGCGAGGGTGGTGGCGAGGGTGGTGAGTTCGGGTGGCGAGGGTGGTGAGTTTAGGTGGCTGTGTGGTGGTTACGGGTCTTTGGGGTGGTGGGTTCATGTGGTAGTGTGGTGGTCAATGATTGGTCAAGGTGACCATGAAGTAGAGGAGAGAAAGGGTAAGTGAAACCCCGGGGGTGTGGGGAATGGATGTAGAGGACTTTGGGGGAAAGGAGGGGTAAAGAGAATGATTAAAATGACCAAACAAACATCAATAAAGGGAATCAAGAGCTTTGTTTCCCTTACCCTTTCTTGAAGCCCCCCAACCAAACGCTCCCTTACTCCTTTCATTACTTCAGTCTTCAAGTCCCCCTCTCACATTTTTTGCACATTTTATATTTTGCTCATTTAAACAAAGTATGTGATAAAAGTGCAAAAAAAAAAGCATATAGTTCTACATGCTCCCAAAGACACCTAAGAATTTGCATGCCCTTCTCTATTGGTGTGGACCCTTGATTCCCTTACCCCACCAAAGTATAATTTATACTTCCTCTGTTTTTTTAGATGCAACATTTGCCTTTTTGGTGAGTATTAAAATAATCAATATTGCATTTTAAAAAATAGAGGTAGTATACTATACTTGTTTTTTATTGGATGTAAGAAGTTTCAATATCTTTTGGTTTTGGAAAAGAACAAAGAGAATATACTAAAGACTGAGTGTTAACAAGAAAATCTTTGCCTACCCAGTTAGTAATGTAGCCACTAGAAAATAGAAATACGTTAATAACTAGTGAAATCCAACTTCCTCGTATTAATAATTTTTTATTGTCTATTTATGATAGGTAGAACCGTGGAAGTATCAATATATAGTAATATTAACTAATTTTAATATGAATGTAAAACTTGTCGCAACTCACTAAGAGAACAAAAAGAATAGTTATCACACATAAACTTCTCTTGCAATGGGGAAGAAGAATTTTTTTAGTTTGGGGGTTGTAAAATTAGCAATATAACATAACATTTTCTTGATAAAAAAAAAAAAAGAATCACAAGTTCACACGCACTTTAAATGTTGCAAATAAGGGCTAAAAAAAATATTACAACGTCTTTTGTTCTTCCCATCTACACTAATATATTAAAAGGCGTTCCTAAGATTGTTTATGTGCCATGTGGCACTCTCCTCTAAGGCTCTAATGCAAATGCTCTATTTTCATGTCAAACCTCTCAACTAAAAAAAATAATGTTGTGTAGTTACAAGGTATCGAACACATGACCTTCGAAATGAAAAGTGAAAGCTTAACCATTGATCCAACATAACATCATTGTTTAGTATTTCAAAATAAAATATAATAATGTCTTGTAATTATATCTCATTAAAAGACTACACAAGTAGTTAGATACCTAATACATTAATGATAATGATAATAGACTATTGAAGACGTAAACTCTTACTCCAATTTCTTGCATTCTTCAAATTATGATGTCAATTTTTTCTTTTACAAGACACAAATTTACGAAAAGAAACAACCCGGGGCATCGCCCGGGATACTCACTAGTTTACTTTTAAAGAGTTACCAAAGAATAATTTGGCTTGCACCGTACGGATTTTTTAATATAAAATTATGATGGGTTAAATAAAAATAACAAAAAAAATTCAAATTTTCAAATTGCCTTCAAAGCTTCTTCTTGTACCTCTAATCATCCCACACATGTCCACAAAAATTTCCACACAAAAGACCCATAAAATCGTAAAGTTGTTAGTTAGTCCATTAAATTAGCAAAAATAAACTCTTTTGTCTTCTTCTTGTTCTAACTAACAACTACTTTCCCACTTATCTCTCACCCACTTTTAGTAATTTTTTTTAGTAAATTATTATAGTACATTAGTAATAGAAGTAGAGAATGATTATGAAGAAGAAACAAATTAGATAGTTCTATTAATGGATTATTCTTTGCGAAGGACATCATTCAATAATAAATCATCCTCTTTCAAAAATCGTCATCACAACATCTCTACTTCCTACGACTCTAATAACATTTCCAATTATAGTGATGAAGATGAGTCAGTTATCGCAAAAAAGCTTGCACAAAATTTCCCGCACCAAGAATATGATGTTGGTGGGAGTTTTTCCACTAGTTACCCCATGAACCCCTTATCTACACATGGTGAAGTCATTGTTAAAATTGAACCCTCCATGATGGACATGCAAGATGAAAGCACAAGAACAAGAAATAACACGTCTGGTCCAAGGAATACCTTGTGTAAGGAATTTTCCTTCCCTAGACCGATTGATGATGAAGTAGAAGAAGAAGAAGAAGAAGAAGAACGACATTCTAATAATGTTAAATCTGTTACGTCCCAAAAATATTGTCATGGTGGCACGGATCCAACATCGGAACTAATAGGCCAATTCTTAGAACAACAAAAGGAAAAAGGAAAAATATCATTAGACATGGACATGGAGATGGAAGAGCTACAACCGCGACAAGGGCAAGGGCAAGGGCAAGGGCAAGGGCGAGGACAGGGACAATGTGGTCTACCACCATTGCCCCCAGATCATTATAGTTGGAGTCGAAATCAAAGTGAGATTCAAAGCCCTGATCGTACAAGTAGTAATCACTATAAGTTAACTCCTAATAATAACAACAATAGTAATAATAATGATGCATCAAAGGAGCCTCGTGTTTCTTTCCATGAATCATTAACATCGGAGTTGGTTAGGAGGCCTTCTTCGATGTACAGTAATATTCAGGATGATTCCTCGTCATGCACATCCTCTATGTCAGGCGATGATGATCAAACTAACGTTTATGATGCCAAGGAACAAAACCATAGTGCTGAAATGCTAAGGTGTCCTTCAAATAGGACCACTAATAATAATGCTTCATATCGTAGAATGCCGAGTATATGCTTGTCTAAGACAAAATCTAGGCTCATAGATCCGTCTACCCCAGTTGAACAACGATCAGGGGTGATGCGTAAATCTGGACAACTCAACACTAGGTCGGGTTTGCTAGGGAAGTCATCAATGCTTGATGATGAGGAGGATGACCCGTTTTTGGAGGATGATTTTCCAGATGAGTTCAAGAGTGTGAAAACTAGTACATTGATGATTCTTGAATGGGTAAGTCTTATCATAATCATGGGTGCTTTGATTTGTAGCCTTGTAATTCCTATATTAAGGAAAAAAACTCTTTGGAAAATGAAGTTGTGGAAATGGGAAGTTTTGATCCTTGTTCTCATTTGTGGAAGATTAGTGTCTGATTGGGGGATTAGGATTCTTGTGTTCTTCATTGAAAGGAATTTCTTGCTTCGAAAACGTGTTCTGTATTTTGTTTATGGTTTAAAGAAGGCGGTCCAAAATGTTATTTGGTTAGGCCTTGTTCTTATAACATGGTATTTTTTGTTTGATAAGAAGGTTTTATTGGAGTCTAGGAGTGAGCCACTTAGGATTGTGACAAAACTCTTAATCATAGGGGAAGTAGGAGCAATTTTATGGTTGTTGAAGACCTTATTGGTTAAGGTGTTGGCATCAAATTTTCACGTGAAAGCGTTCTTTGATCGAATACAAGAGTCGTTGTTCAATCAATTTGTTATAGAGACACTTTCAGCTCCCCCATTATTTGAATTTCAGCAAGCACTGGAAGAAGAAGAAAGAACAATGGCGGAGGTACAATCACTTCAAAATGCAGGAATTAGTGTGCCACTTGATCTTCGAGCTACTGTGTTTGCACGCAATAAAAGCGGAAGAAGCAGTATCCTACAACGAACGCCCCATAATAAGAATAATATAGGGGCAACTTACAAGAGCCCCATAGGACAAAGTACTAGGTACTCAGAGCCAGCATCTAAGAAGCATGATGAGGGAATAACCATTGACCGACTGCATAAACTAAATCAAAAGAATGTTTCTGCTTGGAATATGAAGAGATTGATGAGAATTATTCGTTATGGAAACTTAACCACCTTGGATGAGCAAATTCATGTGGATTCAACAACTCACATTGAAGATGAGACTGGAACACATATTAGGAGTGAGGTTGAGGCTAAGGCTGCAGCAAGGAAAATTTTTCGCAATGTTGCCAAACCTCATTCTAGGTTAGTTATTTTTCTTAATCTTTCTTCCTTTTTTTTTTGGCAAAATTGGCCTCAACACTCTGAACTATAGCGCAAGTGCACGCAACACCACCAACTACGACTTATAGGCGAATACCAAAGTACGGACAGGTGCGGTGCGTACTATAAATGAGGCCAAAGACACAATTCTCACCTCAAAATAACTCATATAATAAAACAAATGAGGCCGGAGACCTAGGGGAAAATGGAAAATAATAATAAAATATTAAAATTCCGCCGTCGCCGGTGAGAATTCTAGTCTTTGGCATCATTCATGGTACGGACTGCACCCAAGTCTGTACTTAGTGGTGTTCTAGCTATAAGTCGTAGTTGGTGGTGTTGGATTCACCTGCGCTATAGTTTAGAGTGTTGAGACCAATTTTGCCTTTTTTTATGTTTTATATTCATCTTTATTTTTCAATAATAATAATAATAATACTTGAAAATCGAACTGCTATATGCTTATTAATTTAATGGAAAACTAGACGTAGAAAGTAAAGTTGGCTGCTTCATAAGACATACATAAGTAGTTGAGGCACTTCATCATGAAGTTAGTGCTAACATATGTTTGCACGTGCATTTATGTATGTGTAGAAGTATAATTTGATATCATTACATACTTGTTTAAACTTAATAGTTTGATATATGTAAATGTTAGATACATATATTTAGAGGACATTATGCGTTTTATGCGAGAAGATGAAGCCATAAAGACAATGGGTCTCTTTGAAGGAGCTATTGAAAATGAGAGAATTAACAAAAAATCATTGAAGAATTGGGTGGTAAGTAAATTATGCCTCTTCAAGTAGGTATTTTCCCTGCATATATAAATTCTGCAAGATCGATATACTTCATCCGTTTTAAAATAAGTGAAACACTTCTCTCATTTATGTGAGAGCTTTTTGAGACAAGTGTTTCACTTATTTTGAAACGGAGGAAGTATCGTTCATAAAACATAGTAAAGTGAAGTCACATGTATGTTCTTCGTTCTAATCAGATCATGTCACATTTGATATGAATATTCATATATATAATAATGATTTCAGGTTAATGCATTTCGGGAACGAAGAGCCTTAGCATTGACTCTTAGTGACACAAAAACGGCTGTTAACAAGCTTCACAAGATGGTTAATGTTTTAGTGAGCATCATCATAATCATCATCGGATTTATCTATCTTAAAATAATAACCTCACAAAATTTGTTATTCTTAAGCTCTCAAATAGTTGTTGTGGCCTTTGTTTTTGGAAACACTTGCAAGAACATATTTGAGTCCATCATTTTCTTGTTTGTGATCCACCCATATGATGTTGGTGATCGTTGTGAGATTGATTCAGTTCAGGTATGCATGTCAACTTAAAGTATAAGTTTTGTAAGTTCTATATAATACATTTTCTAACTTACCTTTTTTCTTGCATTCAGATGGTGGTGGAGGAGATTAACATTCTAACCACAGTATTTTTAAGATATGATAATCAAAAGATAGTTTTCCCAAACTACATTCTTCTAACAAAGCCTATCCATAACTACTATCGTAGCCCTGATATGGGAGATGGAATTGAATTGTGTTTCCACATAGCAACTCCTGCTGAAAAAATTGCAGTTATAAGGCAAAGAATAACGAGGTAAACAATGTTCATCTACCAAGTACCAACTTTAAGATATACCACTTCCGTCACATACTAATTGCAACAATATGACTTTTGCATTATTAGCGAGTTCTAATATCATTATTACATGCTTTTTGCAACATGCAGTTATATAGATAATAAGAAGGAGCATTGGTATCCAAGTCCAATGGTTATTCTAAAGGACACAGATGGTTTACATATGTTGCGAATAGCGGTTTGGTTACAACATAGGATGAACCACCAAGACATGGGAGAAAGATGGACAAGGAGGGCACTATTGATCGAAGAATGTGTTAAGATTTTCAGAGAGATGGACATTGAGTATCGTGTATATCCCATGAATGTTAATGTTACCTCCATACCACCTCTCAATTATGCTCATGCACCTCAACCACCTTGGAATGGTCCTCCTACTTCTGAACCTGGAAAAGAGGTGGCTCACACTTAACAATCAAAGTGGACGTCAACTAGCTTAGTTGGTTAAAGTCTTGAGAGGTGGTGCCCAAGACATGGGATCGAATCCCGTCTACATCATTTGCCCTGTGACTCTCTTTACACAAAAAAAAACAATCAAAGTAATGTATACACTAGCTTGATTTAGCTTATGATGTGATAATTTGATGAATCACTGATAAAGAAGCCAAAATTGATTTTTTTTAATCTTTTTGTTACGATTTACATTTCTCTCTTATCATATCTGCATCAATGTACAAAATTTATATATGTTCTAATCTCTTTCTTTAGCTATTTCTTGATGTATCTGGATTGGTAAGCAATTTTTTATATTGGTTGATTTTTGAGTTATGTTTATTAGTTGCTACTCTATACTATCCTATATTTATCATATCAGATTCCCCATTTTATAATTCCTTTCACACCGGTGCACAATGAATAATTGCGAGATATGTGCACAATAAATTATTAAGAGACGGGAGTAACTTTTTACCCTGAATGGGTCATCTACATTGAAGATACCCTTTTAAGATAAAGATTTACCCATCGGACGAATAACTTTCTGCCCTGAATGGGTCGCTGTCACATATATTGGAGTCACATTTAAGGTAAAAAGTTATATTAGTTTAAAAGTGATCCCTTTGGACTTAAAAATAACCCATTTTGGCTAAAAGTCAAGTTGTCTCACGATATAATCATTGTGCAACTGGTGCCCACAATAGTTATTGTTATTTTTGTCTTGCTTACTTGGTATCTTGCACACAAAATTAATAAAATAAGGGAAAAATGATACACTTTTTGCACATAGGTTGATAGTGGGACATATTAATGAAAAAAATGAGGAATGAAAAAAATGAGTCTTAATGATCGTATTTTGTTATAAACAATGAGAATGAAGAGAGAAATTGAGACCCAACTAATTTGTTTTTATTATAAATAATGTGTGAAGAGAGTAGTGGAGTGAGCCAATATATGCAATTCAAAGGGGGTTATTCAGGAAAATTTTATTTCCCATAAATATGAAGATTTAAAGTAGGAAGATTACAAAATACATTCCAAATAAGGAAAGCGAGAGATAAGGTTTGACTCCATCAATATAGGTTGGCATTGACCAAGTATTTCCTGGCATTGACCAAGTATTTTCTGGCATTGGCTCGAGCAGTGTTGACCAAGTATTTTTCGGCATTGACTCCATAAGTGTTGACCAAGTATTTTCGGGCGTTGACAACATAAGTACTGACCAAGTAGAATGATTAGAGAAGTACATTCTAAGTATGAAGATTAAAAATTCTAATTCCGGCACTGACCAAGTATTTTCAGACGTTGTCTCCTTCATTATACGTTGGAATAACGGAGGAAAAATGCGGTTGAAACATAAGAAGTGCAAGTTACGTACCCTGCACATCGCCAGTGTTTGTGGCGGAAGGATCGGCCATCCATCAAGCGCTTATCTACGCCAACCAGCATAACTTATCAAAGGTTTACATAAAAGGAGACAACCTCCTAGTCATCAATGCAATTAAAGGTATCTGGTCAGCACCATGGCAAATTCAGCCTATCATAAAAGATATTCAGGTTCTACTCCAACAAACTGACTACTTCCACATCTCCCATGTCTATCGTGAAGCCAACCGGGCGGCCAACTGGGCCGCCAACGTAGGACACCTTGTCCAGTCCTCCTTTATCATTGATATTTGTAATGCTAATGCTTTATCTAAGATCTTTGTAACTGATGCATTGGGAATTCTTCTCCTTGAGCGGAGAGTCTCCTAATGCTTTTTTTTTATCTTTCTTTATAAAAAAAAGTTACATATCCTGCACATATTTGATTTTAATGAGTCAAATCTGGAAAATATATACTCAATGTCGAAAGACGGGTCCAGTTCTTTCTCACAAATTTTTTAAAAGTCTGCCTTCGCTAGTAGTTTGTAAACGTTATTTGTCGCAAAAACTTGTATTAAGAGGGTGTTTGTCACTAATTTTCCAGGATTTTCTTGCGTCATCTCAACCCAGTTGTCCATGTCTGCTATAGTTATTGATCAATTGAAGAAATACTCGAATGAATTTTTCCAGTTCCAGAGCTCTCTTCCTCAGGTCTACACTCTTCTCTATTAATCACCGAAATTAACGTCTAAATCAACGGTTAAGAATTCTTGTTAAAATCTTCAATTTTTCGGCGCTAAAACCCCTCAATTTATGGTTTATTCTCTTTTTTTCTCTTTGCAGAATTCCTCGAACTTTGCAATTTGCAAATTTGTATGTTCTTCTTAATTCAAGGGCGCAATTTCAGGTATATTACTCTTAATTTCACTATATTGATTGATTTTTGTTATTATTTCTATACTTATGAATGAGTTGTTGTTTTTCTTTATATCAATTACCATAAATTGGAATCGTGTTGTGTGTTAATTTTCACAGTGATCATATTTTGCTCCTAGGGGAATTTCATTTTATATATGGTACTCTCTCCGTTACTAAATAGTAGTACTTTCCAATTTTACGCGTATTAAGAATTTAGTTTACAATAATTTGCATTGGTTATAAGAAGTGACGTTAAATATTGTATTGATAATATCAAGTAATCTATATTCTTACCTTGTACTCGAAACATATATTTGCACCTAACATGCCTTAAAGGCTAAAGCGATATTGCTCATATACTTGTATAGTGCAGTGTAGTGTAGTTTCATCAAATTATGGAGTTTGAGGGTCTAAAGGCCTATATCCGCCATTAACCGATGAGCTTGAAAGGGGCCGCCAACCCACGTTGGCTAGAAAATTTCTAGTATCATTGCAATGGCGCAATGCGTCATCATGTGTGTAATTACATAGTGGTAGAAGTGATTTTGGAATCTCCAACTAAAAACAAGGTGTACAAGAAAATTTACCTAGTCGTCAATCTGGTCACACTATATAAGGTAGCATTACTCTAATAACCTTTTTGTAATACAATGAGGTTTTGGGTTGCACAATGTGAGGAGCTCTGCGTAATTGATAAATAAAGACTAAAGTCAAAGGTCGATTTTGTTGATTCAGCACAATTATATACTTCCTCCGTTTCATTTTACTTGCTACACTTCTCAATTCACGGACTCCTAGGCAATTTTTGGAGAAGAGAGAGGTAGGGAGTAAAAAGAAAAGAGACCCATGTGAGAGGAAAGAGATAGAGAGAGTTTATTGCCCAAAAAGGAAGTGTAGCAAGTAATATGAAACTTCCCTATATGAAAAGTGTAGCGAGTAATTTGAAACGGAGGAAGTAATACATTTGTCATCTGGAAAAACCAGGATTGTACATGATTCACTCCTTATGTAGGATTGCTGTTTGACCTGAGTTCTTCCTCATTAAGGGTTGGGACCCGAGCTTCTCTGGTTCTGTAACGTGTGACGTGTCCTTATCTGAAACCCTAGCTTTTCTCATGCTAATGAAACCCGAAGAGGGTTGGGATTTGGGACTTGAGGTTCTTTGTGTATGAAACATTTTCATATCTGAAACCTCAGTCATTTCCGCGATACATGGATGGCTACTGAATAAAGCTATCTATCTTCTGCTTTAGTGCTTGCCTGTTTATTGATGCTTGTTCTTGACTTAACTTTGGGCGATATTGTTTCAGGGATACCGTTATTACCATGGCTTAAGCTATAGTAGCAGACAAAGCGTGTCAAAGGGTATTTGTTGTCCTATGGGTTGGAACAAAAAGAGGAAAACAGTTAATCCTGTTTGGAGGCCAATCGTGACTCAATCCACTTCTAATCAGGGTGGGTCCTTGAGCATCAAGTATACTCTGAAAATCTCTTTTTATTTTATATATATATAAATTCTGTCAATTTGGTCTGTTACTAGGTTTATTGTTATTTCCTTTGGCAGATTCAAAATTGTAATAAGACAGGGATTGATGGCCATAAGATCGGCTTTTTAAGGGACTGTTAGCCTTGCATAATTCCAGATGTTATATTGGTCCTGCTTGGTCTTTTCATAAGCTTTTGCTTGTAAATTTTGTTGCCTTACCATTTTCTTGATGACCGAACAAGATGTGGAGCAACTCTATTTCCAAGGTTCAATATATTAGTTATTTATCATTTGCCAAATCAAATTTATTGCTAGAGGACAGCATCTTGGTGAGCTCTTGTGTCTCTTTGGGATATGTTCAGTCTGAAATTAGATTGATGCTATATACTCTCCCATACTAGGATAGTTTGTCTGAGTTTATCGTACGTAGAGCTTGAGCTTGAGCACACTGGGTGGTTTCTCGCCTGCCATTAAACAACACCGTTTTCCCTATGTCCCAAAAATTTGTGAAAAAGAATCTGGAATATCTGATCAAAGACTGTTATGGCTCTCCCTACATACATCAGTGAGTTAACAGCCAGCTAACTCCAGCCTTATTTATAACAATTATAAGTTCTGTTGTTGAATAGTAGGCTGCATAATGCTGAAGCTTCTAGTGACACAATAGATTGAATGATGAATTTTTTTCTTTGCACTTGCACTTGAGAGAAATACAAGGCAATTACATTGTAATTCAAAATTTCAACTTCTAATTTCTAAATGCTATCATAAAGTTCTTTTAGACAAAAAAGCAGGAGCAACCACGGCAACACCAACCACCTAGCATGTGTCTTGCTGTTGGTAGAAAGGTCAACACGTACCTAGGCTTTACTCCTATCTAGTTGAAATTAGTAGAGCTTAATACTCTAAGAAGTTATATATTCATTTTGTAAATTGTAAACAACCAAGATCCTTATGATCTCAGATTGCTCAGTGGAGAATATCATGGCTGAGCCTGAAAATATTGGCAGCATTGAACAAGGTGACCGTGAAAAGTGTGTTGTATCTGTAGTGAGGGAAATCACTGATTCAACAATCTCTTCTTCGTCTCGGCAAGCTGAAAATGAAGTTGATGAAGCTGCAGGAGTCGAGGTTAACCCTAGTATCACTGGTGAAATTGGACTAAAGGATGCTGAAGGCATACTAGGAGATTGCACGAGTCCTTCTGGCTTGCAGGGTAGTATTGGAGTTACAGATGCAGAAAAAGTTTCAGTAGTATACAAGGAAAAACATGCTGTTTCTTTTGAGGTAAACTTTCTGCTTCCAGAGTTCTATTGTGTTTACTGCATTGTTGGAGTTTGATTGAACCTCTTCACAGAAGACGAGCATCTCATATTATGCAACGATACACAACTGATGATGGCATGCAGCTTGAAGCAGTCTTATTCTTTAAATGGTCATGCTTGTGTTAGTCTTAACTTTAAAGACCATACTTCTCTTGGTCTTACTGCACAGTGCCACATCCTTAGCTTATTGATCTGAAAACATGCTAAGAGAATATCAGCTTGGGAAAATTACTATGTACAGCTGGACATGACTGAGAGGTCGTCCTGCAGCTGTGTCTTTCTATCAGGGTGCATATGCTCCTTTCTATTTCTTTTTTTTTATTGTTGTACGTATGATCTGCAGATTGAAAATGATTCTGTGTCTATTGCAATACTATAGCGTCAGATATCTAGTCATAATGCTTATCCTTACCATTTTGATCTTAGAGCAAGCTATCCAAAGTCTAAGCTTTGGGAAATCTCCATGCATTTAATTTTCTGACATGGATTAGAGATTATTCTGCAGCAGATTGAAATTGATACTGCTATGTCCATTACAAATGTAGCATTCTACAACGTCATATGTATGTTGAACTTGACATTTTCTTGTAAAAATGGTTGATGTTACTAGTCTCTTCCTTCGAATTGGTTTATAGTTAGTTAGCAAACTTAATGAGCTTTCTATGTGTCAGATAAATTTATAGCATATTTGGATTGTTGTGATTTTATAAGAGTAAAGGCTAATAGGTTTTTATAAATTAAAAAAATCTGCTAATAGGTTGCACGACACAGGAAAAACAGGTAAATTTTATTCCTTTTTTTTTGTTACTGGATTTTCTAGAGTTCTCTTGATCAAGCTACTTGTTATACATTGTTTGTGAAGGAATGGATTTTTTTTAAACTATCTATCTGGAGCCGAGTCCTTGAAATTGTAAAAAGCAGACATGTCCATAAATGATACATCTGGTTCTAAAATTCTTATTTTGGATAGTTCTGAAAAAAGAAAGCATGAAATAACAAAGAATGATTCTCCCGGGTCTCCCGGACCCCGGTATTGCATATAATGATATCAGGTTTGAGAAAAGTAAAATTTTGGAGTTTGCTTTATGTGTGATTCTAAATGATATGAAGACAAATTTGCTTTTTCTTGAACATGCAGTTATATTGTTGATGTTGTTTGTCTTGGTTCTTAATGATGTGTTTAATACTATTACAGGTAGGTGCTTCTGTCATGCGTTTCATCATAGGAAAAGGGTATGATATCAGCAATTTCTTTCTTTGCAAGTTGCAACTGGATATGCATTTATTAGGCTTAATTGGCAGATGGAAATTCTAATATAGACCCTTTAACCTTTTTATTATATGGGTATAATATTTTTTTTATAGTGAACTCGGGTCTTTTAAATCATCCCATTTTACTAAAAGGGTATTTTAAAAGATTCTAGCGGATGTATGGGTATTTTGTAAAGCTCTGGTAACTGTAGGAGCCTGTTCTTTCAATTTTCCTTAATATAATTCACCTTTTCCATATGTCCATGGTGCACATGAATTAAATGCATTATTTTTCGAAAAATGAGGTGCAAAATGGAACGAAGGGATTAAAGGAATATAAGAAAATTTGGGAATCATATGTCACATGTCCGAAAACTGGAGTCGTCAAACCTCAACGGAGTTTGTTAAAAAACCTATGAGTAGGCGGAATTTTTTAAAATACCCATATGGTATGTGTGACCATTTCTAATTATTCATATGTTGTTTATTTTTGAAATACTCATATAGTAAAAGGGGTACTTTTTTTATCAAATACCTATTTTTCAATTGGGCCGGAGTTTATTAAATGAACCCTAAGCAAGCTACAAGCTAGATGTTCTAACTTCTATGTGCTTGGTCCTAAAGTTGCTGCCTTTTGGATTCCTATTGTAGGAGATCTGTGCAGAAAGGCATTGAGGAGGAAATGGGAGTCAAATTAATATTTCCATCATCAAAAAAGGAGGATTCTATTGGTATATTGCTTGCACGTTAATTATTGGTGTTGCATGCTATCTGATACTCAACTTTCATTTTTTTTTTTTGTCATGCTTATATTTGAGGATCTATAGCTTTATCTGCCTGCCTTTTTCTGCTTTTCCTTATCAATTTCTTGCTCATGTGTCATGTCGGTTAGTGTTAAGGTTGTCTACTTTTAATTTCCCAATACTCAGACCTTTGTAGGATCCATATGTAGGTAGTTGTTTACTTGTTGAATTTGAAGTTTTAGAATCCACTTAAGCTGTTTGAAGTGAAGCCATGTTGGTATTCGTCTCAACCCACTATATATAAGAATGTAATTAATTATACATCCGTCTCATGTCATTGAAAATTTACCCCTCCCCCTTAATTACTCTATAATCAAATGCAACTTTATTGTATTTCAGCAAGCATGCTTATGAAGGAGTGTTGAAATGATAATTGTACTCCATGCACTTTCACTTTCACTTTGTTTTTCATGGTTTTCGTCAAAACCAAGGATATGAGGGCAAAGTTGGCAAGAGAAATGGAGCAGGTGGGGTGAGGTCTAAGGAGAGAGAAACATTTGTAGAGCAAGGAGATGTGATCATGTGAGTATCAAAGTAATAAAGTTATGGTGGGCCTCATGTCCCAAAAATAAAATAAGTGAAGTGAGTAAATCTATGTGAAAAATCCCAAAAAGGAAAGCGAGTGAATATTTGTGAAACGAAGGGAGTAGCATATTGTTAGTCGTATTGGCATTGCTTATGCAGAGTAATAATAAAAACTTAGTATAGTCACTAAGAAACACAGTAAATTAGAAGATAGAGCATTCAAAGTGAAGAGGGAGTATGAGTGTGGATCTACTTATTTTCTGAACTGTCAGTGGCATGCAGAAGTTTTTATATTGGGGAATGTGTCTCCTTGTCAAACAAGTCAGAATAGTAGGAAGTTTGATAATTCTAGTTATTTGAGTGAAAGAGTAACCTTTTTTCTGTCTAAACAAATCCCAGTCTTGTTGAAAAGGTGGAGCTTCTTAGAAGAGTGTTCCAGCAGCATTCTAATGCTATTTAAGTAGCACAACAAAATGAGTATAAAGCGAAACTATAAGAACATCACGATGCTGAAAGTGTAGAAGAAAGAAGAAAGCTAATGCAACACTTCCTAACTAATTACATTTGCTCTCTTCAAAAATAAGCTCCTGCACCTTTAAAGCAGTTATGGAAGAAAATCACGCAGCAATCTTGCTCTATAGCTGTGCTCCTTAGGATTTTGACCTGATATCTTTGAGTTCAAAGTCCGAACTAAACTTCCAGATTTTTTTCATATGGAGCTGAAATAATTAGATTATCATTCCTGCAAGCGTCATACTTTCTGAACATAGTGACGATTAATTGTCAAATATTAAACAATCTTACATTGGGCAAACAGTACTCAGATTCCCACTGGCTCTTATACAGAAGCAAGTGGTCTATCATTTATCTATGCTTGTATGCGAAGACGGCAAGTCAGCGTTTAAGCCTTCAAATTTGTAGTGGGCGACGCCTAATCCAATAAATGGTAATTGTTGGAGTTTTAGGTTCCTGCAAATTAAATTTTGCTCCTCATCGCATTCGCTTCAGCATACCTTAAAACTGTAAATCATTCTGATAAAGCTTTCAACGATAGTGAGATATGGTGGACTGGAGGAAACTTGTTTAATTATATGAAAGAGATATGGACTATGTCAAACCATATTTAGGCTTCTAGAAACCTAAATTTTCTCTTGGATTTTACACAAAAAGTACTCCCTCCCGTCCTCAAATACTCTACTTATTTCTTATGGTGACAAGGTTATAGGAAGAATTATATATATTGAGGGGAGAGAAAAAATAGATGTGATTGGAGATGGTGTGACTTTATATCAAGGAGAGAAAGGTAGATATGGTTGGAGATAATAAATTTTTGTTGAGGAAGGGAAAAAAAAAGATGTGGTTGGAGGCTGGAGCTAATAGTTACTAGATGTGAACGGAGATAATGGTCTCAACCCCGAAAAGAAAAGCAGTAGAGTAATCCAGACATCTGAAAATGGAATAATGGGTAAGAGTATTTGGGGATGGAGGGTGTACTTGTCATAAAGACACCTGCTTTCTTCTTTTCCTCGAAAGCATCCATTGTCTAAAATATTCTTTTTTTAGTTATATTCTTTTCGTGAACTAACGATAAACCTTGTTTCAGTAATTGAAGGTGAATCCATGGACGTAATCACCAAAACTTCAGAAAAAATCCAAGCTATAATTAATGAGGTTAGTTATTCATCACCCAATATTTTCTGCCTGGAAATTGCTTTCTTGAATTTACTTGAGATCAAACTAGATGCTGGTAGACTTTACTTTTTTCTTGATTTCAGATCAAGAGTTCAAACTACAAATAAATTTCTTCCCTTCTGTCACCTCTTGCTTAACTGATTATACGTGTGGGAAAACCAATATTCCCTCTAAGTGAAGTTTTTGGTATGGTTAGAGGATATTTCTGATTGGTTCAAGAGAATATCTGCTGTGTCCTGTGTCCCGTGTCTCTTGCATGTCTTGGTATGGTTAGAGGATATTTCTGACTGGTTCAAGATAATATCTGCTGTGTCTTGTGTTCCCTGCATGGAGAGTTTCATTTTGTGTTTTAACTTTGTATATCTACAAACCACATGCTACGTTGAAAATTTCATGTTATAATAGTAATCATCGAAGTTGCAAACTTGAGGACATTAAATTCTTATGTGTCCTCCCGCCACACCATTAAACAACCTTGGTAAAAGAAAAGTCTACATGTTCTCCAAAATCTCTTCACATCTCTGGCAGAGATTTAGGATCGTCAACAAGAATGGAGTTGCTCCATTTGCCTTAATCATGATTCCCCTACCTTCTCTTGGGACTTGGATTACCCAAAACTCTGGTTTTGGCTCCACATCATCACTGTCGCCTACGACTGTCAAACCTCCGCATCATCACTGTCGCCTACGACCGCCAAACCGAATATAGTTGGTTTTATGAAGCATTTAGGGCATCCACCCCTCCTCTTCCTGGGCCTTGAATCTTGATAGTGAAATGGCCCATTAAACACTCTGCTTTTCTCCTCACCAGAAGTAGCACCAGTGTAATCCTCCTCTCGTGGCATTGAGGTAAGGTTGACTTTGATGAAGAAAGGCTCGATATATACTCTTTTTGTGGGCCACAGTTATATTATCGAGGTCTAGCATGAAAGCAATGAGCAAGTTACATTGCAATCTTTTGGTTTATACTTTGTATTAAAGGATGTGTAGATAATATATCTACCAGCTTTTCTTAGCCAAAATTTGCCTTGTGAAATATTGTGTTAGAATACTAGGGAGAAAGAATTGAGGAGAAAGTTACTGTTTTCTTATTAAGAAAGAAAATGTGTGTACCATATCTCAACCATCCGGGAGACAGCGACAAAATGGTGTTTCTGAATGGAAAAATATTACAGTGATGGAGATGACTAGATCTATCCTAGAGGAGAAAAGAGTCTTAAGAAGTTTTGAGAAAAATCATGTTAACAGAGGAAAGCTAAGGTCTTAAAAGTTAGGACACCTCTTGAATCATGGTTTCATACCAGCCATCCGTTAATCACCTTCCCATGTTTGATAAATATGCTATCCCTTTAGCTGGTTCTACCTGTAATTTGCAAGGTGATGGTTGTTTGATGTATCTGTTTATCTAGTGCTCCTAATTAATTATGCTATCATTGAACCAATCTTGATTGCTTTGTTCTTGTCAGTCGTCACACTACCAAAGCCATGCAACCCACCAAAATATTCCCTTTTCTTCACCTTAAGAACCCAATATTATCATATTGAATCCTCTAAAATACCTGCTTAGTTGTAGACAACTCCAAAGATAAATTTTCTTTGTCATCCATTTTCTCGTATGAGGTAGTAAAAATTGGGAAGAATCTAACTTGGACCGAGTTAAACTTGCATTTGAAAGAGCTTTAAGAGTAACAAAAATTATTGCAGCTGGATAATAATAAAGTAGCAAAGACTCCGTTTTTTAATATGCTGGAATGTAGGTGCAAGTGGTGAGTTGGTTTTAGAGATGTAGATGCAGAACAAAAGGATTGCCATGGACAAGACCAGAGAGTATCAGCAGAGTGCAGGACACGGGAGAGAAAGGAAAGTGGCACAATAGAGGTGAGGGAACTATATTGGAGGGGAGACTCTGCTTGGGGAGTAAAAAGGAGAAAAATATAACATGTGCTGCACGTGTGATGGGTCAATGTCGTAAATTAGAGTCAAAACATCCGATTCAAGCAAGTGGTATTGTGGTGAAATCAGATTGGTGTTATATTTGGTAATCCCCCACAAACTATTTTTTCTAATAAAAGGTAGTTTCTCACTTTCTCTTGAAAAGTCACCTACAAAAGGTATTATCTGACTTAATTACCTTGTGGAAAGGAAAAAACTGACATCATGGAATTTTGTCATCTATGTAATTCTCTTGATTTCAATGAACAATCACTTAAACTTGGAAATTTGTAATATTTAATCTAGTACTGTAGGAGGAATTTGACAAGTACTAAGAAGACATTCCCTAAAAAAATTGACCAGTATTTATGGATGGATGGAGTGCCTTTTAAAATGGCCAACAGTGTTTATTTGTTGTACTTATCCTGGAAGAGTTATCTCCACCTTTTTGTTTCTATTGAAGAATGAGATCAGGTGCACAATTAATTGTGCTATCATATACCTGGACTTCATGCAGCAGCATGGGACATTGCTTGTGTTTACCGGTCAAGATATTTGTCCTGTCTCTTGTAGTGGTTTATGTGAACAACAAAAGCGATTTCCAGTTATATATCTAGTCAATCTGTTTCCTGCTTATGGAATTTTTCTAACAGGTCTTTTATAATGATTTTAGTACTCCCTTTGTATCTAAGATTTCACCTAGGCATTTGCTATTATAATATGCAGTAACAAAATTTTGGGACATTTTAAGCATGCTGAGTTACTGCTATGAGCACTTGCTGATTGTTAGCAAAATAGTTTTTTTTCTAGATTCCAACTTAATTGTGAACATGTAATGCATCATTGTATGTGTTTTCTCTGACAGACTGTTAACAGCTCAGCGCTTAACTACTCTCACTTCATCTCACTTCCATTAGCCATACACTCTGAACTGGTTGATAAGCTCACCAGATTTCAGTCCACTATACTGGGAGATGGTGATTTGAAAGATGCAGATGGGACTATGGGTGTTGGTTCAAGTGATGGGACTTCTGAAGAGGAAGAAGTAAGAGATAAACCCAAAGAAGTACCAAAGGTTTCTATCAAACTTAAAGCGGATGACACAAATAATGTTAAAGTGAATATGGGCATACCTCTTGTAAGCTATGCACCTAAAACATCAAAGCCTCCTACTTTGTTTGGTATGAGATTCGTATTTTATCTCCCAGGCTTCTGTTTATTGTGTTTGATTGATTTGCTTGTGCATCAACCAAACTTCTTTATTAGATTTACCAGTTAACTCTTTAACTAGTGGTATGGATAAGAAGTTTATGTTTGTATTTACTCTGCTGTCCTCCTCCTGTGCATCGGCGTCGTGTTACTTTTTCTAAGTACGGAGTGTTCTCATGCCAGGAATCTGTAGATTTATTCTAGCTGTCTTCAGAAAGCTGCAAAGAGTCGAAACCCCATGGACGATCGATGCAACCCAATACACAAATGTAGTTTCACACTTCTATGATCAAGAATCAATAACTCAGTATTCTTTGACTCTTTTTTTTGGGAGGAAACTATTCTTTGACTTTTGGATGATGATAGACAAATATTACGTCGAATAAAAAAATCTACATATATTGTTTGTTGTTGTGTATTAAAGGGATCACTAGTAGCCTCTTTGTCATCATAGAGGTAAAGTGACATACTTCCGACTCCCAACCTTGCCTAGGGTGGTAGCCTGTTCTGAAAAAATAGGACGACGTCGATTGTGAACTTATCTGTTTACTTTTTCTAGACTACTGTTTTGATATCTCTGTAGTATTTCGTTGGCAGGCTTGGGAATCGATAAATCTATATTTATTAAACCAAAGACATTTCACTTGACTGTACTGATGCTGAAGTTATGGAATAAGGAACGCATGAATGCAGCTAAAGAGGTTTTGCAGGTATTATCTGCTGAACTGATAATGTTTGTTTTCTCATGGAGACTCTACTGTAACACATTGTTTTTTGAACTTATCTAGAGTGTCTCCTCGGAGCTTATTGAGGTCTTGGACAATCGACCTTTGTTCGTCAGACTCAAAGGGCTGGTATGACTCTTTCTACTGGGACTGTAGCCTGTAGTTTGGTATTTGATGAATTTTGTAGTCTGTTCTGCAAGAGATTTAGTGGCTTTTAATGTGAGATTTCATCGTCCTGGGCTCATTGTGGGTTGGGTTTCCCTGCTATCTTCTTTCCTTTCCCAGCACCATATTATTTAGTTTGTTTACTGTGGTTACTTGAGCTCTTTTACCAGTTAAATAACCCTATGTCCCTAATCTGATTCCAGGATTGCTTGAGAGGATCCCTGGCCAAAGCTCAAGTTCTTTATGCTCCTGTTGAAGAAATAGGCAATGAGGGGAGACTTCCACGTGCATGTCGTATCCAATTACTACTTGGTTTCTTTCTGTCTAATGTGTGAGAATAATGTTGCTGATCTTGACGTAGTAACTTCTGATTTATCCCTAAATGGGCCTTTAGTATTTCCTCAGCTTTCATAGAAATCATTACTGATGCCTTTGTCAAAGCTGGCCTAGTTCTTGAGAAAGATGTAGGGCAAAAGTTGAAGGTAATTATCTTATGCCTTGATTTCGTGCTTGATTATTGCTATCACTATTACCTTTCGGTTTCTGGTATCAAAATTCCAGTGTACCTTTCTATTCTATATTCTTGTGGTGATTGATTTTTTAAACGTCTCAAGTTTTTTTGCATTTCTCCACCCTCCACAGTATACTTGTTTTAAATAAGCCATCTTATCAACTTATTGTTTTTAACTTATATATTTGCCTGTTGGGGTTTTGAGATAATTAAAGTTTGAGATAATTAAAGTATGAGACCACCGTCCATCTGTGTAATCAAAAGTAGCATGCTAATATCTCTCAAAAGTAGAATGCTAATGCTTCTCAGAGTTCAAGACCCGATTTTCAAGTATACTCAAACGGCAGAAACATGAACATTCAGTTGATGTGGAAGAGAGCTTTAAGTTTGATTGATTACTTTGAGTTTTGCCTTTTGCTTATTCATTATTTAGCTAGACGACCTGAATTTCCATGCTTTGAGAATGGCGAGAATGCTCTTGCAAATAATCACTGAAGAAAGGGTATGAGTACGGACACCTGAACTTGAAAGGTAAACCTGTGTCCTGTAAACATTTTGAGCAGGGGTAATATTTGATTTTGGACCTAGAAATGGCTTTTTCCAGTTCAAGAGAGCAGGGAGGCTTAGAAGTGGTAGGATATTAGATGCTTTGGGGGTGTTTTTGTTTTGTTTGGGGGGTTGTAGGAATGTAGGACCATCCCTTCACTGCCTTTTCCAAAACTTGCCTAGAATTGGTGCCTCACCAGCTAAATACAGTCTGATGTTCAAGTCAAATTGATGCTGGAAAATTTTCTGAATTATGCCCTATATAAAGAGTTTAATTTCTGATCCATATTTTTTACCTCCCCCCTCCCCCGGTGTAAACTTGCTTTGCGTGATAGATGATTTAAATGTCAAATTTGACACTAATACTAGTTACCTTGCTGACTTGCTCCCTTAATGTACAGATGCATGCTACCGTGATGAATACAACACATAGAAGAGGCAGGAGGTTCGTGCTCTATATTGATCATTCATGATTTCAAGTCTATTAAGATTTCTTGAAATTACTTTTTTAAGTCGTTAATATGTTTGCATATTTTGCTGTTCTACCGTCTACATTTTTTATACAAGTGATGGCTCATTTGTGATCTCAATCTGCAATGTTTCCTAGGAATATAAGAAAAAAAGATACCTTTGATGCCCGAGGCATTTTGGAGCAATTTGGGTCTGAATTTTGGGGTGATTATCACATTCGTGAAGCTCATCTTTCACAAAGATTTTTTTACGATGAAAATGGCTATTACCACTGCTGTGTTTCCATACCCTTCCCTGAGATCTCTGAAGTTCCTGTTACTAGTGCCACTCAGGCGGAGTGAGTAAAACTGTAGAAGTGTCAATAGCAGAGAGTGTGCAACCCTATATGAAGCTCAATCTTCTTGTATCCGACCTGATCAGTTTGGGGGCTTTTCGTGAGCCGAAGGCCTGAGAGGACAGAGAACAATCAAATTCAACTTCCGAGCTTTACGTTTAATCCCTTCTAGTTTAGAATAAATTCTGTTTATTGACAAAATTCTCTCTTTACACTACATGATTTTCCATTGTATCTATGTTTCTTTGCATCATGTTTTTTCTGATGCAAAGAATGACTCCTAGTGTTTTGCTACCTTTTTGTGTAGCATCAGTAACCCTTGACATTATGGTATCTTAGAGTTTATCTGCAGGGTCGTTAAGCAAGTTGCGTTTAGCTTCACCGACCTATTTTCATTTTGGTATCATGAATTTGATACGATTCTATTTTGATGTCATGTAGTTTTACTAATTTCATGAGGTTTGATATCTTTTAAACTCTTTTTTTTTTTTTTTTTTTTTGGCTTTGGTGCCGTGTGATAGTGATTTTATTTTGATGTTCAAGGTTCATTCATCATACAGTAGGGTGTACTATGTGCATGGTACACTTAAGACTATTTTTTGTTCATTTGCTTTATTTGAAACTCTCTTTATTTAGTATATTTTGCTCTTTTGGATAATTTCAAATGAGCAATGAGCAAAAATATAACATTGGTGTACCATGCTCACGGTACTCCCGAGTCCCAGGTGTGTGATAAATTTTCTGTTAATTCACACTTCGGTTTCTTGTGGTTTAGTAGTTATATTTTGGTGCCTCAATTTTACATTAATTTTCATTTAATGTTCAAAGTTCTGTGTTAATAAACAGATAAAGAGAATTGGTTGATGGAAAAAAATTGGCAGAGGTGGTTGGTTTGTATTTTTACATTATATTATATAACAAGAGCAGTATTTTCTCTACTCTAAAATTTCCTTACAGTTTCTATTTATCTAGTTGTCCCCATTTCTTTATAAAAATGTAGAACAAAATTATTCAATGACTATCACATCAACTATTTTTGTACCTCCTTTTTTTGTACCTTCAATTTTCAAAAAAGAACAAAAATATTTTTGTACCTTCACCCCAAGGCACTCTTTTTCCCTTTTCAAAAAAAAAAAATTATTTTTATTCTCACTTTGAAATTTACTTTTTATCAACATAATTAACTTTTTTTAAGTAGGTAGGAAGGAATAAGGGTAAAGACTCACAAGCCCCTCTTCTCTCTCTTTTTTCGCTTTCAAATCTTAATCTCCATTGGTGATTTTTAAAGGGGTTTAAATTGATTTTTATTGATGGAAAGTCCCAATCTTTATATTTTTCTTTTACTCCTTTAGTTTCGTTTCCTGGTTTATAGTAACACTCTCACCTTTTATGGGGAACTTTTCTCCCTTGGATGACAAAGTTTTTCTCCTCAAGAGACTTTCCTTGTTTTTTAGGAATAACGTACATAATTGCGGATCAATACCGTGAAATTGGTTTGTTAATATAAAATAAGGGGGGATTACAACAATTATCAATTTTTCAAATAGATTCAAAATAGGAATTGTCCTCGCGACTCCAACAAAACAACTGAGCGTCTCTCATAAAAGGTTGTATATTTCAGCAATATGTGCGAGAGATGTCCAACGGTGCAAAATATACTCAATGGTTATAGTTTTGATGGAGGATACCTTTGTTTGTTTCATTGTTATGTATTTATTAGATTTCAATTTCTTTTGTAAATTTCGTATGACTCTTTATTAATGAATTGATTTTATCGTATAAAAAATAGTAGTAGGAAGAAGGGTTCCACCGGCCGCGCTTCTCGCAGGTCAATCTGATCAGTATTAGTTAGTATATACTTCGGGAGTAGGGGATGAGTAAAGTGATCCCTCTTCAAAGAGCCCCTAGTAGGAATTAAGCATCAACCTTAGTTTAATAAATGATCTCCTTTTTAATAGACTAAACTTAGCTTTGTACATCATAATTAACCTTATAACAACCTCAAGTACAAAGAAAAGTTTGTTACCAAAGGCACAATACCACATTTAATTGAAAATTCTTGATGGTTAAAATATAGTCAACTAGAAGAATATAGAAGAATGGTGAGTAGTGAGTACCCATTAAAGCTACTAAAATTCCCTCCAAATTCATGTTTCTAAAATTTAGCTAAATACTGTTTTCGTTTCATATTAATTATAATATTTTGACTTTTACACTATTTGCATGCTTTATGTAAAACATGATTTTTAACCAATATATAGATATGATTGTTAGTATGTAAAATATTCTAAGATTTATCTTAATGTATATTTCAAACATATTAACAACATATTAACTTTTTACAATATAACCGATAGATAATTAAAAATATTACGTAATTGCTAAAACCTTAAAGACGTATGTCAATAAATATGTCGGTCAAATTATTGTAACTACTCCTATAGAATACAGGGAATAACTTAGACACCTAGGGTCCTAGACCCTCTCATATCAAATCACTCACCTTCACCTCACATCTTAAATTTTTGAAATGTTGTAGACAGTATAGTTGTATGCTAGTGCATAGTTTGGCGGTTTGGGGAAGCATTTTAACTATCTTAAACGATAAAATGCTAACATATTTTAGGTGTTAAAATAATTAGTCGTGTTTGAAGAGCACCTAAAAAAAAATTTTAGGTGGTTAAAATGACTTAAATGATAAGTCAAAATTTTAACCTTTTCAAAATCAGGTGACTGAAATTTTGAAAAATCTTTCCAAAATTTTGACAACATCTAATTTTGCCAAAATAATTTATCAACTTAATCAACTAATTTTGCCAAACAGTTATCAGTTCCAGTACCTTATCAGTTTCAGCTTTATCTTATCAGTTTCAGTTAACTTATCAGCTTCAGTTTATTTTCAGCTAATATTGCTAAACAGAACCTATATCTCACAAGTCACACCTGAGGTAGTGAGGTATCAATCTTAAAGTTGGAAAAGGATATTGATTTCGGATTTAAACTTTCAATCTAGGTGTTTCCTACGGAGTGTGTCTGGAAAACACATTACTTGTTGACATGTGAGAGGAATAATGTAGTAAATCTATTTAGGGTGCATTATTTTTACTTTATATTATTATATATCCTAAGTTCAATTAAATAGAACTGAACTAAATTCATTGGAATATATAATTGAAACTTATTAGTATGTATTAAAGAACTTGTGGGATCTTATTTTATGAAGTGTTAGAAATTTAGAATTCATTCTCACTCATCTGAATTCATTGGACCTAAAAGTTACTTTTATAAAGTGAGAATAATGTACTCTTATAAACGCTCAGTAATTTTGTACTAAATAGCGGACGTAAGATCAGGAAATAAGTTTGGCACAAATGTGACTAATCACTAGATAGTTGTAACTTGTGAATTAGCGACCAACTTTTTACTGACCAACCAAAAACGGTCCTCTATCGATATTAGCGGATTACTTATTTTAAATTTTCTGAATGCTTGTCGCGGTTTTTAAAAATTGTGTTTCTTGTAGTGCAATTTCTCTAATTATTCGCTTGTGAACAGGGAAAAATTTTGTCTACTCAATGAATAATCCCCCCACTAAAGATAGACGTTAATAATTAGTGGAGTCCAACTCAGCATACGTACTAATGAGTTACTTATCCAATGGGTAGATATCAATCATATTCTCTATTTAATTTTTGTTCTTTCCTAAACTCTATTTACCTAGGGAAAAACAAAAAGTTCTGGCTATCTGATGTCGAAATAGAAAAGAAAACTTACTTGATTGACATTGTAGCTAGTACACATTTCTACAACAACATACAATATGTATATTTTATTTGGAGGATAAGTTCTTAACCAAATGCTATTAAAGTAAGTTATCTCTTAATCTGAATACTTGTGAACTACTAATTACACTATTAAACAAAATGCACAACTACCATCACTTGATCCCGAAAGACAAATAATGCACACTCACACACCTTTTATGGAAAGAACATGCACTTATGTTTAATAATTAGCAATTCAATCTATTTCTATCTAATGGAAATTTTTCATACAACAGTTAATTCATGTAAAAATTAGTTATTAGCCCGGCTATGCCCCTGGGTAAGAAAAAATTTCATTTATTAATGTTGTCTTTGATATTATAACACTAAATACAACTCTTGTGCAGTGGTTAAAACTTTTAGATACGTGAACTTGAGGTCACGGGATCAAAACCTATACTTATTCAATTTCTATTTTTTTTTTGTACATGGATTACGTGAACTAAAAATTCACTAGGGAGAAGCGCGCCACGCGCTGCTTCCGGTTTACGCACGCCTTTTAATATATTAGTATAGATGCAATCCTTTCACAATTTTAAAAAGTAAAAAGAATTTGAAAATTTAACCAAATAAAAAAAAGTCCATAATAATTTGAATGTTTAATGAATAATTTAGCATGGTAGATAGAAAACACAATAATTATATTACATCTTTCATTAAACTCTTGAGAAAAACAACACCAACAAACAAACTAATGGGGCCAAAGGAAAATGAGGTCATCAAGATTCCTCCTTTATCTAACCCCCTACAATCTTCATGCACCCCATTAACATGTTATGTTTAATTGATTAATCTCAACAACAAGAATAATCCCTAATTATAAACATCATTAAAGAAAAGGTATAGCTTATATGTAGCCTCCAAATGAATGAGATCCATTCATTTTCCCCTTACTTTGAAGGATATACATCCCCATCTCTATTTTTTATGATTATGGACGGTGCATTATGTGGCCTTAAACGTATGTGCTAATGAAATCATGCGCTCCATGGTTATAATTAACTTTACCATAATGTCTTTAATTCACACAAATATTTTTCAAAAAATTGATTAGATCATATATATAGATTATGTAGGGTACCACTACACCACTTTTGAAATTTACCTTACTTTTTAGGGTCATTGTTCCTCAGAAGACGGTTTGTCACATGCTAGAAATATCATCCATGATCAAATTTAAGATAAGCTTCGAGACATTTCCACCAGAGCATTTGGTGGACAGGTTGGAATGCCAGGAAAAGCTGTGATTGGTTGTTTCATGCAAGATGTATTGTATCCTTCATTCAAATATTCTTCTATACTCTTTATCTGTACACCGCATACGGCATACACAAAACTATACCAATTGGATATTCACATATATGGACCATACATGTGAGGGTCATGCATACGGACAATTCCACATCATGTCCATATCATATGTGTAATGCTTGCTTCCAATTGCCAATTAAGGTCATATTAGGAGCTTAAACTATAGAGTAAGCTAAGTAAATTAGATTTATCAATAATTGAATATAATATAACCTCTTCTAACAAAACTAATCTCATGCATTATAACTTGTAAAAATTAGCTGGTTTTAAGTGAGGCTGGTTTCACGGTTTAAAAAAAATGTGTTTGGTCTCATTCAATTTATGATTGTGAAGCACAACAAATCTTAATAATATAACGAGTAATCACCTTTCTATATATCAAGGCTGGTTGATAAATTAAAATATTATGGCAAGACTGACATCATATGAATGCGTTTGCATAACATGTAAAGAACATAATTAAAAAACAAACACAGCATATGTTATATACACAATTTTGAATTTGTATAATGTTAATGATCATAACATAGTCAAAAGTGACCAATAGTTATCACCTTCTATATTTTCCTTTTGTATGAACACTAAAATCAAAAAAAATATATTAGGAGAAACAGAAAGGTCAGTTCCACCCTCTTCTATTATCGGACATGCATAATATTAATTGTTGAAGGACAAACTTTGAACATTAAATATACATAAATTATTTTGGTCGAATTTATCAAAAAGACATCAAGACAACATTATGAATGTTTCTCAAACTCGGCAAAATTCTATGAATTACGAACATAAATTAAATCAAATATATCACCTATTATTTTGAGACGCAAAGAATATTTAATTTCCTTAATAATTTGGAGAAGGTTTTGCTGAAAAATGCTAAACTTTAGAGAGTTTATAGCAATCTTCTAATAATAGAAAGGTAATAATCAATAATATTCTCATGAAGAGTCTAAGACATCTAGCCATCTAGGTACTTCTTCTAGGACTTTCTATATTGCAAAAACAGGAGTCTTTTCTACATGCTGAACACAAATTGGTCTTAAATATGCCCAAAAAGTGGGGAAAGTAACAGAGAAAAAAATATATTATCACTTTCAAAAGTAAAACTATATACTAAAATATTGGAGTATAATCCTAGTAGACCATGCTTTGTTTCTATATAAAGGAGTGATGTGGAAAGGCTTTTCAAGTATCTATAAGCCAAAGTGTTTCTCTCTCATCCTCTCTATTTATTTCTCTCTCTAGATTTCATCTAATTCTAAGCAAATTAAAAATTGTTAATTAGTTAAGAGTCATGGCAATTGCTTTTGGCAGATTTGATGATTCTTTCAGTTGGGCCTCAATTAAGGCTTACATTGCTGAGTTCATCTCTACTTTGCTCTTTGTATTTGCTGGAGTTGGCTCTTGCATTGCTTTCAGTTAGTACATTAATCTACATAACTTTTATGTTTAATACTTTATTTAGTTTAATTCTTGTTTTTAGCTCTTTTTGCTCATCTTTCATAACATTAATAGTTAGAATTATTTTCTCAAGAGTATATAGTAAAATTATTTTCTCAAGAGTATATAGTAACCCATCAATTTAAACTAAGTAACAATAATGTGACAATTAATATGAAGGTATTATGTGGAGTTACACTACTAAATATATTCATATTGTTGTTGCTTTTCTTATGTTGGAAAATCCATGTTCTATCTAATGAGAAGAATAAATTAAGCTACATAAAATAGGAATTAATGATGGTCCCAGAGAAAAGGAATAAGAATACCATGTCTTTTTACTAATCATTAGATACTAAATGAAGCTATACTTTAGTCATTATCTTGATATAGTTGTCTTTTAGACTTAATACTGTTAAATTTTGAGTTAATTTGTCCCTATAATTAAAGCTCCACGACACAATATGGAGTATGTATGTTTTTTGATCCATTGGAGCCACGAAGGCGGTACAAAGTACAAAGAAGGGGAAGGGGGATTCGAACCTATGACCTATCGTTCACAGCACCTCAATCTTAACCACTAGGCTAAAACATCCTTGGTTATAACTTATTAGAGTATGTATGTGATCTAACAAACAACATTATAACTTAGAAAGTTTTCCGCAAATCTATATCAGTATCTTATGTGGCTCTATATAGATAACAATAGTAAAAAAAAAAATGTAACAAATTCTCGTATGATCATATTCAAGTTTCGCATTCTTTTTGGAGCGGAGGTATTAATGTTGGTCCTTACATATGATATGTGTAGGTAAGTTGACAGCAGGTGCAGCACTAAGCCCTAGTGGGATAGTAGCAGTGGCAGTATGCCATGCATTTGCCCTATTTGTTGCAGTAGCAGTGGGTGCTAACATCTCTGGTGGTCACGTAAACCCAGCTGTCACCTTCGGATTGGCCGTCGGCGGCCAGATCACTATCCTAACTGGCATTTTCTACTGGATTGCCCAGCTTGCTGGTTCTGTTGTTGCTTGTTTCCTCCTTAAGGCTTCCACTGGTGGCTTGGTTAGTATTTTTCCTTCATCTCTTTCTCAATTTTTCATGTTACCTAATTTTTTCTGAGCTACAAAGAATATAATAATAATGTAGTATATAATACAGAATAATATATAAATGAAGAAGAGCCCACTTACGAAAGGTGGGTAGCCGTCTAAAAACTTCAGAAATTCATATATAAATGAAGAATAACAATGTATAGTAACTAGACCTAGCATATTAGCAATATGTAATTCTCTTCCATTATCTGTAAGGATGATCGAGTTAGATTGGATCTACATGACTACATCTATATGATTTATATGAGGGTTCCAACCTAAATTTCTCGTTACTAAGGAAATATTTACTAGAAAATTATACAAGGTACTTTAAATTTCTTTTTTAAAATGACCTTCACTTATTGGTGGCTCATTCTCTAAAATAACCTAAACTTTGGAGAACACTCTAGAATTTATCTATGACAAACCTAAAGAGATTTTCTTGCTGTAAAATAGGGTCCTCTATAAAACTATCTAAAGTATAGGGTTAGCAATTTAGCTTTGATAATTTTTCAACACCAAAAATTCATTAATCATTATAGGGGTAACCCTCCTATTGATATCTTTGCTAAGGTAATCATGAAATACAATACAAATCAATTATTTAGAGTTTAAACTTCAGCTTACTAAATTTAGAAAGTGATCTACTACTATAATGCCACAAAACCAAAACAAAAATGTGATTATATTAAATAAAAACTGACTATATCATACAATATCTGATACATAACAAATTATTGTGCACCAGATCCATTCAAATTGTTCTAATATATACATATTTGTTGGTTTAGTGATGTCGTGGGTCTGGATCTGGGTCGAGGCCCTACTACTAGATGATTCCCTTGTCCAAAATTCCACTATAGACAATTTTGTTTCTCTTATACTTCATCTAATCAACTTATATATATTTTTTCAAAAATTGTTACATGCAGACAACTCCCATTCACAGTGTGCCAGCTGGATTAGGAGTAATGGAAGCAGTAGTAATGGAGATCATGATCACTTTTGCATTGGTATACACAGTTTACGCAACTGCAGTGGACCCAAAGAAGGGGTCCATTGGTACAATTGCACCTATTGCTATTGGGTTCATTGTTGGGGCCAATATTCTCGCTGCCGGCCCATTCTCTGGTGGGTCCATGAACCCAGCCCGTTCATTTGGGCCCGCTGTTGCTAGTGGTGATTTCCAGGACCACTGGGTCTACTGGGTTGGGCCCCTTGTTGGTGGTGGTTTGGCAGGCCTTATCTATGGAAATGTCTTCATGCAAGAAGACCATGCTCCTCTTTCCAATGAATACTAAATTTGAGTTTCATTTTGTTTTTTTCCTAAAACATTCTTAATTTATTTGTGTGCTTCTTTTAATTTGATTTTCCTTTAAATCTTGGTTTGATTTTTTTTTTTAGTTTGTTCTTGTAAATCCATGTTCTATTGCGGAAATAAATATTCTTTTTATTTCCTTGAATTTTCATTTATATATGTTATATTGCAAAACGATAATTTTAGTCGAGTAGTATATGAGTAAAAAGGTGTTTTCTATTATTAGAAAGGAAATGTAAAAAGATAGACGTAGTGATGCTCCGGTAGTATATTAATTCAGCCTTTTTCAATCGTTATTTATAATCATGATAGAGATAGAACATGAAAAGGTGGTACGAGAATGACAAAAATTAGGGCAAGCAAAAGTTGATCCAACTCGATAACCCGATTTGAAATTGACCTGAAAAGTTCGGGTTTGGTTGATATTTTCGACCTGAAATAAAAAATGGGTCGACCTAATCCGACCTGAAAATATAATGGGTTAGGCTCGGGTTGACTTTTTTAACCTGAAAATAACCCGAATAACTTGATTTAGAAGTCGGATTATTTTGAGGCCGGTTCAACCTGAATTAGCCCAAACTTTCATAACTTATACAATCTATCTTTTGTTATTCATATTTATATGGGGTCAAGCCCATTTCTTGGATCACCTAAATTTCATTTCAGGTCATTAACCCATAATTTCATAGCTTAGCGTGTATAATTGAATTTCATTTCAGGTCATTTTGGGTTGGTTTCGGGTTAATCCGAAATCGGTAAGGTCGGGTTTGGGTTATGATTTTCGACCTGAAATTAGAATCAGGTCGGGTTTGGGTTAGAGGTAAGTGACCTGAAATATAAATTAGGTCAACCTGAAATTGATCCAACCCGACCTGATTGTCAACTCTAACAAAAATATCAAAGACAAAAAACAAAACAAGGTACCAATGTTGCGAGAAAGTATTGGCGCATACCCGGTATGGGCCAACAGTGTCCATATCGGGGTATGTTAGTAATTTTGCCAGAAAAAGGCAAAACAAAGTTGACTTAATGGCAATTTAGACAACTCTGATCATGTAGGAGAGAAATCAGATCAATTATTATATGAATCAGATCAACTATAATGTGAATCAGATCATGCATTAGTAATTTTGCCAGAAAAAGACAAAAAAAAAAGTTGACTTAATGGCAATTTAGACGACTCTGATCATGTAGGAGATAAATCAGATCAACTATTATATGAATCAGATCAACTATAATGTGAATCAGATCATGAATGTATGTAAGTAAAAAACCAAAAAAATAAAATAAAATAAAAACCCAAAAAAAAAACAGAAAAAATTGTATTTATTTACAACTTTGCCACGGTATGGACAAATAGTGTCCATACCGGATATGCGCCAATCAGGGTTCCCAATGTTGCCACTATTTTCACTTTGAGCTAACTTAATGGGTAGGTCACGCTTCAGATTTGATTGATTGATTAAGGTGAAAGTGTTGGGTTCCCTCAAACCATATTATTTTCAATTTCTTTTGTACACTAGTTCATTGTTCAACATTATTGATTGGTTAATACAGTATGAAGTTATGCATGATAAGACAACTCAATGTGTAGGTTGAGATTCCCATTTTGAAAAAGAATAAGGACAACGTCAAATAATACATAAGATTAATGTGTAGGAATTTAGATGCTTAATGCGGAAAACGAGTATCACATACTCAAACATCTAACACCAAGATCTTTGCATAAACTAACATGAATCTATAAAGAGTGTAGAATATACCTCTTGATGCGTGAATTCCACTTTCACCTCTAGCCTTCTAGTAGAGATCCTTAGAACGTCAATCGCCGTTCCTCTAGTGTTGGTCCACGAACAACCCTTAGATCACCACGTATGCTAGTACGGAAGAGAGAATAAATCTCTTGCTTTTGAGGTGTGATGGCCGAAAATGAGGAGAGGAAGAGGAGCAAAGAAAATCAGATTTTCTCTACCAAGAATAATGTAATCACCCTTCCTTTGTAACCCCCATATCATTATATAAGGTGGTTACAAAAGAGGTGATTCATGAGGCTTTATTTTGCCTCATAATGTCATACATTATGAGCCTAATAACCTCATGAGTTACAACTCTTCCATCCATCTTTAAAACCGCCTAACCCATTTCACAAATGGATTTGGGTAATATCCAAGGGTTGTCACATTGTGTGACCTCATAGGACCCAATACATATTAGTAGTTGGCCTAAATATACTAGCCCAACCAACCGCAATTAGCTTCTAGCAAAACGTTGCGGTCACCTAATATTATTGAATATATTATCTTTATAATTCGTCCATATATATTTAGTTTATTACACTTGATCGAGGACAAAATCCTTCAATCTCCCACTTGTCTAAGAACAAGTGTGTAACCTTCAAATTCCTTAAGTCGCTTAATGTCTAACTTGATGACATGGTAACATCGTATGTAAACCATACCAATATTCAAGTTGTTTCTTGAAATCCGAGTTCGAACTGTCGAAACAAATGATTAACTCCTTAATCCATTTGAGCACGGCCATGCATTTTCAGTTCTCGCTCTTCAAGAGGCCAAGACACCAATTTTAACTCTTAGGAGGACTTTATCCAGTCTTGTATAACCAAAACTCTCACTCAATTCGTAGCAGTTCCGATCACTGCTTTTATAGCCTCCTTTTACGGCACGACGTTTTGCAGTGTCAAAAACATACTAATCCTTAAGTAAGAA
Organism: Beta lomatogona; assembly: GCA_947646795.1. Classification (NCBI taxonomy): domain Eukaryota; kingdom Viridiplantae; phylum Streptophyta; class Magnoliopsida; order Caryophyllales; family Amaranthaceae; genus Beta; species Beta lomatogona. The sequence goes on along the minus strand of CANSNZ010000247.1, from coordinate 531,855 downwards.
TAGTGCCATACTGTAACGCCCCGGAAATACATAACCTTAATCGTCAGCGGAAGCACAACTTAAGCCTGTGGGTTATGGCCCACTAATAAAATAATAGCCTAAAACGGCCTCTTAAACGTACAAATCATCGTCTTTAAGCTATAATTATTACCCATAAATACAGAGTATTCTAAATATCCCAAATATATATATATATATACAGAGTGGCTTCAACTTAATCTCTCCGGAGCATTACTGACATAACCGATCCTGCGCCTATCTTCAGAATACCTGAATAATTTCATAAAAATAGGGAAAAGGGGAAACACAGAAAATAACCTAAAATGAGTTGAAAACTCAGTAACTTCACTCCAACCCGTAAAAACGGTTTTAGTTCGTAAACATTTTCACATATAAGCATATATAGTAACACTTTAGTAATCATTAACATAGAACGTTATCATTAGCCTTGAATAGTCTGCTGGCAAGGACCATTTACGTGACTTTAGTTCATTGGCAAGTACAGGTTTTGGACATAGCATAACTTTCGTAATTCGTAACATTAACATCATCATATGACCTTTTTGGTCCGTATCGTTCATCGTAACATAATTCCTCCACCTGTGACTTGCCCATTTACCGGATCATTTCATGACTCCAAACCAGCAGAACCATCCACTTTTATAATCATCACTTATCATACATCATATATTCTTAATTCGGAATCATCCATAGATCGTAAACATAATCATAAACATGACATCTCATAACATACATAAGCATCGTCACAGCATAGCATATTTCATCATGCCACATACAAATCATAACACATAATCATATCACATAATCGTGTTCACGCATACACATATAAACATCACATATAGCACATACGGGCATACATATATTTGCTGGACATGAACATTACCTCATATGCTTAATCACTCTGACTTCGACAAATAAGAACTTCACAACTTCATCAACTCTCTTGAACTCCATAACAATCCTCATAATTAACCTCAATAATAACCATAATAATAATCAATATAAGCTCTTCTGATTAAACCTTCCCCATACACTACAAAACTAGTTTTGCACTTATTAGAGCTATACTTAGGCTAGTATAGTAAGCTAAGAACCAAATCAACCATAAACTAATCTAACTTCTTGAAATCAGAAAAATGAAATCCCATTATAAGTACAGAAAGTGTTCTTGGTCTTTCCAATTCTTTAAGTAAAATTAGCCCAACAATCATTTAAGTAGCATTATCTAACACTATATAAATCTAATTTAAGCCCATCAAATTAGAGTCACAATTTAGACTAAGTTAACTTAATAGTGAACTAAATCAGTTTAATTATACAAAATTAGCCCAACCACTAATTATGTAGCTTAACTAAGCAAATCAGTTTTTAAACCCAACCAAATTCATGCAATAATTAAACTAAATTGGTTTAACTAATGGAAATCAGTTTTTAATTAGGCTTCATTAGCCCAACAATTAGCTAAGTAACTTTATCTAACATTATATAAATCTGATTTGTGCCCAACTAAAATAAAGAAAATGGTTTTAACAACTTGAATCAGATTTTAGGCCCAACTAAACTAATTTAACATAACACATATATAATTGGGCTTGAGTTTAAAAAACTTAAAATTCTAAGCTTAAAGAAAAACAGAAGTGATTCACCTCTGCTTCAAGAGCAGGGAAGAACGCATGACAAGGGAGCTCGGAGCTCCGGCGAAGCAACTGGGTACCGGCGAGGCTAGCGGCAGACGAGGGAGGGTGGCTGGCGATAATCACCGCAGCCCAACAACAACAACAACAACTCGAGCAGCAGCAAGGCGGCAGCGTCGCACGAGCGGAGCTAAGCGCGGCTCCGGCGACCGGCGATCGACATCAGGCGAGAGGAGAGAGAAAAAAGATAGAAATGGGGTTGGGTCTGGGGTTCTCACGGGTGAGAGAAAATAAATGGGGTGAGAGAAATGGGGTTTGGGGTGTGGGAAAATGACAGAGAGAGAGAAATAAGGGGATTTGGTTTCTCTTTGGTGAGGAAAATCATGAGAGAGAAAGGAGATTTAGGGTCTTGTTCAACCAAATAAACCGACAAAGGTGCTAGAAGAATACACAAATTTTATTTCTCATTTAGCCAAATACTACTCAATTACTATACATAAAACCCAAAATATATTTATTTTAGAAAATAACTTAACCATAATCATTTCGGAAAAATTTAGGACGTAATTAAGCTAATAAACATAATTAGCAATTAATAAAATGAGATTAAAATTCGGGGTATTACATCCTATCACCCTTATAAAAAGTTTCGTCCTCGAAACTTGCAATAAGTTGATCGAGGAAACAATAAACTAAATTCATTTAGACAAAAACCAAGATCTCAACTTTCCATGGCTTCGTTAGGAATTCAGCCTCCATTCCGCCATCATCTTTTGTATCTCTACTTCAACTCGACTCGCGAAATCGAGGAGCAAAGAAAACAAAAGGGGCAAACTTGTTGGCAATGAATTCCAACTAACACATTTAGTGAGATCTCGTTTGAAAACCTTTTGATTACTCAAACCATATAAGTAAAATTAATCGAAATACTATTAAAATTCACATATCGTCACGTACATCACAACTATCATATAATCATATAACTTAAGACCAACTAGGTCCAGGATAAGCCACTTAAACTCCAAAAGGGCATTCATAACACTATTTCTCATATCTTAGGCTCTCTTAACCCAAATAATCATCAAAATTGACCTCAACTTTCTCAACGTCTAAATTCCCAAAGGATCATACCTAGGCGATGCAAAGTCTAAGACTCCGCACTTCCGGCTAGGCTTCGGCTCTGATACCACTCTGTAACGCCCCGGAAATACATAACCTTAATCGTCAGCGGAAGCACAACTTAAGCCTGTGGGTTATGGCCCACTAATAAAATAATAGCCTAAAACGGCCTCTTAAACGTACAAATCATCGTCTTTAAGCTATAATTATTACCCATAAATACAGAGTATTCTAAATATCCCAAATATATATATATATATACAGAGTGGCTTCAACTTAATCTCTCCGGAGCATTACTGACATAACCGATCCTGCGCCTATCTTCAGAATACCTGAATAATTTCATAAAAATAGGGAAAAGGGGAAACACAGAAAATAACCTAAAATGAGTTGAAAACTCAGTAACTTCACTCCAACCCGTAAAAACGGTTTTAGTTCGTAAACATTTTCACATATAAGCATATATAGTAACACTTTAGTAATCATTAACATAGAACGTTATCATTAGCCTTGAATAGTCTGCGGGGCAAGGACCATTTACGTGACTTTAGTTCATTGGCAAGTACGGGTTTTGGACATAGCATAACTTTCGTAATTCGTAACATTAACATCATCATATGACCTTTTTGGTCCGTATCGTTCATCGTAACATAATTCCTCCACCTGTGACTTGCCCATTTACCGGATCATTTCATGACTCCAAACCAGCAGAACCATCCACTTTTATAATCATCACTTATCATACATCATATATTCTTAATTCGGAATCATCCATAGATCGTAAACATAATCATAAACATGACATCTCATAACATACATAAGCATCGTCACAGCATAGCATATTTCATCATGCCACATACAAATCATAACACATAATCATATCACATAATCGTGTTCACGCATACACATATAAACATCACATATAGCACATACGGGCATACATATATTTGCTTGGACATGAACATTACCTCATATGCTTAATCACTCTGACTTCGACAAATAAGAACTTCACAACTTCATCAACTCTCTTGAACTCCATAACAATCCTCATAATTAACCTCAATAATAACCATAATAATAATCAATATAAGCTCTTCTGATTAAACCTTCCCCATACACTACAAAACTAGTTTTGCACTTATTAGAGCTATACTTAGGCTAGTATAGTAAGCTAAGAACCAAATCAACCATAAACTAATCTAACTTCTTGAAATCGAAAAATGAAATCCCATTATAAGTACGTAAAGTGTTCTTGGTCTTTCCAATTCTTTAAGTAAAATTAGCCCAACAATCATTTAAGTAGCATTATCTAACACTATATAAATCTAATTTAAGCCCATCAAATTAGAGTCACAATTTAGACTAAGTTAACTTAATAGTGAACTAAATCAGTTTAATTATACAAAATTAGCCCAACCACTAATTATGTAGCTTAACTAAGCAAATCAGTTTTTAAACCCAACCAAATTCATGCAATAATTAAACTAAATTGGTTTAACTAATGGAAATCAGTTTTTAATTAGGCTTCATTAGCCCAACAATTAGCTAAGTAACTTTATCTAACATTATATAAATCGATTTGTGCCCAACCGAAATAAAGAAAATGGTTTTAACAACTTGAATCGATTTTAGGCCCAACTAAACTAATTTAACATAACACATATATAATTGGGCTTGAGTTTAAAAAACTTAAAATTCTAAACTTAAAGAAAAACGAAGTGATTCACCTCCGCTTCAAGAGCGAGGAAGAACGCATGACAAGGGAGCTCGGAGCTCCGGCGAAGCAACCGGGTACCGGCGAGGCTAGCGGCGGACGAGGGAGGGTGGCCGGCGATAATCACTGCAGCCCAACAACAACAACAACAACTCGAGCAGCAGCAAGGCGGCGAGCGTCGCACGAGCGGAGCTAAGCGCGGCTCCGGCGACCGGCGATCGACATCAGGCGAGAGGAGAGAGAAAAAAGATAGAAATGGGGTTGGGTCTGGGGTTCTCACGGGTGAGAGAAAATAAATGGGGTGAGAGAAATGGGGTTTGGGGTGTGGGAAAATGACAGAGAGAGAGAAATAAGGGGATTTGGTTTCTCTTTGGTGAGGAAAATCATGAGAGAGAAAGGAGATTTAGGGTCTTGTTCAACCAAATAAACCGACAAAGGTGCTAGAAGAATACACAAATTTTATTTCTCATTTAGCCAAATACTACTCAATTACTATACATAAAACCCAAAATATATTTATTTTAGAAAATAACTTAACCATAATCATTTCGGAAAAATTTAGGACGTAATTAAGCTAATAAACATAATTAGCAATTAATAAAATGAGATTAAAATTCGGGGTATTACACATACTCATGTCTAAGGAATCCACTAAATATATTAATGAGATTCTCATAAACCTTTTAGAGAACTCCCACTAGGTCTGCCCAACGTGTATCAACTATACACGCCTATGCAAATGACTAGACATCTCGATGTCCCCATAGCCCATGAAACTGCGCTATCAATCAACTTGCAATCTAGTCCATCAAACAGAATCATTTACGTTCAATTTTAATGATTCGAACTAGGGACAAAGGTAAATTATAACTCATGTTCACTGGATAGGGTTTCATTCGTCAAATCACATATTTGACAATCCTATCAAACGTTATAAAATACTTTGAACGTTTTATTTAATACTAAACCAAGATTAAATAAGAACATAACCTTTTATTGATAAACATAACCAAACATATCACAAAAGTAACTATAACTGTGAACTAATTAAAAGTAAATAGTACACAATCAAAGCCACTCTCCTACATGCTTAAGTCCTATAGCCCTAGTATGACTCTCATGCTTAGGCTGAGGCAATGGTTTAGTCAAAGGATCAGCGACATTGCTATCCGTATGAACTTTGCTAACTATTACATCTTTTCTCTCAACGATTTCTCGAATGAGATGAAACTTCCTAAGTACATGTTTACACCTTTGATGTGATCTTGGTTCCTTAGACTGAGCTATGGCACCATTGTTATCACAATGTAAAACAATACCATCTCCAACACTAGGCACTACTCCTAGCTCCAGAATGAACTTCTTCATCCAAACGGCTTCCTTTGCTTGCATCTGCCGCAACAATGTACTCGCCTTCTGTTGTAGAATCGGCGACGGTACTTTGCTTTGAACTTTTCCGGCTCACTTTGCCCCTCCATTTAGACAAAAGATGAAACCAGATTGGGATCGAAAATCATCTTTGTCGGTTTGGAAGCTCGCATCTCGTGTAACCCTCAACAATTAATTCACTTTCACCTCCATACACTAAGAAATTATCCTTAGTCCTTCGTAAGTACTTTAGGATATTCTTAGGCACTCACCAGTGTGCGTCACCCGGATTTGATTGGAATTTGCTACACATGCTCAAGGCATATGAAACATCGGGCGAGTACAAATCATGGAGTACATAATGGACCCTATAGGCGACGCATAAGGAACATTACTCATTCGCTTAATCTCATCGGGTCCGAAGGACACCGAGTCTTGCTAAGCGAAACACCATGTTGCATAGGTAGAAAACCTCTTTTAGAGTTTTCCATATTGAACTTAGTAACGATCTTATCTATATAAGTTCGTTGGCTAAGTCCAATCATCCTCTTAGACCTATCCCTATAGATCTTGATCCCCAAAATGTACTCGGCATTTCCAAGGTCTTTCATAGAAAAACAACTCTTCAACCATTCCTTGATCGACTCAAGCATGGGAATGTCGTTTCCTATGAGAAGTATGTCATCTACATATAAGACCAAGAAAACTATGTTACTCCCACTTTCCTTCTTGTAAACACAAGACTCTTCTCCGTTTTTGAGAAAACCAAACAGTTTGATTGCCTCATCAAAACGAAGATTCCAACTCCGGGATGCTTGCTTCAATCCATAAATGGACTTTTGAAGCTTACATACCCTCCTAGGATATTACGGATCCATAAAACCTTCCTAGCCGTGTCATATACACATCCTCTTTCAAGAACCCATTCAAGAAAGCGGTTTTGACATCCATCCGCCAAATCTCATAATCATAGAAGGCAAGAATCGCTAGGAGTATCCGAATGGATTTAAGCATTGCTACGTGGTGAAAAGGTTTCGTCATAGTCTATACCATGAACTTGCTTGAACCCTTTTGCAACCAATCTTGCTTTGTAAACTCCGAACGTTACCATCCTTGTCTGTTTTCACTTTGAAAACCCATTTGCAACCAATAGGTGTAACCCCATCGGGCAAATCCATCAAGTCCCATACTTGATTTTCAGACATAGATGCCATTTCGGACCTCATGGCTTCAAGCCATTTTTCGGAGTCTTCACTCATCAAAGCTTGCTTGTAGGTATTAGGTTCTTCAAATTCTAAGATCATTATCTCATAACTTTCAGTTAACAAGAAATCAACAAACCTTTTGTTTGGTATTCTTGGTCTACTAGTCCTACGAGGGGCTGCAACAGGAGAAATTTTCTTCTCAACAATTTGAGAATTTTCGCACGAATTAGATTCGAGTGGGACAGTAGGAGGTTCGTGTACAGGATGCACATCCTCCAACACTTGGTCGATTATGGGAGAAGATTCCTCTAAAGGAGGAATTACTTCAAGCTCCACAATGGCACTTGTGCTTCGACTCTAACATAGGTTGAACTATGTCCATTTGTTGCTTTTCTCGAACCTCTTCGAGAAATATATTACTCCCACTTGCCTTTTTGGAAATAAAATCCTTTTCCAAAAAGACACCACGACGAGCAACAAACACTTTGCCCTCAGTCCGATGGTAGAAGTAATAGCCCTTGGTCTCTTTGGGATAACCCACAAAGAAACACTTATCTGATTTAGGGGCGAGTTTATCTGAAAGTAAACGTTTTACATAAACCTCACAACCCCAAATCCGTAGAAAAGACAAACTTGGAGTTTTTCCACTCCACATCTCGTATGGTGTTTTTTCTACTGCCTTTGATGGAGTTCTATTAAGTGTGAAAGTAGCAGTTTCGAGAGCATATCCCCAAAAAGAGATGGGAAGATCAAGCAAAACTCATCATAGACCGAACCATATCAAGTAGAGTTCGGTTCCTCCTTTCGGATACACCATTCAACCGAGGTGTTCCAGGTGGAGTGAGTTGGGAAAGAATTCCACAACTCTTCAAGTGATCACTAAACTCTTGGCTCAAATACTCACCACCACGATCGGATCGTAGTGCTTTAATTGTTTTTGCCAAGCTGGTTTTGGACTTCATTCCGGAATTCTTTGAATTTTTCAAACGATTCCGACTTATGCTTCATTAAATAGACATATCCATATCTACTTAAATCATCAGTAAAAGTAACGAAGTATCCAAACCCTCCCCTAGCTTTTGTGCTCATTGGTCCACACACATCACTATGTATTAGACCCAATAGATCACCGGCCCTTTCACCCTTTCCAAGTAAAAGGTGACTTTGTCATTTTACCCATTAAACATGATTCACATACATCAAATGGCTCAAAGTCAAAAGATGTTAAAAGTCCATCTTTATGTAACTTCGAATGCGTTTCGCGTTTATATGTCCTAAACGACAATGCCATAAGTAAGTAGGATTAGTATCGCTTGATCTATGTTTTTTGCCGTCTATGTTAAGGACATCTTTGTCTAAGTCTAGGAAATATAGACCATTAGACCTTTTAGCAATGGCATAAAACATTGAATTCAAATAAACGGAGAAACAACCTTTCTCAATTGTAAATGAAAACCCTTCATTATCCAAAACTGGAATAGAAATAATGTTTTTGGTAATAGCGGGAACATAATAACAGTTATTAAGCTCTAATATTAAACCCGAGAAGGCAAAGGTAGACAATAAGTCCCAACTCCAACGGCCGCAACCCTTGCACCATTTCCAACGCGCAGTTCTACCTCCCCTTTAGCCAAGGTTCTACTCCTTCTTAGTCCCCTGCACATTCGAAGTAATGTGAGAAACACAACCGGTATCAAATACCCAAGAAGTAGATGTTGCTAAATTAATGTCAATGACATAGATACCCGAAGAAGAAGCCCCGCACTTCTTATCATTCGATACTTCGGGCGATTACGCCTCCAATGGCCAATTTGACCACAATGGAAGCACTTGGCATTTGCGGCCACCTTTTTTGCTCCGTGGCTTATCGGCGATCTTAGCGGCAACTTGCTTGCCCTTGTCTTGCTTTTTCTTGCCAGCCCATTCTTTCTTAAAACCCTTTCCCTTTTGAACCATAAGAACTTCCTTCTTAGGTGCAACGAGAGATGTTTTGCTCGGCGTCATGAGCATCCCATGTAACTCAGCAAGGGTTTTCGACACCCCATTCATATTGAAGTTCAACCTAAAGTGGTTGAAGCCTTCATGAAGTGAGTGTAGTATAATGTCAGTAGCCAACTCTTGGCTATAAGGAAAGCCCAACCTCTCCATTGTCTCGAAATAACCAATCATTTCAAAGACATGAGTGGCGGCCGGCTTGCCTTCGACTAACGCACACTCAAGAATAGCCTTGTGAGTTTCATACCTCTCTATCCGGAGCTTCTTTGCTGAAACATGGTTTTCAACTGTCGGATAATACTGCAGGCATCCAAGCTTGCAAACCTCTTTTGCAGGCTTGGTTCCATAGCCGCGAGCATAAGGCAAGTAACAATTACCGACCTTTCTGCAATGGCCTTATGGGCCGCCTTTTCGGCTTCAGTAGAGGTGGTCGTTAAAACCGGGATCGGGGTTTCAAGAACATCCTCTCGACCTTCGGATCTAAGAACAATTCTCAGATTCCTTTCCCAATCAAGGAAGTTATTCCCGTTCAACTTATCCTTTTCAAGGATTGAACGTAAGTTAAAAGGTGAATTATTGTTGTTACCAGACATGATATCTACATAGAAGATGCAAAAGTAATGAGTATGTTTATCATAATAGCTTTTAACAAATTTTAAGCACTTTAAAATAAAAGCTATGCACTTGACCAATTTTAAATATGTCCCTTTTGAATCAAGTGATTCTAAGATCCTATCAAACATGATTTATAAGTGGACTTTGGCCTCAATCTTAAAACCAAATTTAAAAGGTAAGTAAACTCTTTTACTAATTACAACAATTGTAATTCTTAGTTGATGGGTGATTGTTAAGGTGATGAAAGTTCCCAGGTAAGGAAGTTACCCACAACGTTGGGGAAAGCCTTCCTAATCCTAGACAGAACTTGTCACCCAAACACAAAAACCCAACCCTTTGCTTCAAAATCCAAAACCGTTTTGATGATTTTGTTGGGCCAAACCAAACTAAACATGCAAATTTCGGAAATTTACTCTACTTAGCCCAAGATTGGAAGTAACACTCGCTTTGGCGTAACCTATTACTAACGATCAAGATTTTAGTAGATGTTTATTTGGAAAAGCAATTACCCAATATTAGCTTTAGGGACCTAAGTAAATTATTATGTGATTTAATTACTAGTGAACTCATTGCAAAAATAAATCACATGCATAATAAAACTTAGAAAGCATTCAAAAGCAATATTTAAATGCATAAAATGAAATGTGATCCTAGTATGGCCCCTAACTCTAAAGACTACTCTTTAAGGTCTCCATTCTTGAATCACCTTGGATCTCCATCCTAGTGCTTCATGGAATAAGATTGAATCACCATTCTTCTTATGATAACTTGAATAATCATTTTTTTTTTTTGGAATTTTAAACTAAAATTACAAAAATACCAACGATACACAGATCGTATTTAGATTACAAAAATACATTAACGATACGCAGATCGTAATTTCTATCCAAGTTTGGGCCATACTAGTCACCGCATGCAATTATAATATCATATATATATAAAACATGCATTTTAATCAACTATTAAAATAAATTATTATGCTTCAACAACTTTAAAACATAATAACATCAACCAAATTTAATCTCATATTAAGTTAAATGGTTAGTACCTCTAGACAAATTTTAATCATATTAGAATTTATCTCCCAAAGGTTTTAAAATATTAATCTAACAAATTTAATCAACTATTAAATTTAAAGAAAAATACATAAGCACTTTAAGGTACCATATATATTTTAATCATATTAAAACATAAAAGCATTGCATGACATTTAATCACAAACACTAGCATGTAAGAATTAATCAACTTATTAAAACTAACATCCTAACATAAAATTAAATGTCACAAAATGAAACTCCCATCATAATTTTAATTCATTTAAGTATTAACATAGGATACCATGCATAATAACTCATTAATATGCATTAAGGGATAAACGGATCTTAAAGTTTTTTTTTTTTTTTTTTTTTTTTAACCGTTGAAGGAGAGATGAGCCGAAGAGGCAGACCACCTCTCGCGACTCGCGACTATGGTCGCGACCCGCGATGTGAGCCGCGACTCGCGAGAAGCTCACTGCTTCCACTTTTTCGATTTCAATTCAAGCAATTTTAATCAAAATACGTATGATTTTCTTTATACACTAAAACACTTTTATGCATAACTAAATCATACTTGGCCTCATATTCAAGAATTCATGCCATGAAATTATACATAATCAAATTAAGCATAAAAAACTTCAAAGCATGCAAATCATGAATCATACATATATATATACATCATATTCTAATTAACAACTTAACTAAAACATGAAATAATATAACAATTATATATGTATATATATATGTATCAAAAAATGTATAAACAACTTTTATACTCCCACTAGATTAAAATCCAATTCTAATCATGCAAACAATATCCTCATGCTAATACCCTCCCCTAAATGAATTAAAATAAAGGAAAACATGCATCAACATGATCATATTAATCTATGCAATAGGCTAACTGATACCACTATAGGAATTTAGATGCTTAATGCGGAAAACGAGTATCACATACTCAAACATCTAACACCAAGATCTTTGCATAAACTAACATGAATCTATAAAGAGTGTAGAATATACCTCTTGATGCGTGAATTCCACTTTCACCTCTAGCCTTCTAGTAGAGATCCTTAGAACGTCAATCGCCGTTCCTCTAGTGTTGGTCCACGAACAACCCTTAGATCACCACGTATGCTAGTACGGAAGAGAGAATAAATCTCTTGCTTTTGAGGTGTGATGGCCGAAAATGAGGAGAGGAAGAGGAGCAAAGAAAATCAGATTTTCTCTACCAAGAATAATGTAATCACCCTTCCTTTGTAACCCCCATATCATTATATAAGGTGGTTACAAAAGAGGTGATTCATGAGGCTTTATTTTGCCTCATAATGTCATACATTATGAGCCTAATAACCTCATGAGTTACAACTCTTCCATCCATCTTTAAAACCGCCTAACCCATTTCACAAATGGATTTGGGTAATATCCAAGGGTTGTCACATTGTGTGACCTCATAGGACCCAATACATATTAGTAGTTGGCCTAAATATCTTAGCCCAACCAACCGCAATTGAGACTCAAAGAAAACGTTGCGGTCACCTAATATTATTGAATATATTATCTTTATAATTCGTCCATATATATTTAGTTTATTACACTTGATCGAGGACAAAATCCTTCATAATGAGCTATTAGTACTTTGCTTATTGTCAACTCGTGTTAAAATGGAACATTGCTAGACGTATTACATAGTCAAATTATACTTCCATTTGAATATACTATGTAATAATATGATGTGATAAGCATTTATATGATTCTCAATCCCTATGGTTCAAGTATGCAACATTACATATTATAGCACTATTGGCTACTACTTATTGTAGTATTGATTAATATTCAAAATGATCAAAATTCACAACTCACAAGCTACTATTGTTAAAACTAATCATTCCATAAAAAATTGAATGCCAAAAAATTGTTTGAATTTCAATTATTTATATATATGCTTGGGTAATATACAAAGTTATATACTTGAAGGTATGTAACTACTCAGATACATAAGGAACATCTTTTTCATACTTCCATTCATGTGCTTTCCATTCTGGTAGTTGCTGGATAACAACCTGCGTCAACCATTACATGAAATTTATAAAGAAACATAATAGCTTACATAATTAAGATTAAAATTTTTTTGTCAAAATGAATGTTGCATATTAAAAAAAGTTAAGAGAGCTTAATTAGCAAAGGAAGTTTACAGACCATTCCTCTAGAATCTGGTGTGCCAACTGTGGTTTGACAAGCAAGTCTCCAATTCTTGGGCTTCTGCTCAAATTTTCACATGTAATGTTCTCATATTAAGCTCATATAGATAAGACAATATAATATAAGAATTTTCATAAATCTTATAAGTTCATGATCTTTGACACTTTGATCATTAGCATTATTGTAGATAAAGACTAAAGTATCTATAGTTTGATTCGTATTAAAAAAAAAAAAGAATTTTCTTAAATCTTGTAACTTCTATCATTATATATAAGAAAGCATAATATTCGAGACAATTTTACACTTTGACACTTTGGCCATTATATCGCGTATATTATGTGTGAATAATCTATAGAAAAATTCATAAATCTTATAACTTCGATCATTATATAATAGGAGTAACTAGTTATTAGGCCCGGGCGATGCCTCAGGTTATTAATATTTTCATTCCAAAAAAGAGCATCTAATGTTGCATAGTCCATTGGTTAGAACTTTACTATAGTAACTTGAGGTCACGTGATCGAATCTTGTACAAAACATGTTTCAGTTTTTTTAATGTATGTTGATGACATAGAACGAAACAACTACAGGGAGAGTGCCACGTGGCGTGTATACTTGCTTCAGAACGCCTTTTAATATGTTTGTATGGATAGATTGATAAACAAAATTTATCCTCGAAAATTGTGGAAGTGTATTACCCTTTCAAATCTTTCAACATATTTTCTCTTTTCTAAGGCTTTTCACTTCTAAGGTGGTGGCAAATTCATACTCATAATAATACCTTCTTTAAAAGTTCTTTCTCTGTTTCAGTCCTGGGATTCAGAAGCTCCTTGCCTTCAATCACCTAACAAATTGAAGTTTCAGATTAAACAATCTACGCTATGTTAGTTCATAACCTCGTTTATTAAAAATGTACAATTATAAAGGCACAAACGTCAATAGACAACATTATAAGATAAAGTAGAAGTCACACTTAATTGTACCCTTTTCATGGTAACTCTCGCTCCAATTGAAAAGAATTCAAAAATAAAACGAGCACGGGCATTGCTAATCACAGACAAAAAGAAAATAATACTAAAAAAATTAAAGAATGAAAGACTAAAATAACATATAGAGGAATTAAAAGAATATAATGCTTATAGTCATTAATAATGTATACATCACTTATCTATTCGAGAAAAATCAAGCTAATGAAGCAAGCCAATCAAAGGAAGAACTTGAACCACCTTATGTTGGATTTGCATTTGTCAGTGTAAGCACATCTCAAAGTTTCTAAAGTGGGGGGGGACTTTGGCTAGGCAGGTCCAATAGCCCAATACCTGTGGACTGTGGTAGGTGGCCCAACCAAGGCCCAATAATGTCAAAGCAATAATGTATCTTACTTTTTTTTTTTATTAGGATAAATAATTAGTCCGAAAACCAACCCCTCTTGAGCTTCTTAACTGCAGAAAGATACCTGTACTGTCCAGGGTACAAGGCTAAACAAAGACAGAGTAAATGCCCTAACATATTGTTGGGATGATGATTCGAACCCTGGGCATGCCCTGGAATTCAGGGTGGTACTCCACTGAGCTACCACCTCTCCCTCCAATAATGTACCTTACGAAAACAAAGAAAAACCTTTGTAGACTTTTAAAAGTGTATATATATATATAATAGGTAAGAAGAAATCATCTGAGTTGTCCTCGCACAGGGTTTCCACCCACAAGTATATGTTAATCATTCTAACAACTACTAGCCAGAAGATATGTCATATCCACAAGTTTATAAAGAGCAAACATGGTGTGTTTGTGTTGTGTAGGATTACCTCCACCATGCATGATCCACAAGTTCCTCCACCAGCACAGTTTAATAGCGGCCTTGCCTGAGAAGATCTCTATTATATATGGCAACATATAGGGGACACCAAAAAATAAAATATAGAAAAAGAAAAAAACAAAGAAGGCTAACTACCTACTTTAATTAAACAAAAAATAAATAAGATTATTGTATTTCTATCTTTGTTATATACGAAATTTTTTATATGTTTTCGCACGCATCGCATGCATATAAAACTAGTTACAATAATTTCAACATAAAATGCAATGTAAATTCACATCAACATTGTATTCAATAAATCATATTAACATATGAAAAGCTTAATATATAACTTACATAAGGTCCATAGAGTTCAATATCATTATCCAACATTATATCCCTAAGCTTTTGTCCACCCGTTGCTGACCGCAAATGCATATCAGGTGTTCCATCAGGGAGTAACACTGACTGGTTAATAAAAAACCCCAAAATGATAGATAATTAAATAATGAAATAGTTAATAGAAATCAAAATGACAATCTATACAGAGAATGTCAATTATTCTCCAAAATTAATCCAGCAAAACATTGCTCAAATTTCTGATTGTCATTCAATATCTACAATGGCATATTAATTACTTCCTCTTATTCTTTTTACTTGCAACCATTTGACTTTCACGCTTGTCAATTCATAAATTCAATCATTAATATCTTTAATTACCGGTTATCAAAATTATGAAAAGTAGAATTTCGAAAACTATACATTGAGGAATCTAACTCTAAAATAGCGCTACTTTATAAACTGCATATCAATCATTTCAACTGCGATTTATTTTTATTAGAAGTATTACGAAAATGTCACGTGATTGCCTATATGGTTATTTCCGAGATTAACCGGAAATTACTGCTTACTCTATATACTCCATTTCGCACCATCTATCATAATGTCTCTAAAAAAATTTAGAGCAGGGCAAGCGTAGAAGTTAAAGTTGTATGTCGAGGTATTTATTTTTACCTTATAGGTCATGGGACGAGTATGGATTTGAAATTCTACATGTCCATCAAAATGTTTATTTGTAAGACAAAGAAAGAAAATTTTGAGATGTACTTACACTGACAAATGCAAATCCAACATAAGGTGGTTCAAGTTCTTCCTCTGATTGGCTAGCTTCATTATTAGCTTGATCTCTCTCTGGAACAGTTCCAATGGCTCTGATTTTCCTATAATTATTGAAGCTAATTAAATTTCTGCTGCTAGTTGTTCTAATAATGTGTTTGTTTATGTAGTTTTTGAAGTTGTTAGAAGTTGAGAAATTTGAAGATAAACTGTAAGGAGGGTTCAAGTGAAGAGCAATGCTCATTTTTTTTGTATTTAAATTTGGATATAATATGATGTTTCATAAAGTGGGATAGTTGTTCTTGATTTTTGCTTTTGTGGGTCAAGTGAAATGGTGAATATATCTGCATATACGGCTATATTTGGGTTGGATGTGTGGTTCATATATACCTTATCTTTGGTGCATGTGAAGGGTCTCATATGTGATTGATGAAATCCTAGTTGCTTGTTGTTTCTCCCAGGAGATGTAGGAAGGTTCGAACTTTTATTTTTTCGTGTATATCGCTGTGGTGACTGGTCTATGGTAATGATGTAAATAAGATCTGATTTAGGGCGTATCGCATTCGCAATTCTAAGTTAATGCACTATAATAAGCATATTATAAATTAAGCACCAATGCGATAAGCGATAAAAGTTAAAAGTTTAGTACGTATTATTTAATATGGTAAAGGAAGTTTCATGTAATACTATGATTAGAGGTGGTAAATATTAACACGACCTGCTAACTTGACCTGAACCTGACACGAAATTATTGCATTTTGGATAAGGTTTTCAGCTCATTAAAATAAGTTTCTTGTAATGGTTAGAGTTTAACTATTAAACCTGAAACTAATACAATATCTTGTTTAACTAGGAGACTAATGATGAATATTATCAGAGTTTATTGTAATGGTTTAAATTTTTTCTTTCATATGTAAGATTTGTTAGTTGGTTGTTGTATTTGGTTCATTTAGGCATGAAATTCATATATCGATAACGCGTTAAGAAAGCTATCGAATTGTTTGTTTGATTTATTCACATAGCGTGCTTGATAAACAAGCTGATATACAAGTCGGGTGACTCGTTTTAGGGTTGTTGACTCATTTAATGAACGAGCTAGATTAGAGTTTTGGCCTTTTGGAAATTCAATTCGTTTACTTGTGAACTCGACACAAATTTGGCACCACCCTTTTGCCGACTCTACTTATGATAAACCACTCTTTTGTAAATGCTTGAAGCAACCTTAAAGGCACGTTAAGGATAACAACATTAGGATAATATATTTATTAAAATTACTCGATCTATTTTGGGAGTTAGCGGAAAGTGGGTCATTTGATTTGACTTTTTGTAAAAAAGAGAAAGTTATTTAGATATATGAACATAATTCAATATACCTAGTGGCACCATATGGTGGAGACAAGAGAATAAATGTGGGAAAAAGATCTATGAAGATAAAGTTATACAACAGATTAAATCGAAAATATGGATGATCTTTGTGCAACGAAGGGACTAAGGAGTAAGGAGCGTAATGTAGGTACCTTATATCCCCTCTTCCCTACCCCCTCATATCCCCAATCTCTATGCTTTGTTTTTTTTTTTTTAAAGAGAAATTTCATTAATTGAAGGTCAGACGATGTCTACAATAGGTATTAAAGAAAAACAAGATACAATTAAACAAGGCTAAATCAAATTTGTCTTCGAAAAAACTACAACGAATCAGATCGAGCAATACAGCGCAGCTCCCTTGTATTTGCTGAATCAAGCAACTATTGATGAGGAAGTCTATCATTTTGACATAGTTTGAGAAGAGCATTCTTGATCGAGCCATGTTGACCGCATCCGAAATTCCAATACCTTCATGTTGAGCATCGAACTTCAACTAATGAGAACAATTTATCATACCTAGAAACAAAAAAACATACTCACAACTCCCATAGGGAGAAGGAGATCTTCAAAACAGAGACTAAAATCCCCATATCAGGGTTTGAAAAAATCTCATAAAGAGACTAATTTATTAAACAAAACATGAAAATAAACTAAAAATAAAAGGGGAAAAGGGGCTTACCATGGATGAAATCATCCATGGCAGCCCCTAACTAATGAAGAAGGAGTATGGGAGGCTAGGGTTTAAGAGAGAGGGGGAATAACTTAGGGTTTTTAAGAAATAATTTCTATGCTTTGTTTCTTTCTTAGGGTTCTCACCACCTCTCTCTTTATTTTTTTTATATACAACTATGATATATTACACGTGACGCAGTGTTTTTTTAAAAAGATTTGTAAGGAGCAGTGCTCTACTGGATCAAAACCTTGCGTAGGTTAATCTAACCCACCTATACATGCAAGACCCTTTGAGAGTGGGATGATAACTGATAAGGGAATACCACCCCCAAAGTGCCTCTAGTGGGATTTAGCGATCGTTATTCGTTTGGTTTACATAGGAAGTCAAAAATCCCATAAAATTGCAATTCATAGGAAATAAATTACTTAATCAAATCATGGGAAATTGGTTAAATTGTTTGGTTGACAATGGGGGAATTAAATTCCCATGGGAATTTCTACTTACCTAGGGGAGACCTAAGTAAGTAACTTCCTCCATTTTGTGGGAACTCAAAATTCCTAGGAATTTCTAATTCCTTCATTTTGCTATTATGTTGTCGACCAAAGTACCAAACAACTCACCAAATTTTCAATTTCTATGAATTTCTATTTCCCATGTTTTCTCATATCAACCAAACAAGCACTTACAATCTTGAGATTGTGAAATATAAACCTTACCACTAGACCAAGTACTACTTGACGCAATTAAAATTAACCCTAAGACTCAATTATAGAATGGTTATTTTGTTAAATCCAAACACATACAGTCTACAAACAAATACCCCAAAATCCAAATGTATATAAATCATTGGGCGAGCTAACCAATTACTCAATTAGTACGATAGAGATCATCTCCCTTCAAAAGAACACCAGTATCTTTGGGGTTTAAGCTTTCAACGGTTCTAACTTCTAAATCTTAAACCCCTCAAAATTTTCAAATAAAATAACACAACACAATGACCCAAATGACAAACCTCAGCCTCCGCCTCCTAATTAATCATTCTCCTCCAATTTTCTCACCTCTTTTCTTCAAACCCAGAAATCTTCAACATTTTAAGCGTTTCTCTCTCTTCACAGTCTCTTCATCTCTACCTAAGAAGCAAATAAAGTTACCCCCATCTTCTGCAAAACCCCTCAAATACAGAGGTAAAAGCTCTTTAGCAGAGAAGAAGAAATCTGAAGAAGGTGCAAAAATGGTGGAAACTGACTCTACTGGGTTTAATAAGAGAAGAGCTGAGGGAAAAGATAAGGAAGATAAGCCTAAAAATCTTCAACTCAAAGCTAGAAAACTTAATCCTGTTAATACTATTTGTTATGTTCAGGTATGCAAGATTTTGGGTTGTTGCACTTTCTGGGTTTTTTTAGTATCTGTTATTGGAATTTACTATTTTTCATCATATGGGTGTTTTGGGATTTCTCGAGATTTTGTGTTTTTGATAGTAAAAATTGAATCTTGGTATAGGGTTTTGTGATGGGTTTTTGATTTTAATTAATTGGCTGATGGATGAAAGATTGGTTGGTTCATTGGTTGTGAATGAACTTTTGGGTGAAATAAGGTTTTTGTGTTATTAATTTTAGGTGATGAGATGGGATCAACTACTGCATTTTTGTGCATGATGATATGTTACAATTATGTCTTTTAAAGTTTGTTTTGAATGTGTAATGTTAATGCTTTAAGTGATTTTCATGCTGGGTTTTGTTAAATTTCAGATTTTGGGAACTGGGATGGATACTCAAGATACATCTCCTTCTGTTTTGCTTTTCTTTGACAAGCAAAGGTTCATATTTAATGCTGGAGAGGTAATGTATAACAAGTATATGCAAGATAGGTACTTTTATATTTATTAGGTGGATATGATTCTTTTGAAGTGTTGTGCACTGTCCACAGTAATGCCATGAATTGCACTCACCTTTTGTTGTCCTACACATCACTGGTCTTTCGACTTAATTCAAATGGATCACAATCTGCATTATTTTGTGATGAGAGTGGTAACAAATAGCTTGATGATACATACCAAGTTTTTTTTTTTTTTTTTTCAATCTTCATTATGTTCATTGGATGCATCCATATCTTGTCTTCATTATTCATACGTTATCAATGTCATGCTAGTGATATTAATCGTCAAAATGTGTGTAGATACTTCAACATGCCAATTCTTCTTATGGATCCAAATTTTCCTTAAAAGATTTGAATGGTTCAATTTGTAGTTTCATATGTTAATTACATATGAGATGCAATTATATTAGTATCTATGAGCCGCCGAAGAGCTTTGGTTCTAGTGGCATTTGCTCCCATCTTCAGGGAGAAGGTTTGATCCAAAACGGGGAAGCAGGATGTGGAAAGGGCTGGGATAGGTAGCCTGCCAGGCCCACATGAGCTATGCAGATTATTGTTTGTTAGGATACGGGATCACAATTGTATTTTAAAAATAAAAAATTTGTGACAAAATAACGTGAACTATCCCAATGTTGACCGTTCTTGTCTGAATAATCTTAACTTTTGATTCAATATAATTATCCAAGTCTTGGGAGATCTTTTTAAAATAATTACAAAAGTTATTTTTCCATAAAGAAGGACCAGAATGCACAATGCAAATGCTCCGATCCTACATCGAAGGCACCCTAATATGCAACTAAATGATATCAGAATACATACTTAAAGTTATGTTTGTAAGTTTTAAACATGACATTCTTGGTCAATCCTGCCTCAAAGAAATCATGTTGAAATAGTTTTCTATTGTTTTGGCAGAGAATATTCCAGAGCCTGTAGGTATTTAAAAGGAAAAGTGCTTCTATTGTGATTAGTTGTCCTGCCTTCCCACAGGTCGAACAGTTGATAATTTCATTCCGCTTGTAAGCCGAAAAAAGGCAAGGTACTTCCTAGTGGATTGAATAATCCTAAGATACAATTAGATGTCTCCATATTCCAAGCAAACATAGATTGGAGTAGCCAATAGTATTGGCTTTTAAAATCTAATTCAAAGATTATCTTATAAATTGTAAAACCTTCAACCAACTCAGTTACTGACAGTGAGTACGAACTCACTTCCAATTTAAGCCCAAATTTGGAGGAACTCAGAGGTAGGTGACAACCAGCGTAAAATTTAGTCATGTTTAGGAGCATAAGTTAATATAATTTGGCAAGAAGAATGGATAGGTGGAGTGATAAGTATGCAAGAGTTTTTTTTTGATAATTAAGTATGCAAGAGTTGCTCACGCAGGTGAGAGTGTGATGACAAATCAGCAAGGGATTCTAGTTTAAGGGTTCTAGGCTCTATGGAAGAGATATAGGGGATGACATTGGGATTAAATTGCATATAGGATCTTGGCATGCACGTTACATTTTATCTCTTGAAGATAAGTACTCTAACTATTTACAACTTCAAGAGACCAAGTGAATACGAGAAATATTTGGAAATATTAAGCCTTGGGGTATAAATTGTGGTATCCATAATAAGATAAGAGTAGATATAGAGTTATTAATTTCGATGATAGGCTACTAAATGATATAGCTTAGATATATAGGAAGGGCAAATTGGTTATGAGAGAAAAGACCGTATATAATAGATGATCTTGAAAATTGTTAGTGCTTATTGCACCATGCGGCATGCGCTTCAGGTTGGCGTAGATAAATCTCTTAAACATTAATTTTGGGAGGATTTATATGAGGTAGTTCATGGTATTCATTATACAAGTAAGTTATCTAATAGGGGAGATCTAGGTGGCATGTAGGGTTAAGTTGCAATGGTTTTGAAAGTGTTCACGGAGGTTTTGAATATGGAAGGAGTAATGAAGGGGAGAGAGTTCTGGATTTTGCACAATCATATGGCTTGATCCTAGCTAACACATGGTTTAAGAACACTCGTGTATATTTGAAGTAGAGTGAATGAAACACAAATAGACTTCCTCTTATCAAGGAATATGGAGAGGATTGGTTTTAAAAAATGTATGGTTATCTAAATTTTACAGTTATCTCTAGGAAGATGTTCGCATAAAGGCAAAATTTAGAAGGAAAATATGTCTAGGCGAGCCAGTAATGAAATTGTGCGTTTAATATAAGCTAATGTTAAAGTTTTTACTGATATAATGGTGAAAGAAGTCGATTTGACCTCATAGGAGAACTTAGACTCTACTTTGGTAAAGATGAAAAAATGTTTTACTAGAGTAGCCAAGAAGGTCTTTGGAGAATCAAATGGAAAATCAACGGTGCTCTGGGACACAACATAGTGGAATGATGAAATACAAACAGTGGTAAAGAATTAAAGAGAATGATATTTAGCCTAGGGAGATTGTGGCCTTGTGGGTATGAAGAAAAAGATTGCAAAATAAAAGGATGCTAAGGTGAAGGCAAAATTAGTTGTTTTATAAAATAAAAGGTATATTAGGAGGTATACATAACTAGACTCGAAGGATGGTGAAAAAAGCTCTATAAGATAGCTAAAAGAATGCTAGTGTTAGAGAAGGGTCTCCTTGTGGTGAAGTGTGTAAATGATAAAAACCTAAGAATCTTGGTGCACGATAGAGAGATTAAGCATCTGATGGAGGGGATACTTTGATGAGTTGTTTAATGAAAGTCGCATGTCTATGTTCTTCTTAAAGGCTAAACAGAGATTGGTTCATCATCTAAAGTTCTAAACATTCATAAGCCTTTCTTGTTTCTTCCTTTACTATTTTTCTTTTCATTTCCTTCTTTTCTTTTCTCCTTAGAATTAGGTTCTTTCTCTCCTCCCCTTATTTTAGCTTCTCTCCCACATAAGGAAGTTATACCTTAATAATTTAGCACTAATCCCTTACAATCCTGGCTCTGCCGTTGTTTTCGAAAAGTTGGTTCCTGGATTTGTTAGTGGTGGCAAATGAGGTTCATATTATAACATGTGAGTCGAAAGTACCAATTAGAAGATATGAAACATCAGCAGGGTTGTTGACATCAATGCAGTTTCCATAGCTCTTTACTGAGCTGTTGCCTTGTATACATTAAATTTAGTTTTCTTCTTCCAGTAGGCAGCAGCGTGCTTTCTCTTATTGACAAAGTGCAGAGAACATGGCTCTTAAAGGCAAACAGAAATCCAAACGTGCAACGATTTCTTGTGATATTCTATAGTATCAAAGCCCTTTGAGTTGCCAATGGGATCAGGTTACCTTTGGATTTGTATAGAATGTAGGAAATGAAGGGTGGATGTTTTTGCTGGTTTTCTGAGTGAAGCTTACTGGCTGATTGCATCAAGTGTCTTGTAGAATTTCAAGGAGCTTTAGTACTTGCAACTTATGGATGGGGTTTCAAGCTGTTACGGAAAGGCTAGTTTTATTATTTTGTGAGTTGTGACCTAATTCAAATGATGGGAGTTGCTGGCTTAGGTTGCCACTATGCTATGCGCTATTCGTGGTTGTACTTTGAAGATAGGCCATAAGTTGCGGAGCATAATGTTTTCCGTGGTCGTTATTAGCATAATGATTTCCTGAAATGGAGAGTGCTGTAATTGTCATGTGAAAGAATGTTGTACAAAATCATGGGTCTTGCTTGATGCTTGCTACCGAGTGCTTAAAAGCAGAAGCAGCTTACCCTTTTCTTCTCATTTTTCCTTTTTAATATTATTGTGGGGGAGGGGGACGGGGAGGATATGAGGATTGTGGAGATACAGTCCAGGTCTTGGCTACCATCTCGACAAACCTTACCAACTATTCTTTCAATTTACATTATGTTCTAAATCATTGGGGGTTTGGCTGCATTATGTCTGACAACATGAAAATTAAATGCCCCCTCCATTCATTCTAAGCATGCTGATTGAAGATTTGTCCTTAATTAAGAATCCCCCTTACACTCAGAAGTTATTTGGCTACTGTACTTTAGTGTCTTTGTCTTAATATGCAAGCAAGGTCAGTTACCTACTTCTAAAGTGGGATGGACGAATTAAATTTATTGATTTATTGCATTGTCTCAGGGTTTGCAGCGCTATTGCACAGAGCACAAGATTAAGTTGTCAAAGGTACAAACATCTACCAACTCATGTCTATTCATTGGCTCACTATGAGCACAGAAGCTAATGGTCAGTATTTTGTTACTGATTCTTCAAACAAGCTATCACCTTTTCCATATTAGTAAAAGTATGAACTCCGAAATAAGTGCTTGATGCTTGAAAGTGACAGTTGTTTTAGAAAGTAGGATGCCTGTACATTGCTACTCCCTATGCTAATATTGTAAAAGACCTTTGCTCTAACCGTGCATATTTTCCCAGATAGATCACATATTTCTTTCTCGGGTCTGCTCAGAAACTGCCGGGGGGCTTCCAGGTTTCCACTTTTCCTCCTATTTCACAAACTATGCTGTATCTTAGCTGAAGTGATTGAATCTAAGTTCTAGAATGTATTATGGAGGATATTTGAGAGACTTATAATATAAGATTTTGTATTGCATTTAGGTCTGTTGTTGACTTTGGCTGGAATTGGAGAAGAAGGAATGTGTGTAAGTATCATCTTCTGCATGTAGGTTTTTCTGTAAAAACAAAGTTTGCGAAACTTACAAATCGTTACATTTGTTATTGGCGTGAAGGTCAACATGTGGGGGCCCTCTGAACTCAAGTATTTGGTTGCGGCGATGAAGGCTTTCATTCCAAATGCTGCCATGGTCCACACTAGTAGCTTTGGGCCCTCGCAGCACCCAGATGAAATAGCTACGTTTGATTTGACAAAATTTTCAGAACCCATTGACCTAATCAAAGATGAAGTTGTTAAAATATCAGCCATTCTCTTGCGACCAAATGAAAATGCTGAGCCAACATCTTGTAGTGCTAATAAAGAATCAGGAACGCTTGCAAAATGTGGAGATCTTTCTGTTGTCTATGTCTGTGAGTTACCTGAAATTCAGGGGAAGTTTGATCCTGAAAAAGCCAAGGCTCTTGGACTGAGAGCTGGCCCTAAGTATCGAGAACTGCAGAATGGAAAATCAGTGCAATCAGATCATCTTAAAATTATGGTATATTTAATCAACATGGTATTTCCCTTTACCCGCTTTATGTATATCTCTGACATATTCTTTCTCAGGTACATCCTAGTGACGTGATGGATCCTCCTATTCCTGGACCTATAGTACTTCTGGTTGATTGTCCAACACCATCTCATTTACAAAACCTATTGTCTGTGGATTCTCTCAATATATACTACAAGGATATCTCTGGCAATCCGTCAGAAAATAACAGGGTAGTGAATTGTGTAATACATTTAAGTCCATCATCTGTTACAAGTAGTCCCACTTACCAGATATGGATGAAGAGATTTGGTGATACCCAGCACATCATGGCTGGACATGAATCGTGAGTTGATTTTATCTCTTCATTTTCCCTTCAAATTCCTCTTTGGGCCTGTCTCTATATGCTCTACAGCCTATTTTACTCCAAGGTTTTGTTGACTATGCTGGTGGAAGGAAGATTCCAAGTAGTTAATATTATCACTTCTTGCATTTTTCAGGAAAAATATAGAAATTCCGGTTCTAAAATCAAGTGCTAGGATTGCTGCAAGACTGAATTATCTTTGTCCTCGGTTTTTCCCTGCTCCTGGGTTTTGGTCTCTTGGTAGCATAGACAATGTAGCATTAAGCTCAAATTCTTCATCTGAGGTTTATGTTGCCTTATCTATGACTATGAACCCCAAAGACTCTTTATCTCGACATGATAGAGAAGCAATGACTCATTGCCTTTTTTTATTTGTTACAGGGCTCTCAAGCCACCATCTCCGCTGAGAATCTTCTTAAGGTATTGGCTTGAATATTGACAAGCTCAGTGGGTAATCAAGCTTGTGTATGACTTCTTGTTTTGATGTTTTCGGTTTTCCCTTGTCCTTTAGATACTTAATGATCTCACCACTTGATGTTCATCCACCAAGGCAGTTGTGTGTTGATTAATAAATGCCTAATAGTGATATAATTAATCAAACATGGAAGCTTGAAGTTTTGCTGATGAAATTGAGGTCGAGATTAGATATAATTCAGAATTTAATCTGATTTTGAGTGATGGGCCACATCGGCGATTTTTTCTTCTTTGATTTAGTTTGATACTTTGATGTCTTTCTCTATCTCTCTCCATCTTCCCCCGTCCCCTTCCTCTTGATTTTCTTCTTTATTTCCCTTCTCCTTTCCTAGTACAAACTTGGCTTAACCTCATATATATCACGTGTTTGGTGTTGGGGCTTGACCTGAAGGGAGCTCTTGTGTCATGGTTTTCATATTGTGCATACTGCTCTTGTGTAATGGTATTTCTTGCCGTTCTATAATATTTTTATACCTTATGGTACAGTTCAATTTGCGCCCATATGCAAACCTCGGTTTGGACAGATCTTGTATCCCCGCTTCTACTGGTCCTGCTCAAATTATAGATGAGTTACGTGCTGAAATTCCAGAAGTTGATGATGCTGTGCAGCAAGTTAGGCAGTTGTTGGATTGTCCTATGGAAGTTAATGGAGAAATGTCTTTACAGAATACCAAATCTGTTATGGAAGAACCATGGTTTGATGACCTTGGTCCACCTAGGTGTTTGCATAATATAACTCGAGAAGATCTAGAAATTGTCCTCTTGGGTACTGGATCATCCCAGCCCTCCAAGTATCGCAACGTGAGCTCTATCTACATCAATCTTTTCTCGAAAGGAGGCTTGCTTTTTGATTGTGGTGAAGGCACATTGGGTCAGCTGAAGAGAAGGTGTGACCTACTTTCATTCCTCAATTTTGCTGAAATTTAGAACATGTTGATTTTCTTGTCTGACACATTCCCTCCCTCCCCTCTGGAGCAGATTTGGTATAGAAGGTGCTGATAATGCTGTGAGAAGTTTGAGGTGTATATGGATTTCTCATATTCATGCTGACCATCATACAGGTCTAGCAAGAATTCTTGCTCTACGTCGTGATTTATTGAAAGGGACTCCTCATGAACCTTTGTTAGTAGTGGGTCCGGGGCAACTCTTGCGGTTTCTGAATGCATACCAAAGACTTGAGGAGCTAGATATGCAGTATTTAGATTGCAGGCATACGACTCAAGCCTCTTGGGATTCTTTTGAAGGCTCTCTTGACCCAAATATGGAGTCATCATCTCTTACTAGTTCGGGAAGTAATGTTGATTCTACGCTCTTTGCTAAGGGAAGTCCTATGCAGAGTTATTGGAAAAGACCCAGTAGCCCAGCTGGAAATGCTGCTTCTTTGGAAAGATTAACCCTCTTGAAGAAAGTTCTGCAAGATGCTGGGTTAGATACTTTAATTAGTTTTCCTGTTGTGCACTGCCCACAAGCTTTTGGCATAGCCCTAAAGGCAGGTGACAGAATCAACAGTGAGGGTGAAGCAATACCGGGGTGGAAAATAGTGTACTCTGGGGACACGAGGCCCTGTCAAGAGCTAATAGAAGCATCTCGCGGCGCTACTGTGCTAATACATGAGGTAAATTATCAACTGCAGTTCTTCTGTCGTTTGACTTGGATCTTGTTTATCTGTTTCATGACCTGTTTTCATTTAATCCATTACAGCCAAAAGCCAAAGCATCGTGAATTGTATGACTTACATGGCTCCATAGGAATGGACAGTATTTCGAGTTCTATACCTCATTTACAGACATCTTGTTGATCCAATTACTAGAGTAATGACCTTAATTCAGAATATGAAAGAAAATTTACTATTATCAGTTCACAAGAATACTAGTAAATACCTGTTGGGGTTAGAATATGGACTAGGTCCAACCAAGGGATTGAGCTATATGTTCACAGTTCACTCCTCATTCCACCAAGTTCACCCAAGAGGAAGCACACACTAGTGGGCTCATCAGAACCAATCCCCATAAAAGGGAGCCATAGGAGATGACCTAATCCCATGCTTGGTTGTTCCTCCTTGCTGTATATACCTCCATGTTATGCGCATGCAAGGTACATTCAAAAATTACAAGCTTAGATACTCACAAAAGAAGCACCCAACACACATTAGCTTGAGATCATCAACTGCTTAAGCATTAGAGTGGGTTCCCGTGGAAATCCCCTCTAGGGTAGTTTGTTCGTTCTTGCTGGTCATTGCCCATAAAAGGAGATACAATACATCAATATCCATCCCACTAGCACTCCATCATCATCATCATCAACCCATTCTCTCAACAGTTTTAGACTGAATCAATACCTATTATCTGAAGTGGGATTCTTCTAGTAATATTGACCGTTTATCCCACTTTGCTCTCTAATTTCATGAGGTAGTAGGATTAGAGACAATCATGGATAATTGTGAATTATCATTGAGCTTGGTGTTGACTACTTTGGCATTTGAAATCCATATAGAGGCTGTATTTGCTAAAAGTTGGTTGAAAAAAGGTAGCCGAATGCTGGAAAGATGGTTGGAAGTTGAAAAACTGCTAGGTCAGAGCTGCAAATGTAATCGATAGTATTTTGCTAATGTTTGGTAATATTACACACTCGTTAATGAATTCTGTGAAATGATATTAAAGGACATGAGAGTCTGTTTTGGATGACAATAATATTGGAAATGACTGACCGCTTGGTCCAATATTAGGGAAGGGGACAAATTAGGAAAGAATAAAGAAAAGAAAGCTAATTCCTCCTATCAGTTGGTTAGAGAGGGGAAAAGATTTCTGTTGGTCTTCGGATGTTTGGCACACAAACTTGTAAAGTCCCGTCCCTCCCTACCATTTTATCTCTTCCTCACACCAATGGCCCCTTATCTTCTTTCTATCACCGCAGTCATCCAAGTCTTGGGCGCCTCTCCTGCCTTGCCACTACTTTATGACCAGTGTTGCCTAGGTAGCTGTCAAGCTCACCACTGCCTTCAACCCCAGGTCGCATCCTGGATGCAACCAACAATCGCATAATGCTGCCGTCTCCACCACTCTCAAGCACTACCGCTGCACCTTCCTGGCCATTCAAGTCATGTAAGTTGTAGGTATAAGCGGACTTTGATCTCTAGCATTCGGACTAGGGCATCAAGGAACAATTCCACCACCACATAATTTTCTGCCTGGAAAATCATTTGACCACCTCTTGTTTCTTTTTTCTAACCACCCTCCCCCCAACCCCTCCTCTTAGTGGTGGTTATGTTGGATGATAGGAATTTGATATTCTGCTTTTGTTTTGGGAATGGAATTAGGATGTTTGGGGGGGTGTGCTGCAGGGTAATTCAGTTCATTTGGGGGGGAGACCAGGATTGTGGGGAACCAGAAAATGAGAAACGGGTAAAGAGATTTGGGGGGGATAACTAAACACTATAAGATGGAAACATGCTACCCGTATACTAATCGACCCCTAAAAACATGCTAGTTAGCTTAAAATTTATACCAAGTCGGTGGATAAAAGCTAATTAAAAGTTTTAGCTAGCTACTCATTTAAGGTGATTTTAATTATATTTCAAACATACTTGATATGTGATAGTACAAGGAGAATAATGATAGCTGAATCACGTCAAAAAATAATAATAAAAACTGATAGTTTGAAAGTTGTTAGGCACTAATATCTGTTGAACCCCATATATGTTGTGCACATGTGAGTTGTCCCACATTGGAGAAAAAGGAGAGAAAATACCACAATATAAGCTATAGGAGCTACTCCTACTATTGCCAATTGGTTTTAGTATGGAACCTCCTTTGGGCTTGTATGTGGACCGAACTCTCCTCCTCCGTACTGGGTTGCCCAAGCCCATTTTCAGTCATATCAAATTTATCAATATCTAATATGTTCTGAAATTTGAGAGATTTAAAAACAAAGGGATAGATATCAATACCAATTGTTCAGATTGGTAGGTGTATAAGAATCAAGAAATTTACAAGTATGATTTCTGCAGGCAACCTTCGAGGACGCCATGGTGGATGAGGCTGTGGCTAGAAACCATAGCACAACAAAAGAAGCCATAGAAGTGGGTGAAGCAGCTGGTGTATATCGCATAATTCTTACGCACTTCAGCCAACGATACCCAAAGATTCCTGTGTTTGAAGATGTACACATGCATAATACATGTATAGGGTTCGACATGATGAGCATTAACATGGCAGATTTGTCTGTTCTTCCTAAAGTTCTTCCTCACCTCAAACTTCTCTTCAGAACTGAAATCGGTATTGATGAATCGGATGATCTTCTTCCCGAGGCAGTAAGTGCAGCTTCTTAGTCGCATTCTTTTTTCTGACAATTTTCTTGCTGACTGATTGGAGGGATATCTTGGGGAAGAGAACAGAAACCTTTTTTAGTTTGCTAATTTTACAATGTCTGTTAGCTTGTAAATTTTTCCATAAACTGTACAGTTTATTTTTCGTCAAGACTAGCATATGGAGATATGCTGTCATTTCTGTGCTAGATTTTATATTCCGCCTTCATTGATAGGCGGTGAAATTCTAAAATCAAATACAATTGATTGATATACTGCATCATGTATTTTCCAATCTTCTTTTGGTTTCAGTTTTGTTGAAGTGCTAATAGTATATCTTTTCGGACAGTACGGACTTCTGTCAGAAAATTTCAATACAATGGATGAAAAAACCCTCGGCCTCCCATATTAAGGGGGACTCTTATTGAGATGTGAAAGGTTTTAATTCGTCATTTCATTTTACCTACTCTGTTGGCCTGATTGAGTAGTAGAAATTATCCCTTTGCATAGTATTGTAAGAGAGAAGGGTAGGAGACCTTGGAGTGGGACTCATGAGAGTTGAATGACTAAATATGTTCAACTATTAGAGTTTTTCTTCACTATTAGTCCATTACAGTGTACATATCTGAAAATGAAAACAACGTATGTAATGACTCAAAGTGGAAGTGAACACAGCTGAACTATCCAGATACAAATAATTTCACTACCGGCACTAGTTGTTTTTTCTGAAACTAGCAAAGGATATTTGCCTTGGTAGTAGTAGAACCCCGCGAGACCAGCAATGGATTTGAATCTTCAGACAAAGCTTGTAATAGACCTAGATTCTGATGCCTTGTCTTCTGTGGAAGTAATCAAATGGATAGTAGTTAGTGCATTCATGTTTCAAAGAGCTGGCATATGACTCTACATGGGTTAGAGGGTGGCTGTTGGGTTGTTGGTATCTGGAAGACCGTAACCGGCCTACGAAGTAACCAAGTTGGGTCTGGCCTTAAGCGGCCCAGCCAAGCAAGCCACTTTTGTCAACTTTTTCAGTTTCAAAATGTTTCATGAGCTAAGTGTTTTTAATCTTGACTCACAACCTCCATGGCTCCACCCGTTAGATGGAGATCCTGGGGTAGGACGAGTAAGCTCAGGCTAACTCGTGGCCATCTCTACTTGGACTGTGGAGCAAGCCAGTCTTTAAAATCTGGCCCTCAACCCCAACCCACTAGATGGACCTATCCTAGGCTAGGGCGAGTAAGCTCAGGCTTATCCGGTTTTACTAGCCACCTCTATATCGACTATGGAGCATTGAGATTTGAGGACCAGGTAGAGGTACATAGTGGTTATACGAAGTAAAATTTTATCGTCTACAGAACCCATAAGTTTCTACAAATATAATTGGGTGCTAACTTACTATATAGCAGTAGCTGATGAGTGATGAGCAAAAGAAATTACAGTAAATTACCTGACAAAACCTGAGGTGAGGTTTTGTTACTACACCCTTACAATTTGTGCATAAATTCTGAAACAGCTGCAAAATCTCACTTATTATCTCTCTCCTTTCATCCATGCGAACAACCAACACTTTCCTCATCTTTTCAGATTCTTGTTCAAGTACTTGCAATCTGTTGTTCAATATATTGATGCTATTCTTTTTGCTGTCCGCGCTGCTGTTACTACTACTACTACTACTACGATAATTTGCTTCAGATTTTTCTTCCATATTAAGTAGTTAGTTTTAGAGATATACCTTTAAAGATCATGGTTCTTGGGCTGTTAAATTCAAATGAAGTCCTGAGAACATGATGTATGAGCTACTAAGGAAGAGAGTTAACGGTGGTTTAAGGCAGAAGTTAGTAAAGCTCTGCAGTGCATATGAATTGATCAGAGTAAATTTGTCATTACTCGTTATGTTAGTTTGTAAGTCGCAAGCATTTGCGGTTCTGTTTGGCAACTTCACTTCACTTAGGAAGGCGCACAGTTTGGCTGCATTTCAGCAGATATTTTGGCTTCATCTGAGGTACAGTTAGAATATATAGATATGTATAGATATTTTCATTTTGTTTAATCATGCAACGGTATAGTTATCGATTAATGGTCGTTCACTATTTATGGTAGACGTGTTCATAAAAAATAGTTGTTATAGTAACTGCTAGTTGTTGTAGTTCTTCGTTTCTATAATTCATTGTTGGAAGTTAACTATAAAATAAATTTGTTTAAAGATGTTGTAAACTTAGTAGTTGGATTATATTTTTTTTTTTTTTTTTTTGGGCCCCCACTGGGGACCCTTTGGTAAGAAGGACCTCTTGGACCAAAGACCTTATCGCAGGTCAGTGGCCCAAATTCTGTGTCAACGCTTGAGAGTAGGGGGGAAATAAGGGAATCCCTACTCCCAAGCACTAGCAGGTAGTGGGGTTCGAACTTGTGACCTCAAAGTCACAAGGTGAGTTCCCCACCACCTCCACCAAGCAAGCCTGGTAGTAGTTGGATTATATAGGCAAAAAGTAAATTGTTTTTTCTACACTCCTTGCTTACTATTCCGGAACACCAATTCGACCTTTTAAGACTCCTCTTTTCCTTTTACCATGGGTCTTAAAACTCTGTTAAGGGTGCGTTCTTTCACCTTTGAAAAATAAATTACAAGTTCTAATCAGTTTAGGTATATTCGTTAAGTTTCAATAAGTTCAAAAAAGTTCCATACGTGCATATAAGTTTGGTTAATTTTGATTCATTATATTAAGCGAAGAGAGCATAACCTAAATAATACTTCCCCCGTTTAGAAATAGTTGCACCATTTGTATAATGTTTACTATTCACATCTTCAACTTTGATTGTCTTTGGTAATTTATATTTTTTAAAAAACATAGTCATATAAAATCTTGTTAAATTCATCTCAGAAAATATGTTTTTAATATCAACTTTATATAATTTTTACTTACTGATAATTAAAGATATTAATATTCAAAACCATCCATTGGCAAACGTGGAAACATAAAATGGTGCAACTATTTCTAAACGGAGGAAGTGCTTCCTAAATCATTTGTTCTCATAGTCACTAAATTTAAATTGTAACTTATAATCTTTGGAAGACCTAAAATAAAAATGTTTCGAAACGATTAAACAAACAGGGTAGAAAATAAAAGAGCTTGGCTACTTGAAAGTTATGAGCCTCTAAATCAGGTTTTATTTAAACAGACATATTTTAAGCTAGATTCTTTCTATCAGGGGAGGGGGGGAAAAGATTGTATAACTTTACATGTATTATCGGATACAGTAGAAAAGATATTGTACAAGACTGACACCGTTAGATATGCTTCCTCACCCAGTGTATGCCATGAAATTACTGCCTGAGCAAAGACACCCAAAGCTAAAATTGCAATCATGAGATTGATAGCTTCTTAAAGCATGAATAAAACAAAGAAGAAAACCCAGGAAATTTCTTTTACTGAAACCACTCGTAAAATACAAAGATTGGCGCATGCGTGTCCTTTGCAGCTGCGTGACGAATTGTGTCCATATCAGTCTAAAGGCACGGTTGCTCCACCAAACACATTCCAGCAACAGCTGTTTCTGATAAATACCAAGTGTTTTCTCTCATATCCTAGGGTTTACTTAATCAACGGGAACCTCTACCTCCATCTTCAATTCGGAATTCGCAAAAATCTGTGGAGGGTCAGAAATTACTCAGATCATGTACAGAACAGAGTAACGTAGTGTTCAGTTCAATTTGTTTTAAATTATGAATATTGAAGTTAAGAATACTTTAAAATATGTTCAGGTAGATCTCAATAAGTTTAACTCATAATGACAATAACTTCCAATGAGTTCAAATAGGTCAAATACAGTTAAACGAACACACACTAAGAGAAAGAAGTGGCAGAGACCACCCAAAATTCAGTAGAATAATTGGCGGAAGTGCTTTTTTGTATAAACTTGGCAGAATATGGAGCCATACCAAATAGTTATCATTGCTTATTCACCAAAATCAGCATGCCTGAGTAAATCACAGAGGCCTTAGCTTAATAGGTGAATCTGAATGGACTATCATGACCAATATGACTACGTGAGGGAAAAGTATGATGCAAAGAAAACAGACTTGATAAAGTCATATAATAGTCCATCTAATAATGATAAATGACAAAAAAATATTATACAGGAAATAAAACAAGACAAAGGTTTCTCAGTTCTCACTCTCTAAGAGATCAACAAAAAGTTCTTTTGCTTTCTAAGAATGAATGCAAGTAAACACAGATAAGTTTATTGCCGAACCTTGTGCATAAGGGTCATTTACTCAAATAATAATATTTATATAAAACCCTAATGTAATCAAGTATGTCCAAACACAGGCTGAATACCATTGCAATGAAACACATCAACTTTGCATTCTCCTGTGTTTGGAATGTTGAAGACTCTGAGAAAAATACTTCAGTAAATGGAAGTTCAGCTTCCCAGTTCATTCAACAGTTTATATTCAGACTGCTCTTTGTCAACTTTAGAAAATATCCAATAAAGGACGTCACTAGAAAGGAAACTTCCTACTAACAATTAAAATTGCATTAAAAGAACTGATGTCAAGGATGCTAGAAGGGCAGCATAGCACAACTGCACAAGACAGCAGGGGCCGACATTGGGGTATATATATATATATAGAGGTAAGATCCACTGAAAACTAACTGAAAACTGAAAACCGACATTTTTGCTCATTTTGCAGATTTTTGCTCATTTTATGTTTTTTGCTCATTTCATGTTTTTGCTCATTTAAAGAAACTTTTGCTCATTTTAGCAAACTTTCGCTCATTTTACGAAGTTTTTGCTCATTTTACAAACTTCGTTCATTTTATGTTTTTTTGCTCATTTTATGATTTTGCTCATTTTAAAAAACTTTTGCTCATTTTACAAATTTTTGCTCATTTTATGTTTTTTGCTCATTTTATATTTTTGCTCATTTTAAGAACTTTTTGCTCATTTTATCGTTTTGCTCATTTTAGGAAACTTTTTGCTCATTTTATGTTGCAGTTTTCAGTTTTCAGCATAAGGAGTGGTTTTCACGTGATCCTATTCCTATATATATATATATATATATATATATATATATATATATATATATAATAAACACAATCATTATACTAACCATGATTGAACTCTGATGCATAAATAGCAATTATAGTTTTTTTTCTCTTTTTTTTTTTTTTGGCAATGGGGAATATAAGAACTCTCAAGATTCAATGTAACATACATCTAACAATATTAACAACTGATCAGGAACACTTATAAATTTTTTATCCTTATCTTAAGCACACAGAAGACAAGAAGTCAAAATTATGAGTTACTATAATCACATATGGGTCCATGACATATAAAATCTAGGCAACTTCCAAGATGAGAAGTGGCAATGACGCCGAATTCTTAATCACTCCCTGTGATATAGTAAGATATGTGCAGATTATACCTTAACAAAGTCATCCAGAAGCAGATAAGATTCCCTTGTGTAGCCAGCTTCCTGCAACAACTGCGTCAAAACCTCCTAGGGCAGAGAAAACAAGACATCAGGAACCAAATGAAGCTTTCCCTTTATATACACAAGCATAACATACAATATAGCGAGGCCTATTTAGAGGATCAAAAACATCCTAGAGATTATTAGTCTTTCCATGTTATATAGAAGTGCTTGTTACAAGATAAGAGTGACAATCAATGCAGCAAATAGTAGAGTTGATGCTCCTTCCAAAAGATCATCCCAATTTGGGCAACTTAAGGTTTTACATTTTTGAAAGAAAAGCCCACCTTTCATTTGCATTAATGATTCCATATAGATCCAATACTTTATTAAAGAGTGAACTGCAATATGTAGCTTAACTGCACTTAGAGGAGTTCAAAATATTTATTACTACTGAAAAATGACAGCTGCCTTAGCACGTACCAGATGGACCTAAATAGTGGCACTAAAAGCCATACAGCTCATTTGACATTGACTACATCAAGGATGGCTCAATTGGAAGTGTGATTCCACAAATGAGGTAAACAATTGGCACATCATCAGGCAGGAGTGATGCCTATGTCAAAAGGAAGCAGCAATTGTCTTTCTTTTTGTTTTTTTTTTTTTTTTTTTTTTTTTGCTGTGTTATAGATCATGGAATAGAAGAGCTAAAGGATGGTATTTCAGTACCTTGATATTAGAGAGTTGTAAGGGAAGACATTACGGTACAAGGAAAAGGCAAAAGGCAGTGCAGAAAGATTGTATATATTATGTGGCCAGTTGGGCACTAAACAAAGCCACGCAAAAGAAAGCAATTCCAAAGCAAGTTTTAAGGAGAACAATTTCAGACTTCATCAAATTCTCATGAATGATCCAAAAAATTAATAAGCACTATGAGTTTCAGAAACCAATGACCAGAGTACATGATCAATGACATCTTTTTTGTCTGTTCTCAAGAAAGCTAATGGCACAATAAAGTATGTTCCACTATATTAGTTGTAAAGCAGCAAACAGATCATGCCTTTCTGTTCCTACAAAAGGCCTTAGTAATGCCCTTCTGCTTTAATAGAAATGAAGGCAGTATCATAAATTACTTGTATTTACACGTTATTTCATTGCCCTGGAGGGGATGGCTTGTATGAGGAGCCCCAATTTTTCACCTAGTTTTTCACCCGGGTTATACATGAAACAGTCGAAGTGACTATGGAAGTTCTCGACTGAAAGAGAAAAAATCTTGGTAGGGGTAAAGCAATTTCCGCCCTAGTTTTTCACCTGGGTGAGGGTGGCTTTGCTACTAAATCTCTTGCTCTCCCACCTTACATCAAACAAATCGTTTCACCATATCATAAAGATTTCACTATGAACTATGCCCTCTGTCCCACAAACACTACCTGTCCTGGGTTGTACTGGGTTAATTCCCCTAATTACCCAATACCGTAGGCGTATTCATTACTCAGGTCAACTAATGCCAATCATCAATGACTTGTGTTAATTTAACTGTTCTTAGGATGCGTCTTTTGACTAGAAGGGTTATTGTGAGATGAAAGAAGCAACTAACAGAAGGAGTTCCTTCAATTATCTACATATTTTAACCATAATGGAATAATTAAAGCAAGAGTCTTTGAATTAGTTGCCAGATGATCTCGCTATACAAATGTAAACATCGACTCCAGTGGTATGTGGTAAAACTGTAAATACCTCTCTTTGCTCCTTAGACATAAATGTACCAGTCATGTCCTCTAGCACTTCTAAGATGTCATTGAAAGTCACCTTTCCATTACCATCTGAGTCATAAACCTTGAAAATAACTGCAAAAGAGACAAGAGGTTGTTTATTATAGCTACACACTGGACCTTGGAGCTTCCACAGGTGTCAACAAAAGATACATTTGTGTCCTAATCCAAGTTTAAAAGAACATCAGTACAAGTGATAAAACAGCACAGCAAACAAATTTTGCGATTTAATGATTTCTAATTTCAACTTTGGACGCCAACTAACAAGAAAGACAATTGATTTTGAAAGATGGTATAATCCAGCCCAAATCTCTCCCAAAAATAATGAACATGTTTACACTGGTAATTTCTCCAGTACCAATGATCCCCGTTAAAACTCCAACAAGTATTCTGCAATTTTTTCTAGTATCTCTTCACTTATGCTCCTAGTGATGACCATTATCTCCACCATCACTTTTAGGGAGAGAGGGGCAGACAGAGATACTTACGTGTAGCTTTCTGCTCAATGCTTGCTTTGGCACTAAATGCAGATAAGAATGCAACAAAATCCTTAAAGTTTAAACCATCCACCATCTTCAGCATCCTCTGCAAAGAAAGATACCACAAACGCATGCCATCAATTTAGTGAATAATTCTAATCAATAATTAATACATGACTGGGAACGTGAGTATGATATCAAAATCAACATATTCAATACCTGAGCTAAAGGGTTCATTGCAAACTCTGGCACAGACATGAATTCGTCAGCCGAAATAAATCCTTTGGCACTCCGATCAAGTTGACAAAATCTTTGATACAAGGAGACTATATCTTGCTGATTGACTGATTTCAAAACATATAGCACATGTCAAATTTCAACTTGTATCCCAACAAAATATTGCATTCTAGAAAAAGTTACCAAAACGAACAAAAAACACCCACATAGTTTATTGCAGTGCTCTTGAACTTCTTCAATATCATATTGGGTAAGCGTCGATGGAGCATTACCCATTTGCTTCCTTTTCTACTGTTACATAACAATTTGTCAAAACTTAACCATTGCCCAGTAATTATCTTCAAAGAGTCACAAAAAGTTAGTCAATTTGGAAGAAAAATAAAACCCATCCAGTTCCTCCACAACAATAATTTCCCACACAGACTCTCCCTCCAGTGGCGGATCCAGGATTTGACGGGAAGGGTTAAGGATAAGATCGAATCAACAAATTGAATAACACAAAATCCAATGCCAAAATTAAACTATCAATTCGAATTAACAATAATTCAAGGGGCGGAGATTCCACAACTCCATCATCATTAAGTGATGCACAACATAAAAAATTTCACTTCCAATAATTCTAAGTTGTTTGATTAACTAATACACTAGCTAATTGCACATTTAACAATTTAATTCCAAAATGACAGTATCGTATCCAATAACTAAACCCCCAAAAAAAATTTTTTTTTTTTCTTAACATTACCACTGAAAAAAAAAATAGATAGATCAACAGACAAATACTGAATTCTTATTCAAATATGTGTAAGCTACAAATATTAATTTTAAAACTAATAGAATAATTATCCCTAAACAAACCTTCAATTAATTGGAAGATCCAAAATACCTGTCTCTGAAAACAGATAATTTTTGCCCCAAATCTTTTATATCTTTTTTCTCACTCTTTTATTCTGATCTTCAAATTGTGAAATAGGTAATTTGATGCTGGAAATCCAAAATTGTGTAGGGTGATTTGTGAATTTTTTAGAGAAAAGTAATTGGGAATGGATGAATGTAGAGATAAATCAGAAATGTATATTGTAATCGAGAGTTAGGGTTACATCTTCTATTTGCGGTTTGGTTCTTTCAACTAAAAAATAAAAACAGTTGGTTCTCCAGGAGTGGAGACTGCTTAGTTTTGACTTTTGAATCAAAAATTATGTAACTGTCTATGTTTAGTGAACAGTTTAATCTATTTAGTGACTAGATTAATTCATTTATGTAATCATATTATTCAATCTATTTATTCACTAGTTTGATTCATTCGGCAAGATTGCCGAGTTTTTTTAAATAATATTGTCGGTTGTAATTCGAGATTCAAAAGTAAATAAAAGGAAGGAGAAGAGAAAAGAGTAAGAGACGAGTAGGTTGGTGCGAGATGTTTTGGAATATTATTGGGTTTGAATAAAATGGAATGGGTTTAGTAGGAGAATGTACGCTTGAGTTTACATATAATTAGACGGCTTATTTTGTGAAATAAAAAATAACGGTTCCTTTTCCCCTTTTATTTTCAGTTTTTAATTCATTTTCTTGTTTTGTTTAATAAATTAGTCTCTCTTTATGAGATCTTTTCAAACCCTGTTATGAGGTTTTTAGTTTCTGTTTTGAAAATCTCTTTCTCCCCTATGGGAGTTGTGAGTATGGTTTTTTTGTTTTTAGGTATGAGAAATTGTTCTCATTGGTTGAAGTTCGAGACTCAACATGAAGGTATTAGAATCTCGGATGCGGTGAACATGATTCGGTCAAGAATGTTCTTCCCAAACTACATTAGAATGATAGACTTCCTCATCAATAGTCGATTGATTCAACAAATACAAGGGGGATGCGCTTGTATTGCTTCGATCCGGTTCATTGTAGTTCCTTCGAAGATGAATTTGATTTAGCCTTGTTTAATTGTATTTTGTTTTTCTTTAATACCTATTGTAGATGCTAGTTTGGCCTTCAATTAATGAATTTTCGCTTTAAAAAAAAAAAAAAAATTTGGGTGGCATTTGGCTTTTGCTTTTTCCTTATGGTCAAACACTCTGGAAAAGAAAAGGTATGATAACTAACATTCGAATCCAAAAGTTAAAAACCGATTTTATGGCGTTTAGCTTATGTATATATTTTGTATTAAACAACCAACATCAACGAATTTACCAAATAATATTATGAACATTCAATAGTCAAACAACCAAGAGTGCATTTATCATGCACCCGTTTCAAGTTTTTGGTTATTACTATAATGTAATACTCCATCTTGTTTTTACTAGTTTACCGATTTTATTTTTTGGATTGTCCCTTACTAGTTTTTCCTTTTTTTTTCTTTCTGTTTTTTGAATGCTTCCACCAATTGTTTATTATTATATTTACTTCATCACGCACTCCACTTTCTTGGTCCACAACATTAACTTCAATCTAAAAGACTAATAAATTAATAGAACCGGAGGGAGTAATAAAGCTGTATAATAGTCATGCTTATATTAAACTTGGTCAAATTTGGGAACCGGTAATAAACGACTTGAAAACTATCTTATCTCGATTTAATATTTTTTCTTAGTTATTACACTTGCACTCATCACATATCTCTTTGGAGAATCGAAACTGCACCAAATAGTCCAAAGTGATTCTTAATGAACCACACAAATTGCGCAAAATTTTAAGGTTCAAGATGAAACCGCAAACTCATGGCCTATTTATATAATTAGCTAAATTTTTATTTTCTAGAGTTAATAAAATTGTTTACCTTATACAGATCCCAATCTTAATTTTCTTTATAAAATCAGGATATACAACCTTAATTAAAATTTACCCAAGTACAGTTTTTTCCTACTCATGTTTGCTAGAAAAATATAATGACGTTTTTTGTGCGTAAATGAAATACTTAATCGCAAGGTAGATGAGATTCGATCCCATTCCTCAAGATTTTACCAACTAGGTAGATGACTTCCGCAAAACGTTGTTGAGAAAGAGATAGAGAGTGTGCGAGAGTGCAGCAGGGGTTGGGTTGAATTAATTTGGCAGGAACCCAGTTGAGGGAAAAACTCCAAAACGTCAACCACCTACCAAAGTCCTCTCCTTTCCTTTCTTTGTTTTTCTGCAATTTCTCTCTTTTCAATTCCTCAAAAACCCCCTTTTTAATAATCTAGGTTCCCTATTGTAGAAGAAACTTCTTCTTCCGTGCATATTCTCTTCCTGAATTCATTATAATTCCACCTAAGATCACCTAAATCACGTCACTTTTCTTGCAATTCTTCCAATTTCTAAACTTGGATCAATCTCCATTTTTGTGGGTAATCATCACTTTGTTCCTCAAGAAAGATTTTTTTACCAGAATTTTAGCTTTGTGGGTCTGTTGATTTTGACAAGTTTAAGTCAAAATTCGAGTTGGGTTGTTGAAAATTTTGGATTTTTAATTGTTAATTTGGTGGGTTAATTGAAGAATTAAAAGAATGGATACAAGCAGAAGAGCAGTTGAATCATACTGGAGGTCTCGAATGATTGATGCAGCAACTTCTGATGAAGATAAGGTCACTCCTGTTTATAAATTGGAAGAGATTTGTGAGCTTTTAAGATCTTCTCCTTCTGGTATAGTGAAGGAAGTTTCTGAATTTTTGTTGAAAAGGCTTGATCACAAAAGCCCTATTGTTAAACAGAAGGTAAACAATTTCATGTTGTTTTTGGTTCAATTTGATTAAGGCAGATCTAGTTGTATGATTATTATTTTTATCATAGGTTAATTTTTTGTGGTAAACTTTTGATTTAATTCTGCTGCAATTGTTGAAGAAGTTTATTTGGAGACAACAAATTGATATTTATGGCATGTTGAGATCTTGGTTAGCTTATTTGGTATATATTGCTTTGGTAATTTGATGGTACTTATTATGTTTATAGGCTTTGAGGGTGGTTAAGTATTCAGTTGGGAAATCAGGTGCTGAGTTCAGGAGAGAAATGCAAAGGAATTCAGTGGCTGTGAAGCAGCTACTTCATTACAAGGGGACAGCTGATCCTCTGAAGGGGGATTCTTTGAACAAAGCTGTCAGGGAAACAGCTCAAGATACTCTTTCGGCGATATTTTCGACGGATGATAACAAACCTGCTGCAAGTGAGGTAACCCATAAGAGGATGGAAGGGTTTGGGAATACAAGTTATGTGATGCCACCAGAAGAGAAGAAGTCATTTCTTAGTGAGGTAGTTGGTCTTGGAAGTGCTTCTATAAAACAAGGGCTGAATACCTTGGCCCAAGCGCATTCACAATCGTTTAAAAAGAATGATACGGGCAGTTATAGGGGTCCAACGTTGAATAGATCATTGACTGTTGAATCGGACCACTCGGAGAGGTATGATAAAAGGAGTTATCATGGTGGTGGTCAAGGTAATTCGTCTATTACAAGGAATGTGGCATCTGGACCCTGGGGACAAGATTCAAGGACAGTTATCACAGAATCGACCAATGTGGATTCTAGTTCTAGTTATGGTGAGAGTAAGACGCGGGAGGAGAGGTTTCTAGAGACAATTGTGACATCTGGGGGAGTGAGGCTGCAGCCTACACGAGACGCTTTACAAGCTTTCTTAGTCGAGGCCTCTAAGATGGATGCATTGGCTTTAAGTCGTGCACTTGAATCAAAACTTCAGTCCCCTAATTGGCAGGTATGATCTTTTTATGTTCTTATGCCTCTTTTTTTTTTTTTTTTTGGTAAAAGATGGATGATTATTTCGCTAAATATGACATGCTTTGATGTTTAATGACCAGAACTAATCAAACCATTTACATGGTGTAGTAGGCTCCACCTATGCGCCTTAATTTTTTTGTTGTTGGGGGGGTGGGGGGTGCTATGTATGTTGCCTGATCCAGAAACTGTAGTGAGATACCTTCCTTATGGGCCCTAATGCATTGAGTGGCTTTTCAGATATTTTTTGTTTATTAAGCTGTTTTATCTGGGGTCCAAGCATGTTTGGGATCACAGTAGTATTTTTAATCAACCTACTCTTCTGCCAAACAATAGAAAGTAGACTTTTGACTCATGGCAGTTGTCAATTTTTTCCTCTACATGTTAAAAGACCGGTTGAATCTGCAAATAATTGGATAATGGGCTGGGTGTGGACTGTGTAATCCAGAACTATGGCTTAATCTCTTGGGTAGACTTCATTCTGTAATGGCTTTTACGATTATTTTTTCAGGTTCGGACAAAAGCAGTTTGTGTCCTTGAAGCAATTTTGAGGAAAAAGGATGATGAGCATTTTGTTATTATGGCTTCTTACTTCACTGAACACATAGATTTGGTGATCAAATGTTCGGAGTCTCCTCAATCTTCATTGAGAGAGAAGGCAAACCGAGTAAGTCTTAAGCTTCTAAATCCTGAACTATTCTGCTCGATTCCGTTCTTTTTTCTTTGATGTTATTAGTGTTTGTCTTCTCATTAATGTCAATATAAGAAATTCCATTGCAAGACATTAGATTATCATTGTCCTTGTAATGAGATTTGTCATGTGTGCAATGTGAAAACTCCCTATATCACATCTTTTACAAAAGTTTACACTATTATATATCTCCAACTAACTGAGTGAGCATGTTGAAATAATGCTTTCCTGCCTAACAATCCTTGTTAAGTCCGCTATTAATTAGAGAATTCCTAGACTTCTTTGTCTTTTAGTTCGTGTGAAGCACTGAAACGTTCATAGGGTCATGTATGGAACTTACTGGAAGGGGAAATCTTTGAAGTCCTTACGAAGTGGAACAAAATGCTTTCAAAGTGTCATCTGAAAGTTGAAATGTTTCGGCTTTTCAGAACATCTAAAAC
Source organism: Beta lomatogona (assembly GCA_947646795.1). Taxonomy (NCBI): domain Eukaryota; kingdom Viridiplantae; phylum Streptophyta; class Magnoliopsida; order Caryophyllales; family Amaranthaceae; genus Beta; species Beta lomatogona. Next base: position 488,131 of record CANSNZ010000247.1, on the reverse strand, counting down.
TGTTTCTGACTAAACTTTGCGAAATAGGATTGATCTTCATTCTTCCCTTTTTTCCCCAGAACACTTCTAGAAAAAGAAAAAAAAACTTACAAAACCCTAGATGTGAGCTAGCCCAATTATCTGGCTTATTTGTTGTTAAGTTCCAGACTATCATGTGCAACTCGCCAGAACTTCCTGTCTGTCAGACTCTATGGCTCCTGCCAAGCAGATCTGTCAGCCTCCTTTCTCTTGGTTGAAATTTATTGTTCCTTTTCTTTTTCTGAAACTAGTATATGCCCTTGTCTATGTTGTCGACATGGTGCAGTCTTACTCTTTAGACAACTGGATACTTGGAAAGTTGGATGTTACTAACTTTTTGCTATTTGGGCCAGATTTACCTAATTGTTGTCTCTCTCATTTTCCGATTTTCGAGAAAATCTAGGGGTCAGCGTCTTCTTCCTAGAATTTACCTCTTGAATTCTATATCATCTTTTATGCAGGTCTTATTAATAATCTCTTTCCAAACTCTTTTCTAAATGATTTTGCTTTAATCTAGGGTTTAGTGCCTCTCTAGCTTTACATAGTGATTATTTAAATTTAGGTTCTGTTTTCTTTATGGCAGATAGGTTCCATTTTTTGAATGAAGTCCCTTTTCTTTATTTTATTTTTTCGACAGGATTCCTTTATATTGAAAGTGAGGGCTTTTGTAAGTTTGGAATTTGGTTCCCCCCCTCCCTTGTCTTACTGAAAACAATCATATTTACAACAAATTACACCACTTCTGGAACTTTTTCAATCGTAGTCTAACTCTTAAAAAGCTAGACAAAGACAACGTTATCTTTTGAGTTACGACTTACGAGCTACCATATCCCCTTTTGCATGAGAGAAAGAAATGTAAGAAATTTTGCAGCATACTTGAGGTTATCCAAACAATGCAACCATAAGCTGGCTGTTCTATCGTTGTTTTTCTTGAGATGGATGCATGAAATCAACATTTGGAGTTAGTGTACGTAAGATTTTAAGTGACACTTACTGAATAAGATTTTACGTTTATAACCATGTTGGATTATTAGATCAGGGTAATTAAGCGTTGGAGTAATAGGTGATAGCTAGCTGATACTTTTATATGGAGGAACTTAATTGGATATTTTGGACATTCTGAATAAGCCTCAGTTTTGGACAACTCTTCTGATTAATGTTCTAAATATATTTTGGTTAAAATTTAATTTTGTTTTGGTGTTTGGCGCTTGTGTTATCTCTAGCGCCTGAGAAAACAGAGGATATAATTTCCAAATGCTTTATTGGTGGGCTATGGCTATTGTTAAAATTCTTTTTTTTTTTTTGGTGTTTAGCGCTTGTGTTTTCTCTAGCATTTGAGAAAACAGAGGATATGATTTCCAAATGCTGTGTTGGTGGGCTATGGCTATGTACATCTAGATCTCCCAACTTTAAGAAGCCGCCAAAGGTGGAACACAATTACATATTTTGTGGTGTTGTATGCACCACATCTGAACTATCGAGTGTCTGAGTATGTTGATGAGTATGACTATTTCAATAAGAATTTATGCTTTCTATTTATTTTTATTTTCCACTTAGTATTCACGGTTAATCTACAATTGCGTGAATGCGTGATATACAAAACTCATCAAGATATCACATGTCCTTTGGGGTTAGTAGTAGTACAGATATATGTTTGTTATACTAGCTACGCACAATTTCAATGCTTATTAGGGGAACTGAAAGAAATCAGTTGTTACTCCATCGCTAATTATTTTTCACATTCCTTTTCGAGAAGTCCCCAAAATTCTCCTCGGAGTCTTAGATTCTCTCTCTCTCTCTCTCTCTCTCTCTATATATATATATATATATATATATATATATATATATACACTTCGTTTTTTTCTATTGCAACAATCTAGTTTGCACGCTTGCCAATGTACAACTTCAACTATTAATATCTTTAACGACTTTTTTAGTAAAAATTATACAAATTTGATATTTTGAAAGTATATATTGAGACGAATCTAACAAGGCCCCACATGATTATTTTTCCTTACGTTTTATCACAATAGATAGTTAAAGGGTGGTGAGTGAATAGTTTAAAAATCTCATTGTTGCAATAGAAAAAGAATGGAGGAAGTATATATGTATACACTACGTATTTATATCCGTCGTCTCTTACTTTTCTTTTCTCTTTATCCATTTTTTCTTATGCTTTGTCTCTCTAGTCTACCCTTTCTCTTACTTTATTCAAATGTTCTATCTTATGTATGTTTTATCTATTCACTTCCAAAGTTTTTTTATTCACATATAACAACTTTTTGTAATCTTTGTGCCAGAGCAAAGTGTGAAAATGTACAAGGATGGCGGGAATATTGCATTTAGTTGATCCAATGGGATTGAGTCTAAACTGAAAGGAAAATAGATGAGAGATTTAGAAAGTAGAGGCTATTATCGAGAATAATTGTTTAGTTGAAAATAAACCAAAATCCACCCTGTCCCCCCTTTTCCTTCATCAGATTCTATGACACCATTCCACCACAAGCACCCTTTTACCTTCGCTTTGTTTCCTACAGCATAGCCTTGGCCACCTCTCCTAGTATCCTTTCATCTGCCTAATACCCAAATTCACTTACTGTTCTTGACTTATTTTCTCTTTTCTCAGCTTTCTGATACTGCCACCACGGCTCCCACCCTTCTCACTTGTACACACATACAAATTATTTTCCTTTCAACTTGAGCTCTCCTTTCCTCAGGCTCCATCCTGTCATTCCTCATTGCAACCACCATTAAAGACCTCATCTTTCTCCATCATTGTACGAGACCAAATCTTGCTCCAACTTTGACTCGCATGCACAAGAAGATGGAAAGTTGGGGTGAACAACATCCAATTTTCAGCAAAGTGATGCTGAACATTAACATAACAGTGTCTATTTCTCTGGAAGGAGGGGGGGGTGGATATTGGTGTTGCTTCTATCTCGGAATGTAGCTGGAGCTTCGAGAAGATGTGAGCGGGTAGGGAAGGAGAAGAAATTAAGAAGAAAGAGAAAAAGCTATGGAGGAAGGGAAGGCTGACAGATGTGTGATAGCACAAATGAGTAAAGAGAGATTTTTACTGCTATCTGAAAATTTTCCCATTTTGGCTAAATAGGAGCCCCTGTTCCATACTTCCATGGCACAGGTTACTTTTACTAGCGGGGCTTGAGAACTGCTTGGGAGCAACGGACTTGGCCTTTTCTTTGGCAAACGCTGCTGGATGGTTGGCTATCGAGTGCTTCCCTGTTTTTTTCTTCTTCTCTCTCTCTTGTTTTTCTATTGGCCTTCCTCTCTTTCCAAATTAAGTATTAGTGGGGCTAGTCATGCCGCACGCGGGCCTATAACTTTAGTGTTTTGACTTCTTATCTTGTGTGGCCCCTTTTTTTACATTTCTCTGTGCAAATTCTTGCCCTTTTTACTAATGACATGTCCTCACTATCTGTTTATTTGCCATGCAGTTAGTAGGCTTGTTTATTTTCTAAACAAAGTTTGATTGAAGAAATTGAAAAGGCATAATTATTTTTATTAATATGTGTCTTTGATTTTAGAATCTTCTCATGCCCGACTCTCAAATCTGCATCGGAGTCGGGTACCTGTATGCTTGTCTGAGCATCATAGCTGGAAGACCCTCTAGTATCAAAATGGAGAAAATGTCAACCAAACACTTAAAATGTGAAAATCGAATTCCCACTGAACCCCACCCCCCAGAAAAAAAAGCTCATGTAAAACATCAGTACTTGGTTATCTTAAATACTCTCCTTTTTGGTATGTTTCAAATTGTCCCTTCTAAGTATATTCGTTGTATGCATTTTATGACTGCTCCCTATAAAGTTCCTATTGGTTGTTTTCCTCTTTTTATCCTTTAAACTCTATGATAAATTAAAGAACAAATACTTGAAATCAAGGGGAGTAGTAATGATCCCAATGGTAGTATTTTGTGGATATGAAGCTATATGCTCTTTTATATGGGGTTTGATATGGATTGAACCCTTGAAATTTCAGGTTTTAAGTCTCATGGGTGGCGAGCAGACTGGAAATGCATCAGAAAGGCCTACAAAAGTTGAGAAGACTGTGGTTGAGATGCCTGACCTGATAGATACAGGAGATGATGATTTGCTTGGAGAAGATCCCAAGGAAAGCCAAAATGAGCAACTTGTTGCAAGCAAGCCATTGTCATCTTCTCTCTTAATTGATGATTTATTTGGGGATGTTACAAGCAGTGATATGAGTAAGAGTGAACTTAGAAGTGACGATGACCCATTTGCTGATGTTTCTTTCCATACGGATGAGGACAAAAACCAGGGGAGCGACCTCTTTGCTGGGATGGCTGTTGGAGAAAACTCTATCACTGCTGAAGCATCAAGGAACAACGGTCTTGATCCTTTCGATATTTTTGGGTCCTCAGAACCCTTGCAGACGCAAGGGATCCACACAAATGATGTTAACAATCTAATGGGGGGTTTATCTATCAGTGGAAATGGCTCAATGACAAACGAGAAAACAACCTATCCTGCTGCATTTTCTGAATCTGTGTTCTCAGGTTTGAACTCAAATCCTGTTTCTCAAGGGTTGAACGATTCTCTAAGCAGTGGATTTGATTCTCAGAAAGCTAGCGAAAATTCAAATCCTATGTTTCCCATGAGTGCTATTCCATACAGTATGCCCCCTGGAATGTTTAATCAGCTTTATCCTGCTGCACAAGTTAATTATGGTGCCATGGGTGGGTTCCTTGCTCAGCAGCAATTTATGGCAGCTATGGCCAATTTGCAGTCTCTAGGCAACTTAAATTCCAATAATGTTGCTGGAACATTGGGTGGGAATACTCCCACTCTTCCTGATATATTCAATGCAAGCGTACCTGCTCAAACATCGACTGTTACAATGAATGCTCCGAAGGAGGAGACAAAAGCTTTTGATTTTATCACGGTAAGAACAATTATCTACTATGTTTCTGTGTATTTGTTTTAGATCATACTTTGACCTTTTGTAATTTATGTCAAAAAAATTGTCACTTAGATGTAGTCATTTCCATGAATCAAATTGATCGTTATGTGCTGTTTGCTTAATACTTTGGCAGGATCATTTGACACAAGCTCGTGATCCTAAGAGGGTGATTTAATTCTGCTGATTTAGAAGGAAGACTTCAACCAATATTCATTCAGGCAAAGCTTTGTTGTGGACGCGATCAATTTCCATATAGATTTGGGACCAGATAATTTTTTTCGCAATAAAGTTGCAGCGAGATAAACTTGATACTGTCAAGTATTTCCTGTGATGTGTTGTTGTAGTCATAAGAACACAACAATCTTATAAGCGCAAGGGTAAAAAATCTCTTGGCTTTGTGCAAAATTTGTAAGTTTAGGAAGGATGAGGGTGTGCTGTGCAGTTAGCTATTTTGCTTTGTTGATGAAACTTTTTTGACGCTAGATTCAGTTTATATATTTTTTTTCTTTCCAGATAACAGTTATGTAGAGCTTTCCAAATTTGCTCTTTTTATCTTTGTGCGTGTAGCACGATATAATTGACTAATAACACTTTGTTGGTCATAATAACGCACAACAGTAAAAAAAACTAAGACACTGGTCAATAAGCAATCTTATAACAAGTTTTGTAATGAGTAGTACGTTTTTTTGACATTAGACTATTCAAAGAAAACTTGCAATATATAGTTTTCACTTATATAAAAAAAAATTAGGTAATTATTATAGTCAAATTGTTCACAAAATTTCTGAGACTTTATAAAGTATGTATAGCTGTAGGATCCATAATCTTAATCACTACTGAATAACATGTCTCACTGAGGCTCTAATAATCATTTATGTATCCAACTATTAAAGGCATTGAGGGTAGGGGTTCCCCTATCCTCCCCCCAAAGTTGTTAAAATCGAGATTCCAGTTTGAATCGGAAACGACCTTTAGAATCGTATCGTAAAATCGAATCTTCATTGAATGTACTAAAATTATAAGTTAAAAAACCTAAAAATTGGAAAAAATAGTTGTTTACCACTATATTGGCAATAACTAACAATATAAATCTATTATTTTCTTTGTTAGCATGATTTAAATTTGCGAGGTTTTCGCTAATCAAAAGAAATGTATAGAATCGTGTAGAATCGTGAATCGAATCGTCTACCATATTTTGAATCGTAAAATCGTAAGATTTTAAGATTTGAATCGCGATTTTAATAACTTTGCTCCCCCCTACTTCCCAAGGACCTTACCCACGTAGCTGGACCGGATCAACTAGTGCAGGATATTGATCGGGTAGAAGACCAGTGGTATAGCAAAAGAGGTCAAAAGTAAATAAAACATAGTTCAAAGGCTTGCTGAGTTTTTATTTTTGTAGCATCGAATGTATTCCTACCAGTAGAGATAACATCCATTGTTTTGGTATATGAACCAAAAATTCCAGTAACTTCTACCTAATCAAAAAATTTCAGACTGGGTTCATTAACGGCTATGTAATATAGCAAAGAATACACCAGTACTTAGTCACAGTAAAACCCTGAACTTCCAATGACTGGTTTCCTCATCATTTGGCTGCCAACTTGCATCCCCTAAACCAGCAACGGTGAGTCTCGAAATTTTTCCTATTTGTTGCTCTCCTTTCCTTCAGAAGCTTCTGCTTCATTATCCTTGCGAAACCCAAGCTCAGACATGTCTTGCTTTGCCATTAAGTTCCTGCATAAACACAACTACATTCATCAGAAAATTTCAAAGAAAAGGGAATGAGAAAAAGGAAAAGGAAAAGACAGGAAGGCAGCAAACTCACTTTTCCATTCGGCACTGCAGATATTTCTTTGAAAATTCTTTACATTTTCCTGAATTATGGCCAGCAGTTTTTAGACAAGTAAGATACTCCTTTTTCTCCTGCAATAAAGTCCCACACATGAACTCATCTGTCAAATACACAAGATTAAAAAAAAAAAAGGTACGTATGGCAACAAACAATCAACAAGAAGTACCAAGTCGCATTCATGCATATGATCCAGAGGAAAGACTCCTTTTTCTGGGGGCACTGGTCTGGCACCTCTTGTCCCACCAAATGCACCACCTGTGAAGAAAAACTAGCACTATTTCAGCAACAGAAATTTCTTCCTTCCGCCCCGCCCCAACGAAGAAGGTTAAAAAACGAGTATGTTCTCTCCTGTAACAAAATTGGCTATTATTATATCTCATCCGTATCAATATTCATCATCGAGATTACCCAGATGGCCAAATCCCCTCTAAAGATACTTGTAGTAGACCTTATCCCACAATCACATAAGAGACTTGTAGAGAACTTATCCCAGAATCACAGAGAATTAGTTCCTAATTAACCTTTCATCAAGTACGCTAACGATGTCTAAAAGTTTCATAGTAAGAAGGAACTAAAGTTAAACAATCATTTCATCTAGCTGATCATCATCCATAAGCTAATGTTCATTTCTAATCGAGTCAAAGATCCATAGTTCTTTCACTTTTGAATCATAAGGTGTTGATTCAAATAGTTCACTAAAGTATAAAGCTGCTGCTTTAAGTCATTCTGAAGTAGCAGGCTTCAGTTGCTAAGAGTCACTTAGGAATAGCCCCTTAGCCCCTATACTAACCCAAGATTTAAGATCATTACAAGTAAATTATCAGTCATATTAGGACAATCTTATTGGATAATACTTTTGACATTAAAAGAGATTATTGTTGAATTGAATTGTGTTACAGTTAGCAACAGAATGACGGAATCAAGAAAACAAGAAGCCAGAAATTCTGTTGAACCTGCTCATTTATGCTTCTCATGACAAAGTTTTCTCCTTTGGATGTGGACATGTGCAAGTTCAAGTTTTATCATCATTGATCAGTCTTTAAGATTTGGCAAGTGATCACATCTGGGTGGGCCAAAGCAGGAGTTAATCTCATATTCGCTGTGCAGCTTCATAAACTTGGGTTCCTATATTCTCTCTTCGAACAGTAGAAAAAAAGTTGAAAACATGGTCAGCAAACCTCCTTAATGAAGAGGATTAATTAATTATAAGCCATCTCAGCCACTTATTACTTTTCACTCCAACAGAGCGCAAATTTAACCAATAAATAGTATACAATTCTCATTCATATGCACAATGCATATACAATTATTCAGGCACTCATCTCTTGAGTCCAATATCTCTCGCTCCTTTATCCCCTTATGTGGACTTGTTATAATGTTCCATATCACCACCACCAAATCTAAATCAGATGTTTTCTCAAATTTCAATCTGGCATAGCTGTTTGACGTGAACTACAAGACTTTTACTTCAATACCTAAGCGGCTAAGCCCTTTCCTTACTGACCCTAGCAAAACTGAAGAAACTCCAAATCTAGAATTACATCTCAAAGTGTATCTTTGTAAGTTCCCTATCTCCAATAAAATTTCGAAATTCCGCAATTGCTGTAGATAAACTCATCGATAAATGCCCTCAACCACACAAGATCAAGAAGGCACTCTCACCCCAACGCCAACCCACCAGGGAAAAAGATAAAATCCTTGTTTATCTTCAAGTTGAAAGACCCAATGCAAAAATAGTTCTTTTTTTCTAATTCCCCTCTGTTTCTTTTAAATCCTTCTTTAGGGGACAGAAATCATGAGAGCTGTTCTATCAATCCCTACAATTGCAATGAGACATAAGATCTAACAACGGGTAGCATTACTAAAAACCAGCACATTTTAAAAGTAGATTTTACATTACCCACATCTCATTATCATTCATAGAAGCTGTTTAGGCAAAGAAATAACAAAAGATACCAAAGGGGGAAATAGGGGAAAGCAGGGGTATAATTCAGATTTTCTTTTTACATTTCATTGCTCCAAATCCTCGACAAAAGAAGTTGCTAAGGCATAGTAAGATCTAGGAAAAGATTACCAGCACTCATTTCTTCCGTAACTGGCTGAAAATGCGTCCCTCTTCTAGTCTGCAACTGCTCCCAATAAACGGTGGCAAAAATAATGAGGGGTTGACATTAATATATCAGGGGGATTTAGTTACATGAATAGAAAATGAACCCACAACACAGTGATATGTTAATTCATTATGTCTTCATCCTTCAATATCATGATGGAAATCATGATTTATAGTTTTGCTTTGGTTTATTTTGCTTTTCAAACATTTGAAGTACAATGTACATATATAAAAAAGTAATCACAATTCACAAATCACAATAGCAATCTAGTAATCACAGTTCACAATGCACATTACCAAATCCAACTTAATCAACCACTCTCCCTGTCTCCAGTTAGTAGAAATGCACACAACAATCCAGAAATTTGTAACTGAAAATTTCAATAAAGTAGGGCACATAAAGAAGTTTTTTTTTCCTCCCACAAACATATTGAACTGAATACTAAAAGCTAATATGATAAAAATTATAAACGGAACTTCCGGAAAAAATTATTCAATCCAATTACAATATCAACCACAATCAGTTAGATAAAAATCTATTCAGACAACCTACTATGATCATCCAAAAGCATATCTTCATCTCTCCATTAGCCCAAGCGCCTTCAACGGCAACCTAATTTCATCCTAAACCGACTCTAAAAGCTTCAATACACCTCAAACCCCAAAATCTGCAGTTTCAAAAAACTAATTTTCCAATCCATTACATTCTAATTTTCAAAAAACTTAATTTTCCCAGTAGAGAATTCAAGAAAAAACGCATAAACCAACAAATTTCAGACATAAGAGAGCAACATTGAACAAATTTTAACCAAAAAAATGACTTGTAAAAAACCCTAATTGAATAGCCAATCAATTATGGGAAGACAAATAGTTAGATTAGAAACAATGAAAAAAAGTATGTATCAAGCAAGTAATTACAACGAATTTTTATAGCAAATTGCAGAACAAAACCATCATTTCTCTTGATTTTGAGACCTGACTAAAATCATTAGTTTGAAGTATGAACTAAAAACATCAATTTTAAAATCAGTAATAATTTGAATTTCAATTTGAATTAGAAACCCTAATAATGTACAACAAGTCATCAATTTCAAATAAAACCTTTAAATCAAATCATGATAAATTGAGTAAAGATAATAACCGATTAACGCACATAACAACTGGAAACAAGAAGCAATCAACATTAGATTAAAATTAGGTTACCTTAGTTGGGATTTTGGAATTTGAAATTTGGCCAAATCAGTTGTGCGACTCTGAGAGATGGGCAGAGAGAGAAACAAGTTTCAAATAGTTTCTTCGTAAAAGCATGATATACAGAATACAGTTGTACACATAAATAGCAAATAGGGTGTTAAACTGTTAATTGAATTGAGTAGCTCGTGAGCAATTCAAACTCGACTCGATTAAAATTTAGTCAACGACATATTTGTGTTGGCTTGACTTAAGCTCGCACTCAACTTGAAACATTAACGAGTTGAGTTGAGTTAGTCTAAGTTCGACTCGATAAGCTCATCAACATATTACAATACTCGATAAGCTCATGTCCTATTTGTAAGCTAAACGAAATGACTATCAAAATTAAGAACTTTACATTACATAAATAACGTAATAGATTAATAAAAAAATCAAGGAAACTTTATTGCGAATAATTTAGGGGAACTAATCAAGTATATATCTGCTCGCGAGCAAATCGAGGTCGAGTCGAGTTAGAGAATTTCAAGCTTGACTCGATACATTAACGAGTTAAGTCGGACACAGTTTAGCTTGTGACCACCTCGCTCAATAAGCATCTCTACTCATAAACAACGAGAAAAAAAATTCGTACCATTACTTGTGCCACTCAATCTTATTGGTCGTTTGTTCGATGTTATTTATTCTTTGCCTTATATAGTTTCTTAAAATAGGAAGTTTGTATAAATCTAATAGTATGACTTTTGGAACATCAATCCTTGTTACTTTTAGTTTGTATAAATCTAATGAAATGGACAATAATTATCATTCTATGTGGCTTGCTATTAGCATCTAATCATCACACTCACAAATTGAAATTAGGCATCAAATTCGGCATCGAAATTACAAAATATCTGGAGAGAGAGAAAAGAAAATGAATAGGAAAGGAAAGCAAATGACTTGATACATGTAAATACATGTTGATATTAAACCTAAGTATTCATGATAAAAAAAAATAAGTTGCTAAATTTAGTTCTTGATCTTTTGGTTGTAAGTGTTCCTTTTCTTTAAACTGATCCTCTAGCGCGATAATGGCACTAACCACACTTTATGTGTTCCAAGGGTTTTTCTCAAGAAAATACTCTTTACACTTTTATTTATGGACAATTATCCAGAATTTCAGATAGATGGACAAAATTGGCTACATCTACATGATCTTATCTACCTCCTTATAATCATCAACAATTATCATGATTTTCAGACCTCACTAATCTGGTGGGACTATTAAATTTTCCTATTTTTACACTGTACTATATAATCTATACAAAATCTTAACAAAAGTTATTTAAAAAAAGTATGATATTGATCAGTTTCTATGGCGTTCTGCTGAGCACTTGCGCATTCCGTCTGCGAGAAGTTTAGCAGCTCTATGATGATGAATCTGAATGATAAGTTTGTGTTCCTCAGAAACCCAGAACATCTTTGCTTGTGCAATTTTGTTAAAAAAATTTGATCTTAGGAAGACTTGGGTTGCTGAACTATAATTATAGCAGATTTCTTCGAGCTTCGTCCATTAAACGGAGCAGTTGACTGAACCCGGAAAAAAGAGAGGTGGTAATAATGGTTAGTAAAACTTGCAAACAGAAAGGGAAGAAAACAAACACAAACTAATTGTAAGAATTATGAGCAAATTATAGCAATTTGTTGACTATTAGTAAGTTTAGTTTAAGTACGACTCATAATAGTAATTAGCAAGAACTTACCACCCCGATGTGCCATTTTTGGCAGCAAAAATCTTTATAGGTACCAGCATCCATAACCTGTGAATCAGGTATTGATGTAAGTCCAGAAAGCACAAGACTGCAAAGAAGCACTGAAAAGAACAAACACCCTAAAAACAAGGAAAAATCGACGTGAATGATCCCTGTTTTTCTTTTTGGGTGCCATGATTCCGAATTTGCTAATATTATTATACAAAATCCCATGTTATTTTTCTTGTGTTATCTTGAGTCCGTTTTATTTACGAGAAATATAGCTTTGAATTATTTTGAAGAAATACCCAGAAATTTGGGGTCATTCATGAATAAACAAAGGTGGAATTAGAATGAAAAGATGGGTGATAATATGACCCTTAAAGCCGCAATTTTGCAGATCTACCACATATTAAGCAAGGATAAGTTTGGTAGTGAAGAACTTACAATGCTATACATGGGAGGAACTACTACTCCTCCTTGAAATTTTTCTGTCGGCATAACTGAAAAGCGAGGAGCCAAATCTTGCGAGCGGAATGTCCACCTGCGGAAGGCATTAGTGAGGTTTTTCTTCAATGAACACTTAATTATCCTTAAAAAGTGAAAGATGGTGCTTTCGCAGAGTAAGCAATTTGATAAATTTATACCCTATGTATAAGAATATGCAGTATTGTGCCCATTCTCGAACCAACAGCCGGATCCAGTAAGTCTCTGGAGAATCATCCACATTGATGTATATCTAAGATGATAAAACAATTGATTTATACACGCACATACTTTGAAGTCCAACAATTACGGGGTCAAGAATGCATACCGCTGCTTCTGCTAAAGCTACCAGCTGCATTGCCACCCGAAATTTCCTGTTTGATGCAAAACAAAGCAGCAAGCGGTTACATAAAGAGTGCAAGCTGATAGCGGAATTGCTTTATGAAAGCAGATGATGATACTAGGACTTCCCTTAAAATTAAGCCTTAAGCCACCTTGTTTCATAAGTGAATTTAAAACTTTCGGTATCACCTTTAGGCTACATTTGGTTTGATGGATGGGAGAATAATAAGAGAATGGTAAGAAAAGGGGAGGAAAATGTGGCAGTTCTTCGTTTATAAACAAAATGCTTTCAATCCTCAAGAGAAGATTTTTGATATTCTCCACTCGTTACAAACCAGAAAAAAAAGAAGGGGAAAACCACTTTTCGAGGTTAGGGTTTACCTCCAAACCAACCACTCTCTACTCTCAACTGAGAAATTTAAAAAGAGACGGCGCTGGTATGGTGGAGATGTATAGCTTTATATGGTAAAGGATTTATGATGGTATTTTAACCCACTTCCTCAAAAACAACCTGCAATCAATTGTCGCCTAATAAATTTGACGGCAAAGGTGATAACTTCTACGTACTTGAACATGACATATTTCGAACGCACTGCATCATGCATTGCACGGACATCATCATCTTCTATAACACTCAACTGCTCCCTCAAAGACAACATATTCTGAGATATGTGGTGGAAGATTACAGAGAATGAAATGAAGTAGTTGAGCAGCAAAAGGGCCTGAGCAACATCAAGTAAAAAAAGAAAAGCCAAGATGAATATGTTAAAACTATATAAGACTCAGTGGTAATACAATTATGTCCATTTAAATGCTCTATAAAATGTGCTTACGGTGAAATACGGAACAGAAGCTCTATAACCAACGAGGGTCAGGTAAAATATACATCCAAGTGCAGCTGTAGTTCGTCGTTCATAGATTGATAGATGCTCACACATGATGCAGTAACCATGAGCAATGAGAAGGAAGGACACAAAAGAAGCTGTCTGAAATAGGACTCCGGTTACATACACTCCAAAGGACATCCATAGAGAGCAGACTTGAGAATAAAAGCAGGAGTACCTTCAAACGAAGCAATATTAATGTCAATATGTGATCATCAATAATACAGTATTGAATGAAAAACTGGTGCACTATGCAGTATATGCAAGCAGAGCTAGTCAACATTTACCAAACACAAGCAACAACTACATCACGGAATATGTATAGCATTTTAAAAATGAAGGACAGGAGGTAGGAGAAGAAACAAGTTTATTTTCCTTAGGCTATGTTCTTTTCACCTTGACAAAATAAGTTTCAGGAAAACAGTTTGGCAAAATTAAGTTCAAGTTACGCAAAAGAAAGCTACATTCAGCAAAAATCAGTTGCGAAGACTAATTAAGGTTGTACTATGCAATTGTTGACCTAGTAATTAAGAATGTTAAAATCATATCCAAAAGTCAACTAGAAATAAGCCTAAAAGAAACTACTTCCTCTGTCATTAAAAATTACGCGACATTTGACTTCAGATCATTTTTCCAAAATTTAGCTAGATTACCATAACTATTCTTCACTATCAACTTTTTTTCATCTCCGCCACACTATAGTTGTCTTCCATAAAATTCTTGAAAGAATAACATGAGAAAGTTCAAATTTTTAACTTACTAATTATAGATAGTGGTATATAGTAATATTGAGGCGAACAAAAGGAACAATGTGTGGCCTGTTTTTCGAAACAGCCTCCATGCCAAAGGCTCTTTACATCTTATCAGACCCCCACATTAGGCAGGAGCCTCATGCACTGAGTGGTGGTGGTTGTTAACAAATTCTAGAAGATCATGATTCATGCATTAAAGCTCAAGTTTAACCATGGTAAATTTGGCACAAGAAACAATTTCCAAATGCAATTTCATAGAGAACATATGAAAAATTTAAATTACTTGTATTAATTTTGTCTTTCTCTTTAGAAATATTAGCAGCAACAGTTTCTAAACATAGACAAGCCTACATTAACTCATACACTACAAATAACAATGCATCCTGTTATTTCAAGAAGAAAAGGTACAACTACTCAGGTTTTACATTAGAGACCACCTTTTTTCCAATTTACCATCATCTGTTTTAGTAATTAACATGTTTTTATAAAGGTTAATTATCTAAACTTTGCAAATATTCATGCCTTCAAATAAAAATAAAGGGAACACATTTTCAGATCAAATCAAAGACATGCCTTCAATTAACTATGCAAGTAATGAAGAAAACAATGAGCTAAATTTTAAAACAAATCAGAAAATAGGGTTTAACATAGAGATGAATTTCATTATATATTTTATATAGGATAAAAACATACCAAAAGAGGAATGATAGCATAAGTTGCAATGTTTTGATTAATGGAACTGATGCCAACGACCATTGCAGATTATTTGTCTGCTACGCCATAATCCAAACAAATAATCAGAGAAATAAAATAAATTTGCCAAAAAATATAATAAAAATTCCACCAAATAAATAAGGTTTCAACTACTCTACCCAGGAAAAAAAAAAGAAAAAACAAACTTGCATGCCTTTCACTTGAAACAATTTTAACCCATTACTACATCAATTTTAAGAACTTCAATTTCCTAAAAACCCAAAATTGCAAGAGTATCAAAATTCTGAATTTCTTTTTCCCACCTCATAATTGCCAAAAAAAATGAAGTGGGTCAGTCCAAAATCAAACAATTCCACTAATAATAATAAAATCCAGTAAAAATTCAGAACTTTAATTCCAAAAACCCAAAAATGTACCATTATCAAACTTCTCAATTTCTTTTTTCCACCTTATAAAATCCTTCCAAATTGTTTTGTAAAAAAAAATAAAGTGGGTTCAGTCTAAAATTAACCAATTCCACCAATATTAAATAAAGAACCTTAATTCCAAAAACACAAAATTTTAAATTTCTTTTTCCCACCTCAAAAAAGTCCCTCCAACTTTTTTTTATCAAGTGGGTCAGTCCAAAATCAACAAATTCCACTAACAAAATTAAAAAAACCAGCAAAAACTGAGAACCATAATTCCAAAAACCCAAAACTGTAACATTATCAAAACTTTGAATTTCTTTTTCCCACCTTATAAAGTCCTCATTTTGTCAAGAAAAACAAAGTGGGTCAGTCCAAAAACAACCCAGAAAATCTCAGCAAAAAAACTCAAATTCTGCAAAATAACAAAAATTACAGAAGAATAAGAAGAAAAAAAAGGACCTGAAGATGGCGGTTTCGCCATGTTAGTAAAGCCCATGAGAGAGAAGAAAGGAACCAAATGGAAGACAAAGTTAAGTAAAGAGAAGGAAGAGGGCGATATGATTCATTAACACCCCAAGACAAATTATTGCTAATTTGATGCATTTTTTGAACTTGCATTTGATGTTTTCTCTATTTTTGGACCGTATAATTTGAAAGAAATTTGGGATTTTAATGGAAGTTTGTAAATTTTAAGTATAGATTAATTAGGGAAGGATTGGATTGAATTGTGTTAAGGCACAAGGCACTATAAAAAATGGAGGGGGGCACGTCTTGTTTAATTAAAGTTTGGTATGACTTTGTAGTAGTAGTAGACTAGTAGTGTATATGTGTTAATGTGTATGTTAAATAGGTGCATCAACTCCACCTTCAACTAACCAAATTGTATGAGAATGTGGAACATTGTCTTAAGAAAGGTGTGTCTTCTTTTGTCAACTAATAAAATCTAATTGATAGTTAACCTAAAGAAAACATTTTAGAGTCGTAAAAATAGTTTCATAATATTACTTGAAAGTTAAGAAATTAGGTTAAAAGTTAAGTAGTTTGACCAAATATGTTGGTCATACTGTCTAACAAAATAAGAGTTGCATGGTAAATTAAGGATTTATTTAGTTTGTATATGGTTAAAAAAATTCTTTGCAGAAATACTCCATGCAACTTTCAATAAGTATGTTGTCATAAGAGCAAGCAAAGAACATTGTGACACAACGAGTCGACGACGCATATCACACTAATAAATTATGAAACTATTGTTCATCCATTGTAAATTGTTCAATAAAAGATAATTTACAAATGAATTCCAATACGTTAAGACAAGTTCCAATCAATAACTATTCGTCATAACTCATTTTTCAATTGCAAATAGGAAACAAGCTCTTACATGATGATTGATGAGGAATTGAGGAGTGCACTAATAATACTATCATGTATACATCAATTTAAATTTAAATTGGTGCACGTGTTTATGTTCTTAACTTAATAAATATTATAGTATCTATACTAATATATTAAAAAGCGTTCATAAGAAAGTCTATGTGCCACGTGTCACCCCTCCTTTTTTCTTGCATTATGTTATTATCCATTCAACTGACAATCAAAATGCATGGAGGAGGATTCAAACACTAGACCTCCTAAGTCGAAAATCTCACTAATTACCATCTTAACTAGCAATGAGTTATGAGATATCTCTCCATATTAATATGTAAATCCCTCATTAAAATATGAAAAATTAATGAAAAAAGACAGAAAAAAAAGAGTTTGAAACTTTCTCAAATACAAATAAAAAATAAAGTACTCAATGTATGGAGTCGGGGCATCGCCCGAGCCACACACTAGTTGATTATTTTTAAATAGTACACATTCAATGAGCTTTGATGGTCAAAATTTTATAGCATTAATCCATAAGAAAGTATAACCATTAAAAGAATATAGATGTAATATTTATCTTTCATCAGCAACTCCAACGGTGAGTTACAACACCTTGTAGCTTGACTTGCCACATCAGCTTTATAAGCAATATTGCTTTCTAGCTACAAGGTCTTCCAATGGTAAGCTACAATACATTGTTGCTTGAATGGTCCCCACATCTCAATTAATATTTTCAACTTTAAGTTTTTATTCAATTATAATTAGGTAGGAAACAAAAAAAATTGTTGATGGAGATGCACTCACCAATCATATAGAGTGTGAGCATCACCTTCCCTTTTTTCCAATTTCAAGTCATAAATATTGCCTTTTTGAAGTCAAGCAAGTAGCTTGGTGGAGCAGGTGTTGCTATCAAGCAGGTATCAGTTATCTTGCTCCAATGGTTGAGCAACTTGCTCACTACTTTTAAATATTACAAGCAGGTCCAAAATTACGACCATTGGAGTTGCTCAAGTACCCCTCATATTTGCTTACCTTAGTACTACTACTTTCCCACTTGACCTAGTATACTATTTAAGTACTTATAATCTTGAGAGTCGAGAGATCATTTATACTCTTCGGGATGAGAATCCCCTTATCCTCTTCCCATACTCTCAAGTTTCACAAGTAAATCTCTTTAGGAGCTCGTTAATCGAGGGTAGAAAATCCTTTTTCATTTTCGCACACTTTCGAAGATCTAACCTACTGATAAATTGGATTTGTTGACCTGTAAAAAGCATCAATCCACTAGGATTTTCCTCTAGCAAAAAAAATTGCTACATCTTTGCATTCTAAAGGAACATTTGTAACAACGAAATCTGTTATTTAATTATATAAAAGATCATGTGTTAAAAAAAACTAATTTCAACGAACTTTCATAACATAGTGGCATCCCAATCTTATTTTTCATACATAACTGTACAACTATATAATAGTAATTGGTGTATATATACCCTGTAAAATCTATTAGAACCTATTATCAAAGAATAAACACTAGGTCTTAGAATGATAATTTTCCTTTTATGTCCATCCATTATGATTATCTATTCTAGCAGTGGATGCCCAATACTTCATTCCAACTCTCAAAGATATGATATTTGTTCCAAAAAATTAATGGTAAGCCTTTGATTTCTTAATTAAACGACTGATATTTAACGAACTCTACCATCTAGAGTTATTTTGAAACTCTAGAGGATCTCAACACAAGTATTCCAATAGAATCAAGTATACGTTGACTCAGTAATTTTAGATATAAACAATAGGCATATCCATTATCCAACTTGCTAAGCTTAATCACAAGGTAAACTAAGGATATATTATTAGTTTATTAAAGTACCAACCTTCTGTTATTATATAAATGAAACATACAAAGATGATGAGCCGTGTTTGTAGGAATATACAAAGTTCATTTGAATAACATTATTACGTGGAGTGGAGTATAGCAAAACTACTTTTCCTTCTCAATTTTCCTATTTACAACAAAACCATAGAATAAAATGCATGTTTATATGAAGACCATATGGAAAATATGGCCGAAAAATAGCAACATTTACTGAATCATTAAAAGAGTTCCTGACATTAATGAAAGAGGATTAATTCTATTATTAATGGCAGGCTGTTAATATTGCTAATTATAATTACTAAATTGTATGCATTATAATTACAAGTCATTATAATTAGGAAAAGTACATGTTATATGTGAAAAATGAAAATACTAGATAGCCCGGCTACTAATCTTGATTAATATCCCTATTTAATTTGTCAGCTCGGACCATAATTTTACAATTTTCACATGTGTCAACTGTCATAGACTCATACAAATTTATTTACAAATTAAAAGAGTGAATTTCCTTTAAGAAAAAATAAAACCTAGTTCATCTTTCACAATCTATCTATACTAATATTATAAAAAGTGTTCCTATCAAAGGAACGGTGCCACATTACGTTTTCTCAAGCTTCTAATACACATGTTTATGATCCCATCTAAAACTATTAACAACGTGTAGCTACAAGGATTCGGACGCATGACCTTTGAAATGAAATGTGAGAGTTTAACCATTAATCTACTACAATTTCAATGTTAAATGCTTCACAATAAAACATAATAAAGTCTTATAATTATCTTTAACTAAAATTAAGACATAAACAAGCTTTTTGATATGGTAATAGCATTCTCTTACCCCAATTCCATCAAGATTGTTATTTATCCCCATTCTCCAATTCCTTCGAAGTTTTTCTTAAACAACTTATTATGCAATAATGTCCAATTTCCCTCTAGACAGAAAATTACGAAAAACTAATAAAATTAATTATGAAATATATGAATAACAATATATTTGATGTCTGTAACTAACCCGGGGCAACGCCCGGGTCAAAATATTAGTTTAATACTGATAGTAAACTAAAAATCTAGGGTAGGAGTAAAATTCGGTCAAATCCAATCCAAATTCGACTAGATGTAGTTTAATCAATTTAGACAAGTCGTCTCCTTAATTTTCAATTATCAAAAGCAGTTGAAAAATTCAGTATTTGGCAATGTCAACTAATCGTGTTCTATGAGAATCGTGGGATTAGAAGGAAAGAGGTTGCGTTAAAATGCAGGTTGACCTAGATGCAATTCATGGCTTAACAATATATGGACGCAGTTATGAAGTCGGACCACCTAATTGTGCTAAATTTGGGGCAAATAACTATATAATTATTTGTCATTTGACCTACATATATATTACGAGACCAAAGCTTGTAAAAGAGGTTAGAGGCATATTTGTTCACTGACTTGTGAATTGTGATGCAGTTGGGGCACAAACATACTTCCTCCGTTTCATTTTACTTGCTACACTTCTCAATTCACGGACTCCTAGGCAATTTTTGGAGAAGAGAGAGATAGAGAGTAAAAAGAAAAGAGACCCATGTGAGAGGAGAGAGATAGAGAGAGTTTATTGCCCAAAAAGGAAGTGTAGCAAGTAATATGAAACTTCCCTATATGGAAAGTGTAGCGAGTAATTTGAAACGGAGGAAGTAATCAGATTACTGAACTATAAAGGAACATAAATGATAAATCATTAGGTAACCAAACTCACTAGCCAGTGTTGTAGCTATTCCTTTTAGAATTTCAGAACACGTATGATATTGATATATATGCATGTTGAAAGAAACTGTTTTGGTAACCAAGGATGTCTTGGCCTAGCGGTTAAGATTGAGGTGCGGTGAACAATAGGTAACAGGTTCGAATCCCCCTTCCCCTTCTTTGTACTTTGTACTGGTATTTTCATAGAAATTTTGGACCAACCAAAAAGTAGAGCTGGAATGCTATAATAATATAGCCTATTAGGCTATATATTACTATACAAGAGAACAACTTAAATGAATAGGCTATATATTACTATACAAGAGAACAACTTAAATGAATACTCCAAATGATTGATGGGATTTTTCTATCTATTTAAATGTGGTTTTGTCTAGTAATCTGAATAAGGGAGTTGATGTTTAACGACAATTTCAAAGGAACCTGAATTAATGACATTGTAGCAACCCAAGCTACAAAATACAGTATGGATTTGAGGTTATCATAATGAAATATTAATCCCCATGGTACCGAAGTCAAAATTAATACTTCCTCCGTTCTTTATCTATTGCAACAATAACTACTTATGGTAGTTTCATATCTATTGCAACAATGCTATTTTTGGTTAAAAACGTAACTTTAGTTGACAATATTACCCTTGCTTTACCTTACTAAAACTATTATAATTTACCCACCAACTAATTAGTTGACAATATTACCCTTGCTTTATCTTGCAATTTTTTGTTTCTTTAATAATCGTGTCCAATTCCATTGTTGCAATAGATAAGGAACGGAGGAAGTATAAATCTGAGGGAAACAATTAAAATTAAATTATTAAACCATACGACAAACAAAGTGAAAAAAATAAATTTAAATCTCGAGTACCAAAACAGAAATAGTAAAACACAGGGTACCAAAATTAAACTGCGTCAAACCTAAGGGCACCAAAGTAGAATATCCTATTAGAAATTTGAAGACCCACATCTATTGAACTCTGTAATAGTGTAATGTGTACATATAGTATCTTGGAGGTTGGATTTCTGTTATCTTCCCCCAAGGGCATGACAATTGACATGCATAATGGACTGATTAGTGATTACCCACAAGAAGCTCCAATTTAATAATGTCTTTCCCTTACTATATATATATATGTGTATATTGTTATGACAGATGTGAGAAAGAACAAATATTGAATGCAAAACAAAGAGAAATCACACACAGATTTAACGTGGTTCACCAACGGATTGTTGGCTACGTCCACGGACAGAGAGATAACTGATTTATTGATCTTAGAGGAAAACGGATTACAAATTTGTTATGAACTAATTCCGCCCCGTAAACAAACTAGGGTAAAAAAAACCTATTTATAAACAAATCTGAAATCGCGTATCCGCTTTTCCCGCAAACACGCCAACATGCGTCTACCGAGAGTCGCGGCGCCTGGCGCGAGTCGCGGTGCCAGACGCGACTCGCGGTGCCAGACGCGACTCGCGGTCAGCTCTCGGCATCTTGGCGCGAGTCGACCCACCTCCCGCGAATCGCCTTTTTGTAGATAGCTCGACATAACATGATGCAAGGCATTATTTCTAACATATATATATATCTCTTCGTATTTGGCCATTTTGTGGGAAACACAACAAACATTCATAGAATTATGACATAAAAAACATCATTAGAACAAACATAACAAAATCTAGCAACAACTAAAACAATAAAAGGTATATAAAAGATAATTTTTCCTTGGACAACTATAGAAATTCTCAACAGTAGTACCGACCTTTTCCTGTTGATAGAATTGCCCATACCCTGCAATAGTTATATTCTCTGAAGTCTCAGCACTATCGACCTTTTCTTGTTTATAATAAATCTGCTCATCCCCTGCGAGAGTTCTTCTTTATATCTCTCTCTTAAATGGGCTCTCAACAAAAATTTTACAATAATCTTGATGGTTCTGTAAATGTTGCTTCACTCATATATTAGCTACTTAGGCCCTGTTCTTTTGGACTTATTTTCAGTTCAGTTTCTCGCAGTTCAATTCAGTTCATTTACTCTTTGCATTTCAGTTTCTCGCAGTTCAGTTCAGTTTATCGCAGTTCAGTTCAGTCCAAAAGAGCGGGGCCTTAATTACTTACCCTGATTCCTTAAAAAAAAGGAAATTTTGAATAAGGAGAAATTTTGACAAGTTGGGGGGAATAAAGGGGAGCCCAACTTACCAATGGTGAAAATCGATCTTAAGAGGCCAAGATTTATTGGAACTGAGCGAAATGCTCTAAGCCTCTAAGACTCTAACAACTGAGCTATCTCTCATTCAAAAAAAATAAAATAGTAATTCTTACCTTGATTGATCCTAACCTGAAGTGTGAAGCAGTCTGAGGCCCATATCTGCTTAAATCACGCCAACCTCAAAAAACTACAAACCCCTATATCTTGCTAGGCCCATTGGGAATAAAATGGGCCATTTAAGTATAACATAAGTTGATGGGGCTTATATCTGAGTATCGTCATTTGTCACATAACTCCCAAAAGAGAAAACAGCCTAAAAGCTCACTGCTAGAAGAGTTGTTCATGCAACAAAATTCCCATCTAAAGTGCCTACTACCTAGGTAAGTTAGAAAGTAGGGAAGCTTGAATATGGTGCCAAAAAAAAGAGTTCATGAAAAAGAAGCAAGGACGGCCCTTGGAGTCCGGATCCTCTAGAGTTTTAATAAAACTTTACAAGGTAGAGTTGTATCTAAACCATACATTATATAATCAAGGGCTCATACTGGTGAGAAGGGAAAATTAGTGGGTGGATTTTGATGAGAAAAAAAAGAGGGGATTTTGGAAAGATAATATATGAACCATTGATTTTTTATTCAATGGTTGATAACTTGATATTGATCAAACTCTACCTTGTATAATTATTTTAGAACTCTAGAGGATCCAAACACCAAAGACATGCAAATATAGTTTCAATTATATTGGGGCCATTTGAGAGAAGTATGGTTAAAGTTTATACGCGACGTAAATGACAGATACGTAAACATGAAATGAATACGAGTATGGAGAACCATCTAAGCTAGGTTGCTACATTACCATCATATATGAAATATGTTATTTAGAAAATATATTCTCTATATGACAAAAAGAGAGGATAATAGTGGGGCCTACTAAAAATATATATAACACCCCGACAATTCTCTATTTTCTAAAATACCTTTTTAATATAAAACATAGAGAATTATCAAAGTATTATCGCCCGTGTGAAAATGTATCGCCTTATTCAGAATTTTACAGCGGAAAACATAATAATAAACTTTATAAATAAAACCTTAGTCAACTACAAAGTCAACTCCAAAACCAACCAACAAAAACCAAAGTCAAACTTAAAACCAAACCAACTACGCAAAGTATAAACTTAAAGTATGATAAATAGTCTAACAAGCTCTCCAATCTCGAACTCAATGATGCATCATCTTCAAACCTGTAGATGGACAATGCGCTATTGATCCATAAAGACTGCTCACCAAAATGGGTCATCACAGTATCAATAAGGTAAAACCATGATCAACATACACAACAAAAGCACGTAATCAGCACAGCTGGGTACTACATACCAAACAAGTAAACAATCCTAACATGATACTAATAAATAATAGGCAAGAATAAATAATAACATAATAGCTTGCAGATAACTTTACTGAACTAAACTTAAACAACATTCTTATTACTTTAAATGGAATAGTCAATGGACCGAGTTGTCTCATCTAAAACAGTCTTCCCCTAGGAAGACGAAATACGGGCGCGACTCCCTATTCCAAAATGACCTACGATATCGAGGAACCTTGAAATAAAAATAGGGCACGGTGATCAATCCCGCCCCAGAAAAAGCCATGGTCCGCTCACCATGTACCCCAACTCCTAATTGTCCACCACTTAGACGTGCACCAGTCTAAAGCTATTGCTATCCAGTTTCACTTTACATGATATACCAGTTATTACTTGTTATGACTCACAAGCAACACACATAATAAAATCATGAAACAACCACAATTCTCTTTGTATCTTAGGATTAGATAAGTGATCACACAACTTAACAATCCAAGATTTCTTTCAACTTTAATCCAAACTTTCTTATTTGTTGAACCTAGCCAACAACCAAATTACCTTTCATAGTTAGAAAATACCAACTTACCAAATAAGGCTCTCGGTCCTTATAAAGCAGTGAAATACTAAAAAGGAACAATGATCAATCATGATCCAATACTAATAAATATATTAATTCCCCCATGTGTATTAATAACAATAAAGTTCTCAACCAACATGCTTGCATCAATCTTCCATACAAACATGATATAAGTCTCATAATACAATCTCATAATCAACATGTCTACACAACATCATAAAACATGCAAAATCCAACATAATAAATATCATATACGAACTCAACATAGTTTCTATACATGATACTACATAATTTTCCTTCCTAAAATCATGATACTATCTCAATCAACACATAGGTATGTACGTACCTTGTGTAGACAAAATTCGAGGCTACTTTAACAAGCTTAAAAGTCGCCTAATGAATATTTTCCGCCTAAAACAACCAATGTAAATCCAAGATCAATCCCTTATGAATTTACAGCAATAATAAAATACTTTAAATCCTTCTTGAAAGTGTTTAAAAATCTTTCCCACCAATAAAACTTAAGTATTAAAGCCTCCTAGTATAGTACTACTATACTAGTTGTCAAAAATTCTCAAAACTCATGTTTTAAAATCATAAACTCCAACATCAACACTCTTTTTAAATTTCCAGCAACATATAACATATTAAAACTCTTTTTAAACATGCTTAAACATATTTAAAATCATAAGAATAATCAATTTCATAAACTATAATATACTACTATGACTTTTCAACCTTTAAAACCCTAAAAATCCATGCTTTGATAAATTAAAAATCCAATTTAAACCCAACTATGCAAATCTGAATTCATTTTATCAATACACAAATTATATAACTTAGATTTAATAATAAATCATCAACTTATAACTTTTAAACATAAACTAAATAAAACAAAACCTAAAAATACAATCTTTGAATAAAACATGAGGAGGAAGAAAACAAACCAAAGCAACAAAATAAGAAGGAGGAAACGCCGGCCAAAGAGGGCGGCGACGGTGCGCGGCTCGCGGGCTGGGACCCGGTGGTCGGCGCGGTGGTTTGACGAGGAGGGGAGGTTACTTGTTGAAGAAGAAATCGTTGCTTGGGACAAAAGGAAGGAAAACCGTGAGAGAGAGAAAGAGGAGAGAGGGCGCCGGTTTCTTCGAGTGAGGAGAGAGAAAATATTGTGTGGGGAAAAATAGGGGTTTAATGAATTTATATATATTTTCCTTGTGGGCTTAGAAAAAGCCAAAAAGGTAATTGGACTAGGATTATAAATCCTTTTCCAAATCTAAGAGTGTTTGGGCTCCTCACACCCACTTAAAATCCTTTTCCAAATCCAATAAGTATTTTAAACAATTTCAAGTACTTTCAAAGTATGTCTTTAATAAAAATATTTGACTTGAATAAATTACTAAAACAATTCCTTTGACTTTCAAATAGTCAACTTTTGAAGAAATATGAAATCATTAAAATGCTAATATATATTAAAATATAAATAACTATATATTAAAATATATTTATAAAATTAGTAAAAATACGGGGGATTACAGTCTACCCCTCTTAAAAGAAGTTTCGTCCCGAAACTTGACACGAAAACTCACACATTTTCAAAAGTTTTTCAACTCAACTCCTATTGGAGAAATACTTGTGCCACTCATGTGCACTCTTTTGCCAACTTAAAATCACTTGTGTTACTCATGAAATAATCTAAGCTACTCCTTTCTCTTTGTTTTGTAGAGAACAATTCTCTAAATAATCTAACTCTATGTCTCTATCAATATGTTAACAACTACTCCCTTTGTTTTCATTTAGTTGTTTTACTTTGACTTTTTTACACTATTGACATAACCCAAGTTGACCGCACGTATCTTTCTACTACTTCCTCCGTTTCTTTTTACTCGCTACACTTTAACTTTCACGCTTGTCGGTGCACTTTTTTGACTATTAATATATTTAATTGTGTATTAGAGAACAAATTATAAAATTTTAATTTTATGAAAATATACATTGAGACGAATCCAACGACATATTATATTATAACATTTGACTTAATTTAATAGTAAATAATGCGTGGTCAAACCTCATAGATGAATAGTGGAATTTTCAAAGTTTAGCGAGTAATTTGAAACGGAGGAAGTAATATATAAATAATAAATTCAACAATTATTTTAAAGATGTTGTTTGATTTGTCTCAATATATATTTTCATAATATCAACATTTTATAATTTTTACTAATAGGTATTTAAACATGATATTAATAATCAAAGTTGTGTGTAAAATAATTAGATAAAAGTTTTTTTTCCTTTCCTTTCCCTGCTAGCCCGGCTTAAATAGAAGTATTTACTAGTGTGTGCATGTGTCTTGCCAGCCGTAAGGATAATGACTAGTGATAAGTAATGAAGTGGGTGGAAGTGTGTTTTTCTCATCACAAGTATGTTTATTTTCACCTTTATAATATGTTTTAAATAATAAATTGAAATTATTTCCAATAAGTGCATATAAGTTTAAGATGTTGAGCTCATATAGTTAATTCACTTCTTTTATCTCTTTTTTCTCCTTCCAAAAAAAAATCTAGTATTCTCTTAGTCAATTTGATGTTGCCACCGACCTACCATCCATTCCGATGGTGATAAGTGGTAACTCGTAAGCCCCGACTTTTACTATTATTTACTTTTCTTTTCCTTGTTAATGATCCTCATTTGTCTCTCTTTTTAAGATTTTTCTGTCTAATTATTGGATTTTTTTGTCTCATCTAGTGGTAGTTTAGACTTTAAAGCTTGAGTTTCTTTCCTTTTGGTATCGAAGATTCATTTAATTGTTTAATTGTTAGGTTTTTTCACCAAGTATCCCCGAGTTTTCAGTTTATTCACCAGGTACCCTCGCACTTTTCAAAATTCACCAGGTACCCCTCAGTTTTTTGGTAATACATCAAAATGCCTTTAATAACTAACGACGGCTAACTCCGCTAGTCATTAACCCTAATTAATCCTTCTAACCCTAATCCGGTCGATCCAGTTTTTTAGTTTTCGGATATTTCGGATCTAATATCCAATTTTTTTGGGCCATATATGGATCAGAAATTTTCATTATCCGAAAATATCCGAAATATAGGGATTTTTCGGATATTTTCGAAATATCCAATTTCAAGGCCGTATATCTGAAATATCTGTTGATCCGATCCGAAACTTATTTTATGAAAATTTCCTTTGAAAAATTCAATTTTTTAGTTTTTGGATATCCGATCCGAAATTTCGGATATCTTATAAACAGATTCAGATCACATCTTTTTCGGATCGGGCCTGATATCCGAAATGAACACCCCTACCCTAAACCCTAACCTTAACCCCCCTAACACTTAACCCTAATCCTAACCACCCAACCACCACCACCCTCCCCACTCACCCCCGCAGGCCGCAACCCCAACTTCTCCCCTGACCCTCCGTAACCCTTTCCCCTCCCTTTAACCCCTGTGCTGTTATTTCTCCCCCCTGTGCTGCTGTTGCTGCTTGCAGCAGCGTTCCTCCCCATCCTCTTCGGATTTTGCCGCCGCGACTCGTGGTTCAGACAGCTCAGCTCATGGTATGGGCGTTGCGAAAATCTGTGGGGATGGGGGAGGCTGCGAAAATGTAGGGGGGGGGCGGAAATTTGCGGGGTTGGGGGAGGGGTGGGGAAGGCTGCGAAAATCTACGGGGGTGATGGGAAAGGGTTAGGGGGGAAGGCAACGGAAATTTGCGAGGGTGGGGGAGGGGGATGCACGTGGGGGAGGTGTGGGGGCTACATGGGTGGGTGGGGGAGGTGGTGGTGGTTGGGTGGTTAGGGTTAGGAGTTAGGGTTAAAGGACTTAATTAGGATTAAAGGGTTTCATTAGGGTTAATGACTAATGGAGTTAAACGTCGTTAGTCATTAAGGGCATTTTGATGTATTACCGAGAAACCGAGGGGTACCTGGTGAATTTTGAAAAGTGCGAGGGTAACTGGTGAATAAACCGAAAACTCGGGGGTTATTGGTGAAAAAACCGTTGATTGTTATACAATTTTGCAATTAGTATCTATATATTGGGCCCCCATGGTAAGATGAAGGGCCCTGTCAGACCGCAACCTCTTGCAGGTTAACCCAGCCTGGGTTTGCTGGCAGACACTTTGAGAGTGGGGGATCGAACCCCCAACCTTGAGGTTGTAAGGTTATTTCTTTACCACTAGGCTCTACACAGTCAAATAATTATTCTCAAAATACGTTAAATGATAAAGTCTCTTATACAAGTCTCTATAATTAAAAGAACAAACAAAGATTACCTTATATTGTCATATTTGATTTATTGTCATCATAGTCATAATAAAGTGTAAATTTATTTGATGAAGTTAGATTGTGCTTTTTTTTTTTTTAACTTATTACAACCTAATCAAATCAGACAACCTTCAATTATTAAACTATATATTACCAATACAAATACTATTTCTCTGTATTTTAATTATTAGATCTACTATTTCTCTTGAAGAGTTACTAGGGAACAAGGAGATATTTGAATAGATATAAATTTAACGTCTTAGTAATAGAGATTTATCATTCATTTATGATTTATGTACACAACTTTTGATATTTTCATATTCTATATCATACATTCATACGCCATTTGTCAAGGAACAATACCAGCTGTCCAGCTGTGCCAAGAACCTGGTGAGAAAATGAGAGGCGTACCATATGTACTACTGTACTAGTACTGGATTTAATGCACCGAAATCTGTGCAGCAACAAAACAAGGACTGGTGAACTAATATAGAGTATATAGAGAGGAGTATGAACTATGAAGGATGCAAAACATTTTTGATTAAATTCCATGAACCACGAACATAAATCTGCCAGCATCTCTTACGATATTATTTCTGGTTCTAAATAAATCCTTTGGGGTCCTTTTATAGATACTGTCCACAAGATCTATGCGTTTGTGTTCGTGCATCAACATAAGACTATATAGAAATTATTAGAGCCTATATTTTCTTCTGTAAAATTATTGAAAATATATACCGGGTAATTTGGAAGCCATTTTCAGATTTTTCAATTAATGCATATGAAATTATTTTAGTCTATAAATTAAAATTTAGTTTTCGATATTAAAAAAAAATAATTATTATATTGAGTTGGATTCCGGAACCACAAGTCCACAACCATCCATCAACAAGTCTTTATTAATTGTGGGTAGTCTACCCCGATGGGTTGATAAAGTTTTTTCCAGACCTCTATATACATTTCTGGTGCATCATTTATCGTTTTGATAAGTTTAGGAGGAAAAAGTTATTTTAGTGGCTTCTACTTTAGTACTCCTGTGAAGTATAAAGTAGTTTTTAGGTTTGGGCTATGCCCCGGATAATTATTATTTTCATTATTGATATTTTAATTTAAAATTATAGCATCAAACATTACTTGGTTTAGTGGTTAAAACTTTAGTATATAAGCTTGAGGTCATGGGATCAAATCTTATAACATGCATTTTCTAATTTTTTATTGTCTTTGTGTTTACATGAACTAAACACAACAAGGGATAGCGTCACGTGGCACAATTCCTTGTTTAGGAACGCCTTTTAATATATTAGTATAGATATAGAATGTTAAAGCAACGACAAATCCAAACCAATATATATTCGTGGATGAAAAAATAAATGTTAAATATTTTATTGGAGCAAAGGGTTAATTTTTGAAAGAAAATACTATATATTTTTCCTTTTTTATTAGCACAGAATCAGTAAATCAACATTTAAGTAGGGTTAAAGGATCCCAAACTTGAAATTATAGATAGCTCCATTTATGTGCTAGAGATTTGAAACTTGGTTCTATAAGCTGATTTTTTTAGGTAGATAAGAAAAAGTGTCATCGAAATTTCGCACGGGACGATCAAACCCAGTTAACAAAAAAGACCTGTCGGGACCTGGAGTAAGGCATAAAGGGGAATTTCCACTCCAAATTGTCCTTAGTGTGTTTTGAGAACTTTATGATAATCTCATAATTGCCAGATACATAAACCTGTACTACCAAATCAAACATTATCTCATAGTTTCATATCCTGAATTTACTAATCCTTTTATCCTTTTCTAACTAGTACATGCTTATTAGTACAACATAGGTCAAAGAAGGGTACAACTCAAATTTTTGCAAAAACTTAATCGTCCCCATTCTTCAATGTACGTTTACTGAGTTTATTCAATCATACACTGCGTGTACTACGCATGCACATGGTACCACCCAAGACTAAATTTTACTCATTCGAACTCTCATTTTTTTGGTATATTTTGTTCATTTGGATGATTTCAAATGAAAGAATGATGACAGAAAATAACCTTATATATACCATGATCACTGTATACTCAGATGTATCATAAAATTTGTATACGTTTAGACTTTAGTAATTTACCTCCGTCCTCGTGATGATTACATACAAACGGTGGTGTTTCTTTTGCAGCTCCCACGAAGGTGCAAGTATAAAGTGTAATCATGCATATAATCTCCTAAGTCATGGTACATGAACTCAAGGCATTTGCTTCTTAAGGCGGCAGACCATAATATATATTGATATCCAATTCTTTATGCACACAGCACAAAATCTCCTTTCACTAAAAATTACAAGAACAAAATCTTTCTTCCTTTTCTTATGAATGGCTTTTTTTTTTTTTTTTTTTTTTTGTCTCATTTTTTTTCTTTTTGCAGTTTAGGACCTTTATTATTATTGTTAGTCTCTGTTGAAAATCTACAACTGCCGACAAAGACTTGATTTGACATCTATCATATGCTTTTTATGTTCATGTATCATGTTGCTATTAAAAATAAATGTGTAGGGCCTTAAATGAAAATATAAATTTAAATGAGTTGCACATTTCTTAGTTTATGAAAAAGAAAAGGAAAAAAAAAAAATAGAAGAAAGCTAGAATGTATGCAAATTCTATAGTCTAGATACTTTTTTTTTTGGTAGGTCATATATCTATACATTTGAAAGGGCCCATTGTAATTTGTCTTACTTTGGGCTGTTAAGAGTTTAAGACTTAAGAATAACTTGGTCCTTGGACCAAATGTGACCCGAAAAGAGATGCGAATAAAAGTTAAAAATAGAATATTCTAATCTATTAAAAAAGTATAATGCATACATTGGCCCCGTAAAGTTAAACTTGTAGGGCGCATTCTCCATAACTTATTTTCGGTTCACTTCGGTTTAAATGATAATCATTACTATTAATTAGTTATAATTTAGTTCAGTTCAATTCAGTTCAGTTCAGTTGTTTTATGTCGAAGAGAACAGGCCCGTAGTATCGACAATCTCATTCTCATATGAGTGTATGAATGAGTGAGGGCTCACACGTTATTCTTAATGCACCCCTCATGAAATAATTATTAATTATTAATAATTATTTCATTGAAAGGGTAAATGTAATAAGAGTTAAATGAATATTATTTTATATAAACGATAGAGAGCACCAGAGGCCAGAGCAGTGGACTATATGCTTAAAAAGTAGAAAGACTAAGGGCCTGTTCTCCCCAACTTTTTTCAGTTTAGTTCAGTTCACTTCAGTTCAGTTCAGTCGCAATCAGTTCTGTTAAATTCAGTTCAGTTCCTAAATTATTATAATTACTATTAGTTATAATTTAATTCAGTTCAGTTCAGTTCAATTTAGTTCAGTTGCAATCAGTTCAGTTCAACTTAGTTCAGTTGTTTTATGCCGAAGAGAACATGCCCGAAAATGATAGTGAGTGATGTCCAAATATAAAGATATCAAGATAATATAGGATAGATGAAAATAAAAAGTGTAAAGAGCGATGTGGGGTGGAGGAGTACCTAGATTTTTATATCGGGTTTAATGTAGGGTTTTTTTTTGTAACTATACTTCATTACTTTGGACAAGGCTCACACATTTCCTATCTCATGTTTAGCTAGTTAACATTTAACTTATAAATAATGTTTTCACTTTTTCTCCTTATATGATATTTCGCTTATAAAAAAATCGTGACGACTAATTACTAAGACCACTTGTTTTCCAAATTAGTACATACACACGTCCGTAGGATGAGAATCATACGCACGATGAACATGAAGGACTAGATTATAAACACAAAGACCAATCTCAATGAACATGTACCAACAGAGATGTACATATGTTCATTTGGCTTGTTGTCCATATACATGTGTTTATTTGGGCATTGCTAATCTACGTATGCGCGCACACCACCCATGTCTTGGCGTGTGCGCGCACCATCTAAGGGTTGCACTTGTTTTCCTCTAGCTGATGTCAAAAAAGAAAAATCCTCTGAGACACAAGATTGGTCAAGTCTCCTCCTACACGGCTTGTTTTCAGCTTATGGTTCGATTTACATGTCGATGTTTCCTGCTACTTCTAACTTCTCCTCCACCATTTTTCACCTTAATTCGTCTACGAACACAGAACATTCTTAAGTCAAAGAAGGTCCTAACAAATGCTTTCCATGCAACAAAACGAGATATTCATTAGTTGTTGCGATCTTTGTATAAAAAGGCCCCTTCCTCATTATCCACCCAAAATAAAAATAAAAATCACCTATTTAATAAATTATTTAATGATGGGTTTTTCTATTAATGCATAGGTTTAACTATATATTTTTATATTTGCTGTACAAAATTGATAAATATAGCATAGTCGATTAAGGATATTATTCTCATGATTGATATCTATTTTCATATAGAATAAGTCCATCTTGCTCACTATTTCCTAAATTAGATATCAATCATGCGAATTATATTATTAATTATATGCATATCAGTTTTGTTAAGCA
Organism: Beta lomatogona; assembly: GCA_947646795.1. Classification (NCBI taxonomy): domain Eukaryota; kingdom Viridiplantae; phylum Streptophyta; class Magnoliopsida; order Caryophyllales; family Amaranthaceae; genus Beta; species Beta lomatogona. The sequence continues at coordinate 454,794 of CANSNZ010000247.1, read as the reverse complement.
AATGTAAAACAAAATCTATGCATAGGTTAGAAATATCCTTAACACAATGCATAAACAAAACATAAAAATGTATTTCCTCCACTCTCATTTAATTGCAACACTTACAGTTTCACGCAATCATGCTTACCTATGCACAATTTACACTATTAATATATTTAGTTATGTTTTGGTTTAAATTATAACAATTAGATATTAATAAAGTACACATTGAGACGAATCCAATAAAATCCCATATGACAATAATTTTCATACATATAAAACACAAATGCTAGTTATATAAGTGATTATGAATCATGTCAAAACTGAAGGTGTTGCAATTAAATCGAAACGGAGGAAGTATCTGTTACGAAATTTTTGTGTTACTACTTACTAGTTACTACTACTATGTTAAGAATCCTATTTTTCGGTAGGCCGTATGTCAACATATGTAATAGGGCCCCTGGTAAGCTGTCTCACATCTGGGCTGTTCACAACAACACAGCTCTTGGCACAAATCATGTGATCCCAAAGGGGAGGGGAAAAAAATACTAGTAGCAAAAAGAAGCTAAAAGGGATGTTCCAATTTCCCATCAAAAGAAGGAAAAGGACTCCCACCATATTATTTGTGCAACCTTCTTTTTCATTTATTTTGTAAGTTAGTCGATTAATTAACACATGATATATTATCCTTTGGTTGAGCATATTATTTCATGATCCAACTTTTATTGAAAGTGAAGCTATAGTGGTTGTATTTTCTTATTAATGTAATGGCAATGTGATTCTCCATTCAACCAGAACCTTAAGATTGTTGCTCAATTATTATGTTGAGCTAATTACATCATTATGTAATTAATGTAATTAGGAGATATTTCTATGAAATATATAGAGCGAATTTTTGCTAGGTTTTCTAATAATTTAAGGTTTTATTCGTATTTTCTTATGAACCTTTCTAAATTTTTTAAAACTTTTCTTAGTTTTTCTAAAAATAAGTTGAATAGAACGTAACCCTAATTAGCAATAGGTTAAAATTATTTTTTCGAAATGCTACTGAGACTATTCTAAATTTTTAGCAATATCTTACACGACTATATTTTTCCTTCAACATAGATCATCAAAGAAGATAAAAGTAGAAGTAAATATATAAAGGGTTTTGCTATTCATAGCCCTAAGGGCTAGGTGTGGCAATGATGCGAGTCAAGTTCGAGTTTGAGCTAACTCGACTCGACTCGACTCGTTAGCATTTCGAGTCGAGTTTGAGTTGAGTCGAGCTCACTCGAGTCGAGTTTTGACCGAGCTTTGACCGAGTCGAGCATTGACCGAGTCGAGCTTTGATCGAGTAAATTTCGAGTAGCTTGCATGTGTCTCATGTTAAAAGCAATAATAAGGTGAAAATTGTTGAGTTTAGGTATTTTACTATTGATAATTGGCTATTCGAGCTTCTCACGAGTTTTCGAGTCGAGTATCGAGTTGCTCAACTCGACTCACCAGCATCTCGAGTCGAGCTCGAGTTCGATTCGAGCCCACTCGAGTCGAGCTTTGACCGAGTTTTGACCGAGTCGATCCCGAGTAGCTCGCGAGTTGTCTCGACTCATTGCCACCCCTACTAAGGGCTATGCATAAAAATAAACAAATGAGTATATGGGTTTTGCTATTCATAACCCTAACAACCCGTTTGGTTATTGGTCATAAATAGTGGTAATTGTAATGAAATTTAGTGTAAATTTGTAAGAAAATTCTCATGTCAATGATCATGGGAATGAAACTTTATCACAAAACATGGGTTTCCCTTTATAAATTTTCATTACCATCCAATACCACCTTCCCAAGTGGTAATGGATGGTAACGAGATTTTTAGGAAGAAAATGAATATATTGTGATGAAGTAGCATTACCATAGGTAATGACATTAGAATTCTAGTACAAATTTACACTATAATGCATTACTATTCCCATCATTTATGGCCTCTTACGAAACGCACTGTAAGGACTATGCATAAAAATTAACAAATGAGTATAATAGATGTGAGATACAAATTGAAAATTGAAATACACATTTATTATATGAAAATACTGAAGTTCAACCCCATCTGGATATCTACTCCAAACCAATTAGTTTAATATCAAGTCATCATATTATTGATATTCAAGTCACATCTTGGATATATAGTGAAAGTTAAAAGGGAATGGAAGACAAAACTTAATTAAATTCAGTCCAACCAACCTTCTCTGTTTTCTTTTACAAGTTTCGGTAGTATTGAATAATAAAATGCCAGTACATAAATCATAATATACAAAAGTGCATCATACAAGTTCCAAAATGGCGCAGACGTAAACCAAATGAATATGAACCAAAGAGTTCCCGTCAAAAAAAAGAAAAAAAAAAAGCCAAAGTGATTCGACCAATACTCTATTCACTTGAAATAAGGTGATTAGGTCTAAGTTTATAAGATTTGGTCTTGTCTAATAATGTGATTTTTTTTCATATGGTCTTGTCTTTCATTCTAACTGTCTTTAATTCTAACTGAACCTTGACAAGTAGTTGTCTCTAACCTATCATGTAAAATCTTATTCAATATGTGTCGTCATGTGTTTTTCAAAAATCTACTTTTTCCATAAATTGGCAGTGAAGACATGTTTTTGTTACTATGTTTAATTGAAAAGGTACTTCTAAAATAAAATTTAATGAGAAAACACCTTATATGACAGATTTTATCAAAATACCTATCTTGCTATTGCATTTTGGCCATTAACCCTCGTTTTTGTTTCATTTTGAACGTGGAAATTACACTGCACATTTATATAAGGTCCTTTTTCGAAAGAATTTGTAGCATCTAAGGTATTCTCTCACAAGATTTATGTTCTAATAAAAAAACATTAAACATAGTGATTTCCTAGGTCGTGTTCTTTTGGATTGCATGAATGGAATACAGTTTAGTTTAGTTCATACATTCAGTTCAGTTCAAATTTCTCTCATAGTTTCAGTTCAGTTCAGTTTCATTTAGTACAGTTTAGTTCAATTTAGTCCAAAAAACATGTCATAAGATGAAGAGAACAAACCTTTTTATCTAGTTCGTTTAAAATGGATTTTCTATTTATTCCATGAACTCGCATTTTCCAATAACTAAATATTGATTAGATCCTTTGTCGGAAAAAATGCTGATTAGACAATATGTAAGTGATTTTAAACAAAGCTACAAATCAATATTAACCTAAACAATACCAAGGGGAGCAATTAATCTATATGACTATACATATGCTTATTGAAAATAATTTTATATAAATTATGTGATAACTTAATTATTAAAACTAATCGACACTTTGTCAAATGCATTAGCTTTCCCCCTGGGTGTGTTCTCTTCACCTAAAAAAAAATAAATTTTAGATTCAATAAGTTCATATCAAGTTTGATAAGGTTTGATTAGGTATAACACGACACTCAAAAAATAAGTTCAAATAAGGTCAATCAGATCTAATAAGTTCAGCTCATATTTTTTCTGATGAAGGAATGCATCGTTGTCGTTGTTGATCAATCGATTTGTTGTTCACCTTGCTATTTTATTCTTGTCATAGATCCACTAACTACTTGGCGGTATAGGTCAAAAGATTTTAATTGTTTGGACTAACCACGTCCATAATGTCTAATTAGGCTAAACTAGTTGTTGAAGAAGAAAAGGAGCTTCTCCTTTACATTCCCCACGGTTAAATCTAGTCTCTTGCGGCTTAAGTGTACCCTACGAAAATTCTACATTAAATTGAATTTGAACAGAATCATTATTTGTTGGAAAATTTGCCAAAAAAACATTTTACAGGTTCAAATTTGCGAAAAAAAATCTTTTAAAACATTCTTTGCAAAAACAAACCACAAACATAATTTTTTTTGTAGGATGAAACCTATTCCCATTTTCTGGTGTGGTTTTGAGATGTATAGGAGTGGTACTACAGTTATTGGAAACAGAGGGTTAAAAAAAGATTGAAGGGTCACCCTTATGCATCTCAAAAACCACATCGGAAGAGGGGAATAGGTTTCATTTTGCAAAGAAATTTAAGTTTGTGGTTTGTTTTTGCAAAGAATGCTTTAAAGGTTTTTTTTCGCAAAATTAAACTTTAAAAAGGTTTTATTTGGCAAATTTTCCTTATTTGTTGAATAAAGATATCTTCATGCCATGGCAAAAAGAGGGAAAAGTCCCTTAATTAGTATTTCCTCTATTTCTTTTTAATTTACTCACTTCAATTTGGGGAAGAACCAAAAAGACAGTCTAAATTTTTAAAAATATTATACTTCATCCGTTCTTTTTCTATTGCAACGATGAGAAATTTACACTATTCACTCACCACCCTTTAACTATCTATTGTGATTTTACATAAGAAAAATATATAGTCATGTGGGTCTTGTTAGATTCGTCTCGATATATACTTTTAAAATATCAAATTTGTATAATTTTTACTAAAAAAGTAATTAAAGATATAAATAGTTGAAGGTGTGCATTAGCAAGCGTGAAAACTCAATTGTTGCAATAGAAAAAAAATGAATGAAGTATTAAAGAATGAACCACATGGGTAGAAAAATAGGAGAAAATAGATGGACATGTTACCAAAAATACAATGTGTAAATTAAAAAGAAATAGTATTTCAAAAAGGAAAACGTGTAGATTATAAAGAAACAGATGGAGTACTCGAATCAATATTTTTGGTGCCTGCCCATATGCATGAAAATTCACTGCTACATTCTAACCGTATACTACCTCCGTTCCTTTTTAATAGTTATACTTTTTCACGCATGCCGATGCACTACTTTGAGCCTTTATATCTCTAATTTTGTATTTGTAAAAAATATAAAAAGTCGATATTCTAAATGTACATATCGAGACGAATTAAACAAGACCACACATGACTATAATTTCTTTTAACCATAAATCACAAATGATAGTCAAATGGAAATTTGTGAATAGTGTCAAAAGTGAAAGTGTAACTATTAAAAAGGAACGGAGGTAGTATATAACTTTATTCAATAGTATATAATTAAATATATTAATTAAATACTCCCTCTGTTTTTTTTATCTTTCTCACTTGGAATCTTGACACTATTCATACTTAGAGGAAATCTCCTCAATTTTTTTCAATTTATAAGAAAAAATATAGTCATGTGGGGTCTTGTTTGATTCGTCTCAATTAGTACTTTATTAATATTCAATCATTATAACTTTTACTAATATATAACGAAAGATATTTAAGTTCAAAGATGTGCATTGGAAGAGGCGAACAGGAAAGTGAGAAGGATAAAAAAAAAAGAGAGGGAGTATTTGATTTTCTTTATACATATAAATCAAACTGCTACAATTTTTAAAGAAATAAACGAAGAATTATAGTCAATTATAAGTCATCCGTACAATATATTAAGTTTGAACATAATCATTATTCTTAATAAAAATCTTTATGCCATGACCATGACAAAACGGTGTGGAAATCTATACTATTAAAAGAGTACTAGAACAATACATCTTCTGTTGAGTGTTGATGCCTAACAATGACAAAATCAACAATACGTACCAACCTCATGAATTATTAGATTTTTAGTCCAAAGTTTACAACGGGAGAATAATATGAGAAAAATCTTATGCAATGAAACAATAGATGAGACAAAAAAGGGATGAAAAGGAAAGCCAATAATAGTAAGGATAATCTAAGGTTAAAGAGAACAAAAAAAAAGTGGTAAAAAAAATGAGTTCTTTTTTATGCCAAATGAGTGTATTAATAACGGACAAAAAATGAATATGTAAGGGGGCCTAACGGATTGATTGATAAAGACGTGCATGGGCCGTAGTCCTTAGGTTTAGGGTCTTTGGCTGAATCATGGCCAAACAAAGTAAGGTACATTCAATTTTTACTTCCATGACATGTTGACCCCATTGTACGACCTTGATATACTCCATCCCAAATTGGTAGTGGAAGACTAGAAATAGTTACCAAATACTTGTTTCCTTATTCACAAATCACATGTTTGTGTTTTATAATTGGAATTATGCAAGAAGTTCGTTTTCTTCTCAGTAGATCATTGCTTTCGAGAGGCCAATCGTGCAGTAGATTTTATGGCTCATAGGGGGCATTCAGTGAATTCGCTATTGTATTGTTTCCCTCCTTTTGATGTTGATTTCTCTCTTCTCATCCGTAAGGATGTTTTAGGTTGGCCTCCGAACTAGGGGCCTTTCCTAAGTTTTTTCTTTCCTTTTAAAATAATAATAATAGTAATAATAATAATAATAATAATTGGAATTATGCAAGAAAAAGATGGAGAAGGAAAAAAAAATGGCTCCATGTAGTAGAAATAAGAACGATGTCATACACATAACAAATAAGATGAATGTATAAATGTTAAGGTCGTCGTGAAACATCTATTATATTAAGAGTTACAAATAACGTGTGAAATAGATGTAGTACAGTGTTTTTTTTTTTTTTTACTGTTGTGAAGTATTAATGAAAGAGATATTATCATGTATAGTCTATAATTTGTCGCCTTTTTCACCCAAAAAAATGTGGTTAGAAGTTATCGATGTCATTACTCCTTTATAAGTCTCATTAATTAGCATGTAACTAGTGTTTCGTAAAACTCATTAACATGTAACTAGTAGTATTTTGATGTACATACATCACTATATATGCCGTCTACATCCAAGCACATAATTTTAGAGCCATGGCTATGTAGTCTCCTACGTCGCACATATCTAGCACCTCTCATACACTCCCAATTATTAAACGAGGGCATACATTATACATAATGATCATAAACCTTGAGTGACCACTTTTACCCTCTACTTCTCTCAACATCCTACATCCAAATTCCAATTAGCCAATAAGAAAGTTCCCCTTAACAGTGACTTGATCCTACATTGAGAGAATGAGAGGTCTGCTGTACTTGACAGGTGGACTTTACTAAGTACATAAAATTTGTAACCCCAACCCAAGTACCCAACCCAACCCAAGTACCCAACCCAACCCAACCCACTACTAGTACTTTTCAGTCTTCTCATTATTATAAATCTCCACCTACTTAGTCCCCCCTCATTAGTCCTTCATTTATCTCTCCTCTAATTATCACTCTCTAATAATAACTAGCCATTCTCTTACATTTGTCAACTTTTCATCACCTTCTTATAGCTCTCCCTTGCTTTATATACTACTACTCTACACTTCCATCTTTAGCCAAACATTGTTCTCTCCCCTCCCTCATCTTCTCTTTCATACATTCCATAAAAAAAAAAACTCTGTTTTCGGATTGGAAGATGAACACCCCTAATTACGTATTCTCAATGGCGAAACACCGTCACGACCCAGAACCTGAAACCTCACAAAACGACACTTCCTCCACCTCATCCTCTCAGTCTCCCTCCGGGTTAACTCAATCCTCCCCTACCTCTGTCCTCCCCAACAACAACAAGAGAAAAAGAGAGAATAACACCAACAATAACAATAACAACAACAACAACAACAACAATAACAATACTTCCAACAATAGCAAACATTCTGTGTACAGAGGAGTAAGAATGCGCGCGTGGGGAAAATGGGTGTCGGAAATTCGAGAACCCAAGAAAAAATCACGCATATGGTTAGGCACCTTCAACACACCAGAAATGGCGGCGCGTGCACACGACGTGGCGGCGTTATGTATAAAAGGAAACTCGGCAATCCTAAACTTCCCTGAACTCAGTGAGTCACTACCTCGACCCGCCTCGAGTTCGCCTCGAGACGTTCAAGCAGCGGCCGCTTTAGCCGCTGCAATGGAATTGGGGTCGGCTCAAGCAGTATCGTCTTCTTCAGAAGTTAATGGGCCTGAAGAAGAACTGAGTCAAATCGTTGAGTTGCCGAGTTTGGAAAACGAGGTTGCTGACTCGGCCGAGTCGATTTTTGTTGACTCGGCTGAGAAATGGACGTACTCTCCTCTTTGGATGGAGGAGATGGGTTTGTGTGGCCACATGTATGAATCAACGTCTCACATTTCATTGACTGATTGTGGGGTAGGATATATATATATTTAGTCATTTTTTTTTTTTTTAAATTAGTAAGGAAAGTGTCTTACCAGATCGGAACCTTGCATAAATTAATCCGATCGACTCGGAGGTCCTTTGGAAGTAGGAGGGAAGGTAAAAGAGTCTTATTCCCAAAGTGCTTCTAGTGGAGTTTGATCCCATAATGTTACTTGTTTATGTTGTGAGATACAAAACTTGTCGTTAGACGAAGTACTACTTAGCAGTCATTATGAAAAGTTGAACATACTTTTTTTTTTTTTTTTTTTTTAGGAAAGTAGAAACTTCATCTTGTTAATACCAAAACTTCTTTGTTAATTTTATTTTTGAGTAGTTTGTATAAATATTCTTCTAGGATTGATGTGTGTTAGATGAAATTTTTGCGTACAATGTCCATGAATACAGAGTAGCTTGTTTGTTGCTCTTATAAATTCCTGTTGATAATTTTTTTTTATTTTCCTGTTTTAAAATAAATGAAACACTTATTATTTTAGTCTGTCTCAAAATAAATGAAACGTTACTATATTTGGTACTTACTTATTTCTATCTTTCTTCATCATATGAATCTCTCTTTTTCTTTGTATCTTTCTTCTCCTAAATCTCCGTGTCAAGGTCTTACATTTCATCTAAAACAGAACGGAGGAAGTATACATGTTGAGAGTTCTAATAAAAAATAATTAGTTGAGTGGATCTTAAAGTTTGGGACAATATGTCGTGCATTAGGGTGATGATAATGTATGGTGTATATGTGACATGTGTCTTATATTATATTATGGTCGTTACATCGAATGGCATATTATGTAAGATATTTTGTACAAGACACTATACATTAGTATAATAACCTAATCATAATACATTCAGATTATACATTTAAAACTTGCAAGATTTAACAAATTAGGTACTAAGCACTTTCTAAAGACAAGTTCCAAAACGGTGTATGTTATTAACTTCTTGTGTTTAATATATATTACATGGAAATATATACTAATGGTAGAATGATGAATCAACCTTGAAAGTTAAAACTACAAGCCAAGGGTCAACAATATTCAACTATATTATTCATGCTCAAAAAGCAAGAAAAACAAAACAAAGGTTCAATTATTTTCCCAAGATTAGTTAGAACTTAAAAATCTTGAAATATGCTAATTGTATACTTACTAACAAACGAATTAGCACGTAACAAGTAACAACCATGTGCAATTATCACTAATTTTTTCTCAATGGACATAATTATTTACAATCATGTAATTGGACAAAAAAAGGTCGTCCAATTTGAATAGTTTTAATATACGTAGCCGTTGGTAAGTGATGTTAGCACTCTAACTTTTATGTCAAATTTTGCCATGTATATGACCAAAAATGTAAATTAATGAAATGATTTGGGTATAAAAGAAACTTTGGACTGACTTTTGGGAGACAGCAAAGCATTTAAGAGGACATGATAGTGACTTTTTACTCGTTTAGGAACAGTGCTATCTAATTGTCTTTATTATCTTAACTCTTATTTGGGGAGCTAGGTAATTATCCCTTCCTTTCACAGCTTCAATGCACAATGGACATTATTCCAATCCAACAACAATTAAATGGTGCACAGCCAAAACAAGTTTCCCAGCAATCTTCTATTTTTGGAATTATACTTAACAGTTATCACCTCTCCTCCCCTGTTCTTTTAAAAAACTTCTAGTAAATACTTCATGCGTATCTTTTCGAGTGATACACTTCTTATAAAAAAAACTCGCATATAGAGAGATGTATAATGAAAGTATAAAGGAAGTGTTGGATAATAGACGGTTGGTTGTTGACTGTTTTACTTGGCTAATTTGACCAACAATATTTATTAGTTGATTCCGCTAGCTGTTTGTGTTGGGAGAAATCAGCTGTTAGTGTAGATTGTTTAGTCTAAATGAATGTGGGATAATAGAAAAGGCTGCTAAAATCAGTTGTTGACAGAACACTTTGTTTGACTGATTGACCACATCAAAAAACCAAAAGCCATTGAAAAAATAACCCAAAAAAGTTTTCAAACACCCGCCAATGTCCAATAGGGAGGTAAATAAGATAAATCATAGTTCAACATTTTTATTATTTGCTACAATAGCCATAATTGGATTTATATATATTATATATATATATATATAGATGCCCCAAAACAATTTTTTTTTTGTATGTGTTCCCCATACTATTTTTACGTCATTAACCATTTATTCATATTATTTCTAGGTAATTCGCCCTATTATTGTGGTCTACTACTAAAGTCGTGGTCCCTATCACCCGGACCTCTTACATGCATGATGCAACTCATAAAATTTTGAGCTAAATTACAATGTTCGTATTATATAGAAGAGTGATAAGCTCCAATTTAAGATAAAACACTCATTTCCTCCAAATATGTCTTATCATTTATATATACTAGCAATTATGCACTCGATGCGTATCTAATTTTTTAAATTTTTTCAAACATAAATTTTAGCCTTTTGGCATAAAGAGGGGTAGAATTTGAATATTAGACATTTTTATGGCTAAATATTGCAGGTTAAGCCTCTATCACTTAACTCTTCTTTTATTTTTTTTTAATTATTCTTTCTTTTAGGTTTTTAAAATTAAACTTGATGAACGATAAAAGAATGTTAAGTGAATTTAATTAGGATTTCTTATTTGGTATTAACATAGTCTTTTGTGTTAAATGAATCATTTCACTATATGTTAATTAATTGAATTTTCTGTTTTGATGTAATACTTGATTGTGTTTGTGAATTGATTGATAAGATTTTTAATTGATGTAATATTACTTTTTTGCTTTTTTCAGCATAAATGTACTAAATCTTATAGTCAATGTTTCTTTTTTTGGTGGCTCAATTATAACTTGATTTTTTTAGGGGCAATTATAACTTGATTGCCTTCAACATTGAAGTTAATTTTTTAATGATATATTTGAGTTTGACTTTGTTTTTCCTATTTTTTTTTGGTATGTAGTAGTTGATTTACTAATGGACAGTTAAGTAAATTTATAGGAGGACACCATAGCTCCCCCCTTCCCTTATATAATAGAGATATTCAGCCATACTCAACAACAATAAATGTCAAATTCATCCTATATTTAAAATCAATATATTTTATTACTTTTATGATTGATACATATCTATTATATAAGTGAAGGGGGGAGAAAGATGATGTCCCCTTACAAAATATCGGATATACCCTTAATGAATTTAAATTGCCATATACATAAAATCATCTTTTTTTTCCTTACTTGCATTGCCATATATATTAAACAAATTAACAATGGAATTAAATTTGAAATTTCAATTAAATATTAAATTAAGGAGAATGATTTCCTCTTCTTACATATGTGTAAAAAACTCTGATAAAAAATTAAATTGACAATATAACTTGATTGACACAATAAGAAGAAAAAATAAGAACATAAATTTCATATTAATAATTATACTTATAATATTTTAAAACCTAAATGTTGATTATTATTTGGTAATCTCTATTATATGAATCAAACTCTTCGACTATATTGATATTCAACGATTGAACCAGTGAACCTAATACACAAATTCTTCCACTTTATTTGAGCACAAGCTTTATTCTGTTTTATATTTCCTTCCCTCGATACTATATTTGAATAATGATGAACAAATAACTAAGAAAACCAACGAAACATTTATTTAAGAAAAAAATATTAGAATATTAAAAATAATTATAAATGTATGTTCGAATAAAATTTTTGTACCACTAATTAATGAATAATTAACTGAGAAAAAAGAACGTTAATATGACACATAAGCATAGCGTGCAAAAAATGCTAGTTTTATACATGTTGGGGACGATTTAATTAATATGCATTTGTATATCCAAGTTTTTTTTTTAAAGGTAAGATGAAGGGGATTCACTTGAGGGGGGATAAGGAGAAATCCTCAAATGAGTTCCATGGGGTTTGATCCCTAGACCTCAGATATGAGGTGGGAAGTGATGACACTACTCCACCACCTCAACATCAGCATATCCAAGTAGGTATATGCTTAATTGCTCATACTTCAAATAACCTCTATACACTCATATCGTAGATATGTTTTATTCGCCTCTCCTTTTTTTTTCTTTGCACATTTGTATTTTTATATTGGAAATTTTCATCCTATATATATATATATATATATATATATATATATATATATATATATTCATGTTGGTTGATGTTCATCCTGTTCTTTTAACATTAATTCGTACATAAATGTCCATACATTCATTCAGCATTTGCACCCTAATAATGGTCATTCCATCAATACACTTGCTTGTTCTTTATATTACAATTCTCTAAATAGCCTAAGGCCTAACTTATAAGAAAAAAAATAGAATTTGGTAATCCAACTACGGTTAATTTGCTTTAAGAGGTACTAACTTATTATTATTATTATTATCTAAAGATATGTTTGCAAAAACAATATTTCACTTTAATTAATTTTATTAATAGGTAACATTTGATACTAACTCTTCTATAAGCCCTTTTTTTTATATAATCAACCTAACAAATGGAAGATTTCACGTGTCATAATTAACCTATTTAGGGTCTTCTCTGTTTACATTATTTTGCTGAACTCGTATCAATATTTATTAAATTTTCTTAACGTGTCAAAAATTTACTTAATTTTTCTAAACTTTTCTTTCTTCTCTATAAATTTTTCTTATTTCTGTGAATAAACAAAAATATGTTGAAGAGAGCAAATCCTTAGTAGGTTAATTAAGATGAAGAACTATTTTGGAAAGAGACCCTCCAAAGATGGAACCTCTCAAAGATAATAAAAAGTTGAAACCTTTTGAAACAAGTTATAGTTAGGATTGATAGAATTTCCTATATATTAATTCCTTTGTTTATTAATGGATACATCATATCGACTTTTTACCTATTTAGTTATTAACTTTGACCGTACCATATGTAATTACTAATATCGAAACATAAATGTCATGAGTTTTATTGTTAATCATAATGTTTATTTTCAAAATACCATTGTTTTATAATTTTACCAATATGTCATTAAAAATTAATGGTCGAAGTTGTGTATTGGCAAATGTGCATAATCGATATGATGCATCTATTAAAAAATTGAGAAATTATGTTATGATTTCTTGTGGGCTTGAGATTAAAAAGTAATGTAGTAAATATTAATGTAAACCTCCCAATATCTCAAAACTATATAAAGAATTTTATGATTAGTCTCATCGCTTGTAAAACTTTTTGTTTTTGCTCATAAATTTTATTTTTTTACTTTTTAATTCATATATGAGTTATGAACACGTTAAAATAAAGTCGAGACTGTAAAAAATGATAAACATGTATTAGATCCTTTCTTAACAAGGTTTAGGGGTAAGGAATACTTATAAATACCAAGCCCACCCGTTATTGAGGAGATTTTGGACAACTTATAATTCCAAAGGAGATTCCATCATAAAGTAGCCCATCAAGTTTATATGTTTGTTATCCCCGAAAACTTTGAGGCCTATTTCCAATAGTTTGTCTTATAGTAATAACGATAATAATAATAATTTGATGGTTTAACGGTTAGATCGTCAATTAAGCAAAAATTAGTAAAAATTATAAAAAACGGTTAATAAATTAAATCTATACAAAAATCTTAAAAGTTAAAAAGTAATACCCAAATATTCCAAAAAGTAAGTTAAATGTTAAGTGGTATGATCAAAAGGTTTGGTCATCCGAACGTCTGACACAAAACTTGCTACTTCCTCCGTTTTTTTTTTACATGTTACACTTTGATTTTTTACACTATTCAAATTTCACTTTAATGATCGTTTGTGATTTATACGTGAATAAAAATATAGTCATGTGGGATCTTGTTAGATTCCTCTTAATATGTATGTTTTTAACATGTACTTTTTATAATTTTTACAAATACAAAATTAGAGATATATGTCTCAAAGTTTTGCATTGGCATACGTGAAAAGTGAAAGTGTAACATGTAAAAAAAACGGAGGAAGTATTTTTATTACCCCTCCCTAGAAAGAAGTAAAAATAATTTGAAAACTTGACTTCAAGCTAGCTCTTTCCCTAGATTGTAAGAAATGGAGTCTCATTACCTTCATCCTCCATTGATGTCTTGGAGAGTTGGAGTAATACTGTGATGGTGAGGATTTAAATCATTTAATGGTATAAAGAAAATGATAGAAGTGAGCAAAGCATGCGTACTATTCATCTTTGCTTTACTTGTGTGGGCATGAGTCATTACTAACCCGAGTCATTTCTCTCTCACGTAGGTATAAGCGTAAGTCTTGATTTCATGAATCATCATAAAGGAACCCTAAATTGGTATAATTCGAGGTTTCAGGGAGTATATGCTTCATACAATATTTAAAATTTGGAGAAAAACCAAAACTTCCAAATTTGATATGGGACGATTTAGTATTTTTTTAGTTCATTCCCATCTAATGTTTTATTAATCGCATCTGTCGATTTCTTAATACACTAAAAAAGTATTTTCTTTATCAATTTCATCAAGAAGTTGATGGTTCTTAGATCAGTTTTAGTATTTTCATTCATGCTAGTATTGATATTGATCTAGGCCTTAATATCAACTTTCTTTCTCAGACAAAGATATAATTATTAAAAAAAAAAAACAAGCCTTCATCACATAAGTAATTCTAAGTAATCTCAAAGTAATACGACAATTAGTTTTAAGAATGTCATAGGTCACCCACAAGTAATGTACTGGTACTGCATATGATATAATAATTAGCTCTTAACTAATAATAGTGTAAACGCGTCATATCATCAATTGATGTTGCCATGCAGATCGAATGCTCTATATTTGTCTTAAAGCATAATTAAGTTATATGAAGTCTGCTAGCCACCATGAGTATGACCACAAACAAGGATGGTGGAGAATGGAGAAAAACATGCGTTAATATGTTCCATAGGATCAATGTAGTTCGTCAAATACATATCTAACTTCTAAGCTAAGGGTCAAACGCAGCTAATTCGTTACTTCTCCACCCATTGCACGTCTGAGCAAACTAGTTTTTCATTCCATGTAATAAGCGAGTTTTTTAAAAGTTACATGTGAGTAACTAATGTAATTTTAACAAAATAAAAATTGTTACAAGTGATTTGCCCTTGTGCATTTGCATAATCAATGAAATATGGTGGTAAGTTGTGTTCATTTGAAAATGACAAGAAGCTCAAATGTGTGAAGTTTTATGCCCATTCCAGCTGTAACAAAGTGTCCCTTTTGGACATGGTAACTGTAGATATGATGTGGCTTGTTTTACACCATAATAGTGGGCCATATATTGGAAGAGTCATGAGGAAGGAGAGAGTGCTTTCTTGTCAAAGCTATTTAAAGGTTCTTTTATGAGTTAATGACCCACCCTCAAATTATTGTGAATTTGTGATTGTAAGCCAAAAATGACTTCTAGTTTGAAAATGACCAATTTCTTAATATTCTTGGGCTAAATTAAGTTTTATTTGTAATTTCCAACTCACTCTTTTCTACTATGATATCATGAAAGGGTCATGTACGGACATGAATAAAAGAGATTCACTACATTGCACCAGGAGTCTTGGAATAATGGACAAATAAACTCTAATGTTGTATAATTATAAATCTTTATAATGGTCTTTAATTTTGTCATTTACAATTTTACAGATTAAGAATGTGATAGGTGTCTTTGTTGCATTTTCATGCCCTTTTAGTTGACATGGAATTTTCTCCCCAAGTTGAGTACTAGGAGACAATTTTAGAGTAGAGAGACAAATTGTAGCAAAAATTGATAAGAGATGACAATATGGTTGTCATTATATGGTATCTAGGACTTAGGAGTATAATTGGATTCAGTTGATCAGGAATTGCAATTATTGTTTCGAAATTGCAATATATTTGGAATTATCATATATTTGGAGTTCTGTCTAGTTTAAACTCATGCAATATAGAAGTTTGTGTTAAAAGTTAAAACTACATTACTATGAGTAAAAGAGTCGATCTTATATGACCATTTCAAGACGAGTTCCAACCAAACACGCTTAATTTTGGAGTAACTTAGGAAATGAGCTCCATCTTATTAGGATTAAGGTGATGACATTGCTATTTCTAGTATAGCATTTGACATAAGAAAATAGAGTCACTTGATCTATATGGATGACGTCATGAAATAATATTCAGACTCATGCAACAAACTCCATCTTATTAGGATAAAGTGATGACATTGTTATGCCAAAAATTATAATCGATTTACTCTACTAAGTTATCTCTAGTATTTGCTATAAATCAAACTATTTTTTCTTTTATCCTTAACTTTGTACATGGATTTTTTTTTGTTTCTATAAACTCTTTATTTCAAACTCAATTTATAAATTTGACATGACAAGCTTAGGTTGCATACTCTATTGCTCCCAAACAATTTTCCTCTTACGCAAATATCAATACTGTAACATGATCTTTCCATAGGACTATTAATAAATCAATAATATCTTGATATATTATTGGTTCCATTGACTTTACTTTTGTCATTATAAGCTTGGAATCACTTTGAAAATGCTTAGTACAAATTCACATCATATGAACCTTGTACAGCTGTACACTTGTACTGACCTTATTTTCGAACTTTCAACCAAATTGCCACTATAATCTATCTTGGCCTCCATATGATCATTCTAACTTAGGGACAAATTTTAGGTATGACCAATTTTAAGCTTGCTCGACTTTTTTTTTTTTTTTTTTTGGTGAACTAGGAAGCTTGCTCGACTTGACCAATTGTTTTGAGATAGACATCTGTTAAATATATGGGCCTGGGCCGCACCCATCACAAGGAGAGAGAATCCAATTTACAACACAAAGGAGGTTCCACCTTAAAACCACATGGCAATAAGGGGGAGTAGCCCCTTTGCATTATAAAGTGAACTCATCTATCTTCTTCAAGAAATGTGGGACACTCACATGTGATGTGCGCTATATATCATAGCTTCAACACACCCCCTCACATGTGAGGTTGGCCCAGAGTAAATTAACGGACCATCTATGGGCCTGACTCTAATACCATGTTAAATATGGGCCTGGGCCGCACCCATCACAAGGAGAGAGAGTCCAATTCAAAACACAAAGGAGGTTCCACCTTAAAACCATATGACAATAAGGGGAGTAGCCCCTTTGCATTATAAAGTGAACTCATCTCTCTTCTTCAAGAAATGTGGGACACTCACATGTGGTGTGCGCTATATATCATAGCTTCAACAACATCAATTAAAATGCATAACATATGATTAATTACAGGAAAGATAATTGCTGCACAAAATGAAATTCAAATACCAGAGCAAATGCTACAAATGAAACAGAAAATAGGTTAAAATAAGTATATTTTCTATCAATACCTCGTTGGTTAGGTACTTCTGACTAAACCTTTTTTTTTCTTTTAAGAAATTGCTATATTAAACGTTCTTGGAATCATGTGGTCTTAGAATAGTGGATTAGTGGTTGTTCACTTTGTCCTTTAACTAATTATCTCAACCTTTGGGAATGGAAGAGACTCTTGGCCAACCCTTTTACCTTAAGCGGAGCACTCGGGGCGAGAGGATTAATCACTGTTGTCGACGGTGAATACCTTGGTTGTTATAAAAAAAAAAAAAAAGGTTATTGGGATTTGTTTTAGGTTGGTTGATTGAGTGGTCCAATACTATGTCTAGCAAAAAGATAACATTACTCTTTTTTTCCACATAATATGTCTAGCAAATGACAATAGCGTGCATAATTATAATTATGGACTTAATTAAGCAGCTTTCGGTAGGTGGTCAAATACTTGCGTTTCAGTGTTTGCTAAATACATGACTATCTAACTGTAAATTTAGGATATTTTAAAATGACTAAATTCAAGATGTTCTTATCTCGATAGATGCTACCTACTTTAATTTATTATCAATTCTCAATTTCTCATACCTTTGGAAGGGAAATGTTCATCATATGATAATCCTACATGATATGATTTAATATGTGAGATAAGTCAATTTTAATAGTTAGATGTTCACTAGAAATTTTAATATCAATTTAGATTTGATAAATGGAACTTTGATTTGCTACAATATACTACTCCATGGAATGATATACTTTTCAAACAAATGGCGTTGAAGTATCATTTTGTATTATTAACATATTTCTCTACTATGGAAATATCCTAGGCTACCAATGGCGTTGTCACCTAAATTAATACTCCATCCGTTTCATTTTAATTTACTCACTTCACTTTGGGGGAGGACCAAGAAAAAAGTGCAAAAGTATGAGAGAGAAACTGAAAATGTGGAGAGAGAAATTGAAAAGTGATAGAGAGAAATTAAAAAGTGGGTTAAAATATTAAAAAGTAGATGACATGGGTGGAAAAATAGGATAAAGTAGATGTGACATATTATCAAAAATAGAAAAAACAACAGTGTGTAGATTAAAAAGAAACGGACCAAAAAGGAAAGTGTGTAAATTAAAAAGAAACGAAGGTAGTACAAGAAATTGATGTTAATGATTTTGCACTAGTATGATAAATCATCCCCCATTTTTTAGTTCGTTGTTTATGATTTTAAAAACAACCTCAATATTTCAGCCAGTTTATATTCGTAATTTTATAGGAATGAGAGAGAAAGCGAGAAGTATCATTTTGTATTATTAATGATTGCTTATAGCTTCCATGGATGGAATTGGAACGAACAAAAAGTTTATTGTTAACGAAGTTATAATTTTATTAATTATACTTATGAGAATGCTCTATTGGATTTTTCAAAACCTTAGAGAAACCTCCTAAATTTCTTAAACAATGAAGGTACCTTCATGAATTTGAAAAAAACTTTGTCAAAAGATAAAAACTTGTTGAGGGTTGTAATGGTGGAATCTAACTCAGCATAATTAATATTTTTTTAATACTCTATTAGTAGTGGGTAGGTGTAGCAATGTCCCATGAATTTTGTCAGCCTCAAGGACACCTCATGCAAAAAACCCTACAAATAAAATCATTGATAAGTTTTGTAGTAAAAGTTGTAATTGAGACCCATACTGTTTTTATTACGGATGTTTTAGACTTTAAGCCTACCTACTCAGAATTGATCTACATATGCATTAACCAAAAACTACTCCCTCTATTTCAAATTATAAGGCAATTTAGCTAAAAGTTTTTGTTTTGAAATATAAGGCATTTTACATTACCAATGTAAAATTAAATGCGACTTTATACTATAAAGATAAGATTATAGGTTATTTTCTATTAACAATACAATATTTAATGTCAATTCTTATTACCTATGCAAATCTAACTAAAACTTACTAAATTCTTAATATGCGTAAAAGTAGTTTACATGTCTTATAATTCTAACTAAAACTTACTAAATTCTTAATATGCGTAAAAATAGTTTACATGTCTTATAATTTGAAACGGAAGGAGTAATCAACAGCAGAAATGATAAAGAATACTATGGAAAACATGCTAGAAAAACAGACTTTGGAGTATTACGAGTACAAAACAAATAATAAACAACTAAACAAGATCATTGAATAAATTGTTAAAGTGTAAATTTGGTAGGAAAGGAAAATCATCATATATACTTCTACTTGGTTAGTCTGCTGGTCATCACTTTCAACAAGATTCTAGAAAATCCTTTACCCTTGTTTGCACAATTTTATGGCATTTCATATATTATGACTGTTTCCATTAAAACACATAGGCATGCATGCATAATACACAACCACCAAAAAATTTAGTTTTTACAAAGGGATGATAATAGATCGGGTCTGAAAACGGGTCCCGGCAAGACCCACACCCATTTTTTTTGAAGGTGGAACTAGACCCGCCCCAGACCCACGTGTTTAAAAAATTCAGACCCTTACTTTCACCCAGCTGAAAAATTCTAGAAAAACAAACAGCAACACAATGAAAATCACCAGATTATCCATCTAAAAATTAACCTTCAAAACAAACAGCATTTGTTAACACACAGATACCAAAACACAAATCTCTTTATCTGATAAAAAAAGAGAACAGCCTTTTTAGTTATATTAGAGGTGATCATGGGCCGGGCCGGGTCAAAAAAATTTGCCCATTGACCAGGCCGGGCCCAAATCCGGGCCGAAAAATTGTGCCCAAAGCCCGTTATTTCGGGCCGGGCCGAGAGGGCTTTTTCGGGCCAAACAGGCTGGGCCAAAAAATTAGCCTAAAATATCTTTTTTGCCTTGCCCAAAGCCCGCCCAAAAAAAAACCGGGCCGGGCCGTAGGCCAAAAAAAAACTGCCCAAGCCCGCCCAAAAACCGGGTTTTATATAAACATATCTCTAAGCACCAGCTGAAGTGATAACAATAGTTTTATTATCATTATACTCAAAAATTGGGTAAGTTACCTGAACACCCTGTTATCACCAACTACATCAGCCTAAATCAGATATTTGCTCCTGCCACTATCCTTCTCAAAATTGCTCTACAGAATAAGAAACACAAACAAGAGATAAAATCTTGTTTAACATAACATCCTTTTCATCACGATCATGCCACCCATATTATAACTTAAATTTGCATCATATCATTTGGCAAAATTCTCTTCCAAATGTCACCGTTCTAGAACTTTAAAGAGTGACATGCACTGGTTGAAGTTTGTATTCAGGACTAAACGCGGTGCTTAGTATGGTGGGTAACCTGTTACATAAAAATGGTTAGAAAGAAGATATATGAAAAAAAAAACAGAAATTAATCATTATAAAAAGAACAAGAACGTACCCGAGTTGTCCATTGGGTTTGTAGCAGGTGCAGGTTCTGGCTCTGGGATTTCGGTGACCACAGCATCTGATGTGAGGAATGTCTTTGCAACAGAAGCAGCATGCTCTAAGCAACACCTTACCACCTTCAGATTGCAAAAATCATTAATGCAGGAAAAAGAAAACCGATTTAAATTGTTGTTTGGTTGGATGTGGGAAGTATAACTTCCA
This sequence comes from Beta lomatogona, assembly GCA_947646795.1. Taxonomy (NCBI): domain Eukaryota; kingdom Viridiplantae; phylum Streptophyta; class Magnoliopsida; order Caryophyllales; family Amaranthaceae; genus Beta; species Beta lomatogona. Next base: position 433,843 of record CANSNZ010000247.1, on the reverse strand, counting down.
AAATGTTGCAATGCCCGTGAAATTTTATATCCTAGAAGTGTTTTAAGTTTGTTAAGTTGAACATAGGAAATTCTACTTCCCGTAGAAAGTTCCATTTACCTAAGGGGAACTAGGTGTGCAACTTCCTCTATTTGGCAGGAAGTATAACTTAGTAGAACTTCCTATGGTATTGCCGACCAAACAATTGCACTTCTAACTACTTCCTAGAAAAATCAATTTTACACATTTAAAAGTCAACGAAACAACCCCAAAAAAGCTAACACAAAACCATCATCCTAAGCATACAAGAACATGACCAATTTTGAAACAATAAGAAACTAACCTTGGTAGGATCTATGATTCCAGCAGCCATCAGATCCTCGTATTTTCCTGTTGCAGCATTGTATCCAAAATTTTGGTCATCATTGGAGAGAACCTGAAAAGATAATATGCATTTCAGCCAAAAATAGGAGGATTTGCCATATCACATTGTTATCATGTATGAAAATATAGAATGACCTAAGATTCCTTGTAACCTTTTCTATTACGACAGCTCCGTTTACTCCTGCATTCTTGGCAATCAGGTCCAGTGGATAACTAAGAGCTCGTTTGACAATATCTGCTCCAAGCTGATGGTTTGTATATAATTATCAGTATCGATGTATCCTAAAGGGGAGAAATTGATAGCATAATGATAATACAACGGCAGATTTGAAAGTTCAGAGAACCTTTTGTTCATTATTTTCAAGTCTCTCCCTGATGGCATCAACTTTAGTCGATAGACGCAGCAAGGTGCACCCTCCACCTACAACTATACCTTCCTCTACAGCTGCCTGACAAGATGTGAAGTTTCTGAGTCAGTTCAGTTCTCCCCCAGCCAACTATAGGGTGGCCAGAAAGTCCAAAAATATCATATTAAGAGGATACGTTTGTTGCACAAAGAGCATCCTCCACTCGCAGCTTCCTTTCTTTGAGCTCAGTCTCAGATTGTGCTCCAACCTGTGTGATAATTTATATAGAGGAAATAATAGTCTTATGAGTGGGGACAATGTCTTTGGGGGAGGACAAAATGAATACGTTTCCAACATCGTGAAGCATCACCTGAATAACGGCAACCCCGCTGGAAAGTTTTGCAATTCTTTCATTTAGTTTGTCTTTCTCATAATTCGAGTCGGCATCCTATAAAACAATGTTGTTTGGATCAAGTTTAAACCTCTTCAGCATAGCAACTGGAATTCGAGGAAAAACAATATAAGAAGTTTACCTCAACTAGTTTCTTAATCTGGGCAATTCTCCTGACAACTGCTTCTTGTGTGCTTCCATCCCCAACAACAGTAGCTGTCTCCTTTGTGAGCACAATTTTTGCAGCATGTCCCAACACCTCCTTGCCAACTTTGTCCAGTGACAAACCAACCTCATCTCTTATCACAGTTCCTGTTGATAAATCAGTGAGTTCTGAGAAAATTGGGGAAAAATCTAGGTAAAAATTGCAAGGACTCTGAATAATCAGGCAATTGACCTCCAGTAAGGATAGCAATATCATCCATATACTGCTGTCTCCTATCTCCAAAACCTGGTGCTTTCATTGCAGCAATCCTAAGTGATCCTCTGAGTTTGTTTACAACTAATGTAGCAAGAGGTTCTTGTTCTATATCTTCTGCCATTATCAAAACTGCATAATTGTTCTTGATTGCATCTTCCAGAACATTAACAAGGTCCCTGGCAGTTGTAATCTTCTTGTCAACCAAGAGCAACTGCCAAGCCAACAAGATATTAATCAATCGTCCTAATTGAGGAAACAAGATTAGTTGAAACGAAATGTAATGTATTTCAGAATATATACCTTACAATTCTCATATTCAACAATCATTTTCTCGCTATCAGTGACAAAGTATGGTGAGATATAGCCACGGTCAAATTGCATTCCTTCGACAACATACAATCTATCCGTAGAACTGGTTCCTTCTTCGAGAGTCACAATACCCTTGCGCCCTACTTTGCCCAGGGCATCAGCAACCATATTACCTATTTGATAGTTGTTTCCTGCACTCACAGCAGCAACATCTGCAAGTTCTTTGTCTTCTATCTGTAAAACATATGAACATTTCATATTCCTCTAGGAAACGCAACAAAGTGTGTATAGCTATATAGTAATATAGTGTCCAATGTCATTGCAAAAGGCAAATTACCTCTTTGGACATTAATTTCAACTCAGATACTAAACCTTTTGCAGTATTCTCAATCCCCTTAGCTATTTGAATAGGATTTGCCCCAGCTAATACAATCTGAAACAATTTAACCATTAATTGGTCAAGCAGGTGATTCAATGCCAAAAACTTGCAACTTTCAGAGGCCTACAATGATTATGGGTAGTTTCCTCACACCTTTACACCTTCAGCAATCAAACCTTGAGCCAAAACTACAGATGTAGTGGTCCCATCACCTGCTAACTCGTTAGTTTTAGAAGCAGCTTGTCTAACAAGCTGTGCACCAATATTTTCAACAGGATCTTCGAGTTCAACCTGCATATAAAATCAACTTACTGATGTCAAGAAAAATACATATACTCCAAACTAACCTAGCTGGCTAGCTCAACCCGACCTGAATGTGTCTCATGTTAAGGAGTAGGTTGAAACTAACTAGTATTAAAGTATTAAACAGCCATTTTAACCTTTGATATTTGTAGTAGTATATATCAGCACTAAAGGAACTAATCTCTTAATAAGTTTCATACCTCCTTGGCCACAGTGACACCATCATTAACAATTCTAGGGGAGCCATACTTGCTCTCCAAAACCACATTCCTCCCTTTAGGACCGAGAGTAACCCCCACCACATCTGCAAGCTTATTCACACCTGCCTGAAGTTTCAAATTAGATCAAACACGATAGACAATACAATAATACATCAATACAAAGCTGATATCATCAATTCAGTACTTCAAAGAACACTCCGAATACATACTTGTAGTTTCCTTATAGCGGAACCATTCTTGTTGAAATGTAATTCTTTTGTAGCGGCGCTAATCTTAAAGGAACACCTTTTCCTGGGTACTACATTAATTTGATTGTTTTTCGAGAAGCTCGAAGATATGCAATCAAAAGAAGATAATTTGTGTGATGAGCTAAAACTTTTCTTGTCGATAGAGTGGCTTCCCATAGATATCAAAGATCCAACCGCGGACATGGTTACAAAACTTGACGCCATCTATTTAGGGTCCTGAAATGAAAAAAATGCAACTTCAGATCATCATAAACATGACGCCCTCAATTATCACACAAATACGTAAACTAAAAAAAAAAATAGACACTAAAACTCCATTGACAAGTACACCACGTCCTCTTATAAGATAAATAAAATTGAGTGGATTATGTTATTGGGTCTAGGGAAGGGGTAATATTGGAAGTACAATATAATTAGTCTAGCTTGGAGAGAAAGCCACTGGTCAGCTCTACAAAAATAGGAGATTAGTGAGAGGAAGAGGCATGAAGAAAGTTATTGAGAGTTTCCTTTAGTTGTAAGTTTGGGAATATGTCAAGTCACTCGAATACTTGGCTTTCATCTTTCATTTCAATTGTATATCCAGATTATTAATCAAAGGATCACTATCTATCTTTATCCTCTAAGATCAGATATTCAGATTCCAGTTCATAAGAAATTAGTAGGCTTTAGAAAGACTAAAAAATATGAAACAAACAGAATAATATGAGTAACTTATTAATAATGGATTAGTATACTATATGGCATGCGGGAACGATAAATTTTTTATTATAGGGTGGGAATAATGGGATGATTTATTAAGATGCTATCAATCCCTTGTTTGGTAGATGTTGGAAATAGAGGAATACATAACAAACATGCGAAACCGCCATTACTAATATTCCTTCCATTTCAGTAAGGGGAAATTGACCCATATCCATTCCCATCCCTTTAAAACCACCCCCACCTAGGTACTCTAAAGGTAGGAATAGACTATTGAGTAATAGACCCATCTTAATCCTCATCCCAATCACCCTATATTCCCACTCACAAGTATGCCAAACATAGAATTCATCACTAATTGGGATTAGAATTCCCATTCTTACCCACAAACTCTCTAAACAAACAGCCTTTAATAGGTTGTTTGTGTAAGGGAATATGGAGGGAAAAGGGAAGGAGACCTTTTCCTTTGTTTCGATACACCATAAGAGAAGGGAATCGAAGATATTCATTTTATTTCTCCGATTAATTAAACCAAATCCTTCCAATATTGTAAGGATTCGGAAGAAAAACGCAAGCTCACTCTTCTCTTGATTTTCTTTCCTCCCCCCTCATTCTCCTTCCTTCCCCTACCTCGCCCTCCATCATTGCTACACCAACAAAATACAAATGCATAACAAATTTGGAAGGGGGACATCCACTCTTCTATTTTCCAATATGAACTAAACACCACGAAAATTCCTAAACCCAGAAAAGGATTGAAAGAAACAGAGTTTTGCTATTCGACGCCCTAAAATTTCTTACTAATGCCATAAATATGAACAGCATTTTCTGAACAATAAGCAAAGTATAATCCAATTTCCCAGTTCATCAAACACCAAAATAAGAGAAACAAAGAACTATTCAATAAAGCAATGAAAACCTAAATTGTCATTATTTCTCTAGTAAGGAAATACACAGAAAAATAACCCAGAAATGCCAATATGTTTAATTGGTGGAAAATCTCTATAAACTGGAGAAATTAAAATAGAAAAGCAACAAACTTTATTACCCAATGCAAAAAAGAATTACAAAATGAAAATGGGATAGCCAATAAATCATGCTTCATATACATAAATTTAGTTCATAGATAATAGGGCCAAACAAATTAGTTAGTTTTGAGAAAACTAAGTTGTTGGAGAAGTATGATAAGAACTTACAAGTGAAATTGGAGAAGAAGATGAACGTTGAAGTGAGTGAGACCTGAATTTGTGGAGATAAAAGATTAAAGGGTAGTCATAGATAACGTTTAATCTTTAACACAAGGAGTTATGGAAGGTTCTGGATGAGGTTGGTGTTTTGCGCTCAACAATTTCAATGATAGAGTAAAAATTATTAACCCTCCATTTAATTTTTTCTTAAGGAGAACCCTGAATTTAACTTACTTCAATTTATCATCGGCTTTTACTATGATTGAATCAAATGTCTCTAAAAAGACTACTATGTCTCTATTTACTGGCTACGTTGGTATGAGCACAAGTATTTAGGAGAGACAAAAAGTTGTGGTGGGAGTGTGGACAATAATTTTATAGGAAAATGACAAATATTAGGGAGTTATAGAAAGGAAGATGATAAAATAAGGGAGAAATTTGATACTCTTTGGGGGGTCACGATTATCATGTAAAGCAATGGAGTATGGAAGTAAGGAAATGCATCCATTTATGGGAAATGTAGCAAGTAAAAAATGGATGGAGGCATTTTGAGTCTAAATAATGGCCTATTATGTGAAAAAAATGTTCATAGGATCACAAATATAATAGTGAGTTGAGATTGTAATGATTATGTTTAGATAATTGATGTAAGTCTTTATAATGATGATGTTTGAGGTCGCAAAATTGAAACTTGTAATGACTATGACGATAGCAAAATCTTATCAACCCCTAACTTATTTGAATTTATAAAAGGCAAAATTGGCTTCAACACCCTGAACTATAGCTCGGGTGCACCCAACATCACCAACTATGGCTAGTAGCCTAAACACCACCAACTACGGGGTGGGGTGTAGTTTGTACCATAAAAACCCACCGTTTTCGGCAACATTTTAAGCTTCCGGCCTCATTTATGGTACGGAATGCACCCCAACCCATAGTTGGTGGTGTTTAGGCTACTAGTCATAGTTGGTGGTCTTGGGTGCACCCAAGCTATAATTAAGGGTGTTGAGGCCAATTTTGCTTTTATAAAATTTATTCTAGATGTAAGTTGAAGTTAGGTAATATAAACAAGACATGGTTTACAACTCGAGGGGTTAAACTAGAGGACTAGAGGTGCTACCTCTAGTTCTCTACCCCTACAAAAACATTATTTTTTACTAATTTAAATTATCACTTGAATCGCTATTGGCTAAAGCTACCTTAAAACTTTTACCAAACACAACTTTCTATTTGTAGTAGAGCATGCACATAGTCAAATATCTAAAAGATAGCTGAAATTTGTTGTCGGACAATAGTTATACATGATCCATTTCCTAAATCAATGATTGGGCCTTGGCAATGCATCAACTAGAAAAATAGGAGTTTTTTGAGTTTTTATTTTAAGGTGTCATCATCTTGAGATATGAAATGAAGAGGATCCTAATTCGTCGAAAACCATTATTTTATTTATTGGTAGTTTTTGCCGAATATCTTTTTCAACTAGCTAATTTGACAACTACTATTTTTCCACTAACAGCTACTCCTATTGCTAGCAACTACAACTCATTTTGCCGAACAACTCCTATAATAGCTAGTATAGCTATAAGTTAAAAGATAGTGAGGGATAAGAACACCATTAAACTTTCATAACTTTAGCAACTCGAATATAAATATGATACGTATCATCAAAAAGTTAAGAGAGGTAAGTGCCTTCATCTTTCACCTAGGGGGTTTTTAAGGAAGGTTTAGACAGGTTGAGTTCTTTAGCCTTAAAATATTATCAAACCTAATGAAACCCACATTCAACTATTAAAAGAAAACAGTTCAAACAAGAGATGTATTATGCAAATTCTAATAGATAAATCCAACAACTTTTGAAATGTTAAAGAGAAATGAAATGTTTACCCCATTATATAGACATCAAGCTTTACTAGCTAATGGGTTAATAATATGTGATTGCTTCCACCATGTACTAAGGAGTACATAACAATTGTATTAGATAGTTTTGGTACACACCAATAGCTAGCTTTCGGTAAGAAATATCAAGTGAAATGACTATCAAGTGAACTTCAAAACATATAAAAATGTCACCAAAATGTAAATGAGTAAATCTAACAATATTCTTATGTTTATAACCAAACTAACAAATCCAAAATCCAAACACAATACAATCTTGATTGCATAATAATTTAGCTAAATAATATAGCAACCTAACATAGTTCAAATACCCAAAAGGCCCAAAACTAATAATATAGCTCATGTATCATGATGCAAAAAACACAATCAAACCAATACCAAAGAAGTAGCAACTAGCCCTACTAGTGCTGATACTTGAGCCATAGGACCAATATGTGAGCCAGAGTTATGTGCTTGAGCCGGTGCCGGAGCCTGAGCCTGGTGATCATTAGACCCTGGTGGAGCCGCCACCGACGACGAGTGATGAGACATGACATCCACTATCAACCGCTGACCACTCTTGCAATGCTCAGCATTACCACTGATGAAGTAGGTTAGACCTGGATGTTCCAGCTTAATAGTGGTGTTGCCGTCAGTGAAGTAACCAGTGGCCTTGCTTGGGTCACAATGGTAGTAGCCATACTTGTCCACTACTAAAACTGAGTCATTCTTGTATTGGAAATCTGCATCATCAAATTTTCACATTTGTTAAGGGATAAAAAGATGCATTGAGAATGAAATCATTCTATGGTTCATAGTCAATATTTTTTTGGACATCAGTAAAATTTGTATTAATTGAAACATGAATTACAACCTAAAGCTAGTACTTTCAAATGTTAAAGGGAGGATAATCTAACACGTAACTGAGCTTTACCATCTCTTACATACCATAGTCAATTTAAAGACATACGTAACTTAAATGGTTCATTTTTTGGTAAGATTATGTATAATTATTTACAATATATATAAATAATATTTTTATAAAAGATATCAGTGGTGAAATAAAATTTTGAAAAGTAGAGAAAATAAAGGTTTATCAATAATTTTACATCATAATGCTAACTGAATCTAATGGATATTGTACTATTAATGTGATATTATAAATTTATAATTAAAACATCTAAGGTAGCAGAACCTATTGCGATACAGTGCTATTTTTATGTCATATACTGACTTGCGCACATCTAAGAAAACTGAAAACAATAACTGACTAGATATACAGTATTAAAATTTATTGTAAATAATATATCCAAATAATATTTTTCCATTTTAAAATGTCACAAAAACAAATTAAAATAAATACATAGAAAGAATCTAAACCATCTCATTCATTACGAGAGAATTATTAATAATGAAACCCTAAATCTCAAAAAAAAAATTGATAATTTTGTTCTTCTACACTAAAATTTCCCAATTGTCACAAATGAAAAACAAATCATGTACTCAATTAATTGACAAATATCATAACCAAAAAGTACTTACTCCGTTTTCTCTAAGACACGTATACTATCCAACGATCAAACCGAATCTAATAGTTATTATAACTTTTTATAAGAGATATTAGCGGTTAAAAAAATGTAACACTACATCATAAAACAAATGAATAAAAGACAAAAATATGGAGTATGTTTTAGAGAGAAGAAATACTTACGTAGAGAATCTCCAACATGAAATCTCTTAGAAGAAGCCCATTGATCATAAAAAGAAGTGTCATTTCCATCAGGAACTCTCCAAGTTATAGCACCACCAACTTTCAAAGTCTTAAAACCTTTCACTTCTCCTAATTGCATCACACTAATCATCAAAATAGTTAATAAAGCAAATCCCATATTAATCTTCATCTTAATGCACTTAATTAAGTATCTCTAATCTTTCTTTCACTTGAGTAAATTTTTGAGTAAAAAAAATATGTATGTGCATAAAATAAAAGGCTTCTAGCTTGTATTTATAATAAGAAAAAGAAGAATAATGGGAGGTGAAGGGGTTGAAAACGGTTTGAAATAATCTCGAAAAATGAGGATTTTTTATGGGACGTGGGAGAAGTTATTGTTATTTTTTTTTTTTGATAGAAGTTATTAATTTAGGGGTGATTTTCTTGTTGACTGTTTGGGAAAAAAACGTGGGTGCTTTGAATCTATCTTTTCGCTAATTTTGTTAAACTCTCACGTAATTTTTATTTAGATGATGAAGAAGTTTTTAGATATTATTGTGATAACGGGATTATTATTTTTTTGAAGGTTGGGATAACGGTAATTTTATCAAGGAAAAACATAATGTATCTAATTTAAAGTAGCTCATCTTGACCGTCAAAAATCATCTTGAAGTTTTAGTTTATCTTGTCTAAAATTTAAGATAAAATCTTTAGGTGCTAGGTATTTACAATATACTTGTATTTGATTTGATTAAAACTTCCTCCATGCTTTTTTAATTGCAACATTTGCATTTTCACATTTTCAGAGACATAATTTTGACCACTTATAACTTTAGTTATGTATTTGTGAAAATTATGCAAATGAGATATTAAAAACTATACATTGAGACGAATCAAATAAGATATCATAGTTGATTAATGAATAGTAGAAATGTCAAAATGTTGCAATTAAAAAAGAATGGATGAAGTATATCTAGAATTATACATGATTTATATAGGGTTCATCTTTATCAATGCCAACTTTAATTTTTGAGTTTTATTAAGATAATTTTTTGGTTCTAAGATTAGAAAATCATGTGATGTAAGTTGCATGATGAAACCAAAATTAGTCATATGTATGCCGATAATATTAATTTTAAACACGGACAATAAGAATATATTAAATATTTTATTAAAATTCTATATACTTCATCTCTATTAATAGGTGCATCATGTGGGTTTGGGCACATAGTTGGATTTTGGATATTAGAAGAATCAAGGTTGGCCTAGTCGATTGTAGACCCTCCTTCCACCCCTATGACATATGTTTGATTCTCGTCTCTTGCATAATACGATCCTCAAATCCCCCCACTTGGGATCTTCATCTTACCAAAAAAAATTGTTAGCTGAAGTATTAGAGAAGGTAATAATTTTTTTCAAAAATTTAAATATTAATAAGCCCAGGGCCTGTTCTCCCCAGCTTATTTTCAGTTCAGTTCAACTCAGTTCAATTCAGCTCAGTTCCTAAATTATTATCATTACTATTAATTAATTATAATTTAATTCAGTTCAATTGTTTTATGCCTTAGAAAACGCGCCCGTCTTATCATCCCTTGTAGAATAACCTAAGTAACACGATGACGGCCAATCTTTTAGATAGCGCGCAAATCCAATGTCTTTTCCTCTATCTCAAAAGGATTCTATCTTGAGGAACCATATTGATTATTGACCAAGTTACATGAGTCAGTTCGAACTACTACATGTATCATGTATGAGTAAAATTCATGCATACAAACTTAATTGATTCCATTCAAACAAGCTAGCCTTTCCAAAAATGAAGCTGGTTGAACAAAAGGCTCCTCGCCACAGGTTCCATTACGCTAACCATCTCGCAGATTGTACGTTCTTTCGGGCGCATGATGTATGTCATACAACCAGATTTACCTATCACAATTTTTTGGATAGTAATCAACTACTTTAAAGTGAATGACATCGATTTGCATATTGGTATGATGGTATCATATAAAGTGAGGGGAAAGATTGTGATATGCTTCAATGTAAGTGCGATAAACTACGAAACGACCTTAGAGAGCCAAAAGACTCGAGTTCGATTTTTATGATTGTGCTAGGAAACCTAGCAACAAGAGGAACAAAAAGAACCCTCAATATTTTCCACAGGGGTGAAACTAAAAAGCTCTAACAATTTCATATACAAAAGGCAAACATCGGCGTTCTGGAAGATATGTTGTCTATTACTGCTGCCGTATCTCTCTTCTATATGACCAAAATTCCACGAGTTTGAGGCTGATCTAGGAACAACACCAACGTACTCGACCAAAGCTGCAGCGGAAGTTGGTGCATTATGACTTCTGCTCCATGACTATGGAACCAATGAGATATATAGGTTCAGCGAACAAGCATGCCCCATCAATCTGAATGAGTCCAACCATCAGATGCTGATATTCTATGCTCAAGCAAACTAGCAAGAGACAACACTTGGACAGCACCTCGTTTCCCTCCAAATCCTGCCAAGAGAGGGAAGGGGGAGGGGCGGGAGGCTGTTAACGGGATGTACTACAAAAAAGAAAAAAGGCCTACTTTCATCACACAATTTGGCCAACTTTTCACAACACTGTGCAAACATAATGAACAAATTCATGAAATATCTAACTTCAAGCATAGTATTCATCAAACATAAATGGTTATTCACTGAAATGCTACATTTCTTCATCTTACAAATCCAATACAAGTAAACTGAGATGTGAAGGAAAGCAATCGTTTTAGAAAGAGGTTTGATGTTCTATTGCCTTTTTGTAATTGATTTTCTAAGAAAAAAGAATAAGCGAGCTGGTACAAACAACAAAAGTCACATGTACAAAAATATAAATTTCAGAAGTTTAATTAACAGGTTGTGCTAACAAGGCATCAGCATCATTTTGGCAAGATCAGATATCCTGACTTCACTGTTAAGTATAACAAAAATTACTCGAAAACACTTTCAGCTTGAGCAGTGTAAAGGGAGGTCGGATGTACTTAGCTTCATTGCTAAAAAATAAAGAGGTTGTTTCCAATTGACTCTTACCAAAAAGAAACATTCAGAGGAAACAATGGAAATTCCAAGATGACAAAAATTGATGACAAAAGAAAAGAATAGTCACCTGAAAGGAGACAGAAGATCCACTGAATTCTTCGCTTAAACCTCGCTTGCAATAACAGCTTCCTGATTAGATATCAATTCTTGGAACTGCTTACGTTTCTCAGCTCTGATGTCAAGAATACTCGGAGGATCCGGTTCAAAACACCCATGCATCTCAACCAGGTCAAACAATTCTTTCTTCACCAAACTTTTCTTCTTAACTAATTCTTCAACTAAAACATCCACAAGCTTCCGATTTTGTTGCAATATCTAATAGAGGACGATGGTCAAACAATAGAAGCAGCCAACAGATACATCGTCACACTCTTATATTACAATTATGTACCTTTTTCACACGTTCATAACACATGTTGACAATCCTTAGAGCCTCCAGATCAATATCCTGATAATATTAGATTGCAAAATAGTAATGAAAACCATTAATACATATACCAGAATCAGGCTCGAGAAGAGGACCTCCTAATTGTAATATTTATCTTATCTATATAAAAAAAGAACCAAAATCAGGAATAAGCAAGTTCAGACTAGAAGTTTTGAACAGGCCTCAATTTTTTTGGTTTCAGCATACAATGCCAGAAACTGAGCTGAAAATGCAAAAACAAAAAGCACCCGTTGGGAATGCATACATCAATTTTCTCAGCAGTCCAGAAGTTGTTTAAACCATGATGTTTATCAGATAGGCCACCAAGGACAAAACTTCGAGCTGCTGACCGAGCATTATCAGCTGTTTCAGCCCATATCGTGCTCAACTGCAAGAAAACAGAGCAATTTTAGTCATATCTACAGAATTTCATACAGGGCCAAGTAAATGGTAACGCAGGCAGAAGCAAAAATTCATAAAATAACATGCAGGCACTGAGCAGAATATAGTATACCCAACGCCAAAGACTGAAACAATTCTCTACCACATCATTCCTTTGCCTTCATTTACATTTTCTTATTCTTTGTTCAAATGTACACAAGTTTACCCTGGTCGGCTATTTGATTGCACCAGTAAATGAGGAAAACCAAATAAAGGAGAATTGATGCACCACCACATATTAACATTAGTCGGATGCACAGAAATGAGTTGAAGAAGACATTGAAAACATAATTAAAACTACGGAGTATTTGAGTACAACTTTTTCTCAATAGCTCAAACTACTAATGTCCTAGTGACTCCGAGGACCCATCACTTTCCAAGTACCATCTTCAAAATTGTTCCATGTCTCACATGTAAGCAATAAGTATATTGGAGAAAGGCTTAACCATAACACAGAACTATATGTCCTGAACCTTTTCTATTCTTAGGACTACATTGCAATTTAGAGTATTAAGAGTTTAAAATTTCTAGGCCAGCAGCAAGTCCCCCATGATTGGCATCACCAGGAAGCAAATTTTTCACAGCATTACGCTACATTTATAAGATGCACCTAAGAATTGTCCAATCACTGATATCAAAAACATTATAGGGAATTCAGGCATCATTATCAGTCACCCAAACAGCCACTGGGGATCACACTTGTGCAGACAAAATGACTTTATGTGGTTGCTGAACTTAACCGTGATGCTTCAAACAAGCCGCTTTAACAATTGTTTTATGCAAAGAAAGTACGTGAGTCCCTAATAGAAGACAATTTAACTATAGGCACGATGGACTATATTATATGTCTGAATTGACATTATGTCTTATCAACTGTCAAGCAATAGGCCAGTCAGTTGTCTTTTGATAAAAGGCCTAACAGAAAAAGTCAGTTGTCTTTTGATCAAAGGCCTAACAGAAAAAGTGTACTGCTAATACAGGGGTAAGGCTAATAAGCCTTGTTGCAATTTAAGATGGACAACAATTCAAACAGAAATGTCGACATGTCAATTTCTACCTATTTAATAGGTCACATTGTGACTTATAACCTTCTCAGAAGAAGGTGGTAAATTACTACATTTTCAAGTACTTCATAATTCCTAGCTACCTCTTGGCGGATTCCCGTGGATATTTTTGGTCAATAATGACTCTTATAGCGTGTATTGTAATTGTCAAGGTTTCTAGTAGTTCCCTCACCCCCCCCCAAAAAAAAAAAAAACACCCACCCCGCCCCAAAAAAGAAAAGAAAAGAAAACATCAGAATCTAGGAGGCAGCAATAGTAGATGTGAAGTGTTGAATTAATTCTGAAAAGGCTATTAGTCACAAAGTGAAATATTGAGTATGCAATAATTGACAATTTCCCACTTCCAAAAAAAAAAAGAGATCCAAATGGAAGATAAACACTCAAATTTTAGCCAAGGCGAATAAAAAGCAGAAATATATGGATGGCAAGAACAGAGAACTATCAAGCAAAAGAAGAATATCCAGAAATAAACACTTGACAAAAAGGAAGTAAAACGGGTAGCATAATTAGCCATCTACAATTCTACAGACAGAAGTTTCCAATCCCTAAAGATACAAGGGAATAATTTTGAGTTTTCATATTTCCAAGACGACAAGGCATGCTGATTTTTCCTCACCTGGTCTTCACCATACCATATCTCATCAGCTGCTCGAGATGCTAGCTGAACTGTAATATGATCCAAAAGGGATTGCCGGCTGCATATAGAAGACGATAGAGAAGATGAGTAGTTCTATAAGTGCAGATGAATACTCTAGGAGCTATACGCATCTAAATCATTAAAGCACCATGTATTTTGGATATAGTAGGCCAGATGTCTCAATAAGCTATGACATCTGCTTGCTTGTGAGGTTCACATAAATGCGCAAAAGGCATGAGTACTAAATTTAGGATGACATTTAAGACAGGAGGTCCCTTCTCTGGCTTCTGTAGTTCGGTTAGTTATAGTAAGTATGTTAGACTCTATGACTTCTACTACAGCACTAATACAATTTGGTTACAACTTCCGCTTACTTATTTCTGTCAACTAAACCTGTTTTATGGGGAATCTCGGAAACAGCCCCATATAAGGCTACACAATTCTGCATCCTTACCAGCAGCAAGATCCACATAGTTTGTTCTGTTGTTGTAAGTATCAAAACAGAAAGGACTGTAGAAAAAGAAGTAGGTTGAGGAATATACCTTAGCATTCCTTCCTTATATTTGATAGGATCCAATTTAGAACGAACATAACCGAGTTCCCTACCAGCCCTCGGAGCAATATTCAGCTGCCCAATAAACAAAAGAAATTTGAATTTGGTATCCTTACAGAGAGAACTTCATCAATAAGCACAACATTTGAAAGAAAACAAAGGATCATACAAATTCTATATTTCTAAGATCAGGAAAGTTCACAGCTGCTATAGCTTGCGCTGCTTCATTAAGAGCTATTCGCTTCCACATTTCAACACTCCTCTCCTTCCTATCAAGCATTCCTCTTTCTTCCAACTGAGCAGCTTGTAATAAGTCATCTGTTGTTATCTGCACACCGCAATGAAAATCATGAGATGATATCAGAGACAGTAGTGACCTACTTCTACCTTGGTAGCTTTTCAATGGTGGTTACTGAGCGAGGTGCAATCAGGTCAATCATGTCAGCTTCATCAGTGCACTTTGGATATATAAACATGAGATGTATTTCCTATTCTGCTATGTTTCCCATTCATCTGAATGATTTATGAATAAATAGGGGTAATAGTTAGCACATGAAGTAAATTCCAATGAAGTTTGATGACTGCAGACTTAAAACATAGGGAATTTCAAGAATTATCAAGAGACAATGTATATAGACTGTAGACCGTGCTGAAATAAACAGAATAACAAGCAATGTAATTTCTAAAAGCATAAGATGCTCAGAATCTTTTTCAAGTTGGATTGCTTTAGCTTCAGAATTATGTTATGGTTGTATTCTATTTTGTCTCAAATATTGTGTTCCATATTCACTCAACAATAGAATATGATATTTAAAGAGTTAAGGATCATTAACATAGCTTCCTTGCTCAAATCCAATCTAAAAAATCTTATAGAGATCTTGTAATTTCTGCTTTAGATTAAATTCATATTGAAAGATCAAGATGTCAAAGCATGCTTCAATTAGGTTTCTGGGCTGGATCGATTATAGCAAGGGGTCTTTCAAGAAAGGAATAGTGCATGGCCTGCAGGCTGTTTCCCTTTTGTGTTAGATTCTTTTTAAGTTTTATACCAGTCATGCGAAAATTATCAACTTAATATTTGAGATCTCAGTATGTCAATTTAAACAGTGTATCAGAAAAGAACTGAAAATTATTCCCACTTCTGCAGATTTCACTAGCAAGCATTGTCACAGGCTTGACAAAATCATCAAAGTCCAATTAAGATTAAGACTAAAATTACCTCACTTCTGCCCTCACGTAACATAGTGATAGCAGCAACCTCGATAATATTTGCAAGCTCTGCCCCTACCATACCATCAGTCAGACTAGCAACAGCCATATAGTCAACATCCTCAGCCATAGGTTTCTTGCGAGCATGAACCTAAGCCAAGAAGACACACAAGAATAGTAAGTAGATTATCAGGGAAAAGGTTAGTCCAAGAGGGCAAAACATATGGTGTCACGTCTGGATTTTGAATAAAAATAAAGATGAAGCTGACGCACCTTTAGAATTTCAATACGCCCTTGAAGGCTAGGTTTAGGTATATGTATCTTCCTGTCAAACCTACCCGGCCTGACAAGTGCTGGATCCAAAATGTCTGGTCTATTGGTTGAAGCAATAGTTATCACTTCCCCTCTACCTTCAAACCCATCCAAGGACACAAGGAGCTGTGGTTGATAAACAAGATGATAACAACTAATATCATGATATCTGACATTTCTCTCCTTCAACAAATATGAATGAAATGGGGAAGGACATCTGCAGAAACCTGATTTAGAGTAGCATCACGTTCTTGTCCACCTGAACCCTTTATGAGGCCACGCTCCCTCCCAACAGCGTCCAATTCATCAATGAAGACAACAGATGGAGCCTTTCCAAATGCAAATCATTAAAGACATGATATTATTAGCTCATCTTTCAGTCTCTTGCTCACATAATAAAGAAACAATACATACAAAACAAAACTGATGAGAACTTCAGCAAATATTCAGTGGCGAAGATTTCATAATATGCAATACCAGAAAAAAGTGAAAAATTGCCAAAGCTAAACATGTTTCGAGCAAGTATTCTCATACATCAAAAGATTATCCAGAGATGTTGATTTCAGAGAAAAAAGGAACTTCCATTTGACAACATATGCCTGTAAGTAGCAAAATACTGCTTACATTATCTTTTGCTTCTTGGTAAAGTGCTCGCACACGAGAAGCACCAACACCAACATATATCTCCACAAATTGAGAAGCAGAAATAGAAAAGAAGTTTACACCAGCTTCACCAGCCACAGCTTTCGCTAACAGTGTCTTCCCAACTCCAGGAGGTCCACAGAGAAGAATACCACCTTCAATATGATGATGCAACAAGTTATTGACACTCAACAAAAGAGACAATTTGAAGCACTATATTGACTCATCCCTCCCATTGACGCATCATCAAAAAATTTTCCACAGTAATAAATGGTAAAGACGTTTTGGAGAAACTGCACATAATTATGAAAGATAGTTGTTTTCACCATCACCACACAAGAAGGCTTAGATGAAATATAGTTATTTTAACCATCACCACACAAGGAGGCTTATGAAAGATAGTTCTTTTTCCAAGAGGATTAACAAAAACATAATAAAACAATTTTAGGTAAATATATTACTAGAGACAAAAGACAATTTTGCAGATTGTCGGACCTGGTATCTTCACTCCTCTTCTGCGATACATTTCTGCATGGGTGAAAAATTTAACAATCTCTTCTAGCTCAAGTCGTATTTTACCAAGCCCAGCAACATCTGCAAACTTCACATCTACATCTCTCTCCAAAAATTGAGGCGGTCTTGTGTGGCGTGCTCGACGAACACGAGCACCAGACTTCATGAACTGCGAAGCCATCTTCATGTAAGGAGTCTTTTCACCACCCTCCACCTCTTGTTCATCTTCTTCACCTTCCAAATCTTGCATTTTCCTCTCTAGATCCCTCATCTTTTTCCTTTCCTCAGCATCAGCTTTCTCAATCTTCAGTCTATCCTCATAATCCTTCCTCTGCCGTCTATACCCAAGAACAACCGTCCGGTAGAATAAGATAAAGAACACAAGCCCAAGACCAGTAGCCACATTGGAGTCCCTAGCCAAAGTATTCCAAACATGCCCCATATGCTCATAATTGTCCCTCGCCCGAAGCAAAGACTTTTCGTAATTAATCTTCTGCAACTCCCTTCTCTTGTTTCTCTCCTGCATCCTTTTCTGCTGTTTCATCTCCTTCTCCATTATCTCCCTATTCTCTCTCATCTTCTTCAAGTCCTCTTCCCTCTGCCTCTTCAACTCCTCCCTCATCTTCTTCAACTCTAAAGCCTTCTTCGACTGAGGCTTCGATTTAAAAAACGAAGAAGCCACCTGAATGGGTATCCTTGACAAGAAACCCAAATACGGGGTAGGAATATCCGGCTTCTTAACCGGCGGACTATATGCATTAACACAAAAGGAATCAATACTCAATTCATCCCATCTATCCCAAAACTTAGGATTACCCTCAAAAGAGGGTAACACAGTCCTTAAAACCCTAGAATCATCCAACACCACCAAAACCCACTCGGCTTTTCGCCTCAATGCCGCATTCGGAGGCTTAATTATATGCTTAAGCTTACCCTCCTCCATCAAATTCAATACATCAGTAAAGGGTAACCTATCCCTAACTACAGGCAAACCTTGTGACCATGATTTCAACTGTTGTGGGGTCCAAACTTCTGTTGTTTTCTTAGCACTACGCTTCTTTTCAGCAACTTTTGCTGCCACTGCTGGTTGTGGCAGCGCAGTTGATATCACTGTTAGAGTGACAGACAATTTAAGCAGTTCTAACCTATTATCATTGCTCTTTTTGTTCTCATCATCATCATCTTGTGAGTTTTTAGACAATTTACATGAAATTTGTGGGTTTTTACGAAATGGGCAATTATGTTTATAAGATTTTAATGGGTTATTAAACAAGTGAAATGAATTTTGAAGAGAAGCCATGAAATTTAACTACAACAACTGATACATAACAAAGAAAGAAAATTGAGAGATGAGGAAGACAAACTTGATTGAGGCGCCAATAAAATTAGTGAATTGCTGCAGCATTCTTGGGTAGATTAGTTAAATTTTAGTGATGAATTTGAAGTTTAAGAAGGATTTCATTAGCTGAAGAGAAGAATTATACTTTTTGATGAGAATATGGATATGGGAGAAATAGGAGAGTTGTAGGAATTATGGGTTGAACTTTGGAGTGTGTTCGAGTGAGAAATTGTAGAGGGCCTCTAAGGAGATATCCACTAACAACACAAGTAAACCCAGCCAAGTTTATTGAGTACCCGAATCGATTTACTCGATGTGAGACCCAATTAAGACTCGGAATAAACTGAACCAAATTGAAATCGAATCGAAATTAACTTGAACTAATACCTATAGTGATTTAAATAGATTTAACCTGAACCGAAAGTAACCTGAACCGAAAGTAACCTGATACCTAAAGTGATCCAATGCGAGATAACTCGGGTTTGATTTATTCGGATCATTTCACCGAAACATTAATGTCAAAAAAAAAAGTTAGAGAAAAGTTGGAAAAAGTAAAGTGGATGAAGAGAAGATAACAACTGAAGTAATTCTTAACAAGTTGATGTTAAGGGTGAGCAAATAGTCGGGTACCCTGTTAGGGATTGCCGGTTTCATATCTACGACAAGGTACATCCCTTTAATGGTCCCATTATTATATCTTTGTCAAATTCAAAAAGGTTTCTAAGTCTTTCTTTAAAAATTTATTGGTGATTCTCAATCACATACATTTCCTCAAATCACACAAAAATATGTTCATGCGTGTAATGAAGGATAGGCTAGTTTACTTGCCTAGTAGTAGTAGTAATTTTTCTATAAACCTAAGGAAAAACCATAATTAGATAATTAAAATTTGTTTAGTGGAGATTAGGAGAGATTTGAAGATGTGTATTAAGAGAAAGCTTTTAATTGGCTGGATTTTTACAAGGGATGAGTATTATGTGATTATAACTAATAGGAAAAATGGACAATAGGGACCTACACATAGAGGTGGGCATGGGCCGGGCTAGCACGCGGGCCGGCCCGGCCCGTTGTCCGCTCTGTGGGCCGTGGGCCTGCCACGCGAACACCCTTTTTCTTTGTGTTTTTAGCCTAAAACTGTCAATAATCCAAAAAAACAACATAAAACACGGGCCAGGCCCGCGGGCCCGTGGGCCTGGGCTGGGCCGTGGACAAAATTTCAGGCACGGCCCGCCACTTACGGGCTCGGGCCTGGCCCGGTCCGCTATTTCCTCAAGCCTACGGGCCGAGCCCGTGAACAGGCCCGGCTCATGCCCACCTCCACCTACACATGTTAATCAATAGTTCAGGCCTTTTAAAAATTGTCGCCCAAAGTTCAGACCCCCTATTATCAATTTTCCCTAACTAATAACCTAAACAATTAGGTGTTACTACCCTGAAACGTGATCCTTTCCATTTATAGAGGAAATTTAATGGTCCATTTCCAAAATCAAACATTGGAAATGCATGGAGGAGAAAAGTAAATGGAGCGCATCCTAATTCAAAGTTTTGGTAGGCTTAGTGGCAATTCAGAGTGTATTTATACTTGGAGCTGAATTTCTTGCAGCTCTTGACTTGTGTCCAAGTAATGTCCCTCCCCTTAAACTCATGATGAGTAAAGCAAAATCCAACTACACAATAACACAAAGGCATACATTACTATGATTGTCATACTTGTTTGATTGTTTAGATCAGTAAACTTTGAAGTTATTGCCTTCAATAAATCAGATCATATACCAACAGTAATGGCAACTTAAAGAACTTATGTGCCTAGTAGCTTCTCTTTCAGTTGCTTAACCGCGTGGGGGCTTCTCCGCTTCAATTGAGCAGCTGAACTCCTTGCCTCCTCCCTTCTTCCAATTTCATGAACACTATGACATTTACAAGTACACATATTGTTCCATACATTCATGATAAATAAATAAAAAAGAAGCTTTAGCCACACTTCTTTAATGAACTACTATATGCTTCAATTTCTCAAAATAGGATTTTTAGATGATGCAATCATTCAATCAAGATGTTACTTCCAATTTCCAACATTTACAAATCTCACTCGAGGAATCGAGTCTAAAGGATTGATCACCAGAATACATCTCCATAGAATCTTGTTATTCACAAGGATAGCAAGAAAAGGTCTAGATCAGTTAAAAGTCAGTAACAAGTTAACCAAATAACATCAAGAACAGCAGAGGCAGCAAGCAAGAAGCAACTCAAGAAGGTGAGCGCGATGGAGGCAGCAACTCGGTTACAGAAGGCGTGCAAGGGCTTGCAGAAATTGGGCAATGCTGTGTGTCGGATTCCTGTTCGATTCAGGCTAGTCACCCCTGAGGCTGCTGAGCCTGCACTCATCATTGCATATGCAAAAATCTGCCTCACAAGAAAATCATACAAGGCAAAAAAAATCAGAATTTTTTTATAAGATTGTAATCTGCTGCCATTAAACTACAAATCAAGTCCTTTGCCACACATTACTAGGTAACAACGTTTTTTTATATTTGTATAGAGAGCCACGCAGAAGGCAGTGTTGTACATGAGATGCTATATCGAGTCTTAGGTACCACCCCATATTATTTCACCCAATTAAAGTAGTTGGCATCCACACTAAATAAAATGTCAAAATTGTCCCAGACCAATATATGAACCCACCAAAAGCATCTATACTGCACACTAGTTCGCAACAATCTAATAATCTATAACTCGACAAGCAAAACAAGTTTATTTGTCTAACTACTTTAGGCAACTAACAAGTCAAAAAACTGTCCTATAAACTCTTAACATGCATTACCACCTTTTATTACCGGCTACCAAACAAGCCGTTAATGAACCAATTGCGTTAAGCTTGGAAATTTTCATACATACTATCCTCCTAATTACCTGACTAAAATTAGAAGGATTCATCTAACACTACAACATTTCAATTAGGAATTCCCAAAGCTTAACAGAAGTGATGCCTTTCATGGAAGGCAAAAACTTCATGACACATTAATATCTTTCACGCAACATAGATGCATTTTTCGAATTCGTTCGTTTCGAAAGAGAAGGTATAACACATTGTAGATCATAGACAAACAACACTTCACCTGATCACCAGCATAAATAACCCATGCATATCTCTGAGAAGGAATAACAAGAGCTTTCCTTCGCAACCTTGACGCACTAATTAGCAACTGAAGAAAAGAGTGAGCCACAACTGCTCCTGAAACTCCAACCAGATACCTGTATAACAACCCAAGTTCAGAAAAAATTCTGACAAAAAGATTATTCACATGTTTACTTTAAGATCCACAAAAAGGTCCTAAGCCTTATGGTTAGTTCAAATGTTTAATGCATAAACATTGAACAAATTCCAACTAATTTACACAAGTTGAAGTAACTAATTTATAATAATCACTAGATCAGTACTTATTCTAAGAACTACATCAACTCTCTTTGTAGATCATGGGGTAAGCAAAATTATAAGTTTTTTGAACATCATCTCATGACAAAAAATCCAAATTAACCAAACCCATAATTTATTTAAGGTCCCTGCAAGTATTAACACAAAAATATGACTCAAAATTGAAGTTAATATTAGAATTACAATAGAAAATATCTCAAATATCCGATTATATATATAAATTTTGATTATATATTTAGATTCTACAACCGTATATATTTAATAATATTTTTGAAAAGATTTTTTTTTTTGAAACGAACTGAATATGTCGGTGTATATTATATTCATTTTTATTACGAAAATGTCACTTGATTATGATAATTGATAAAAGCATAATTTCCCATTTGAAAACAAAATTTTTATCATACACCTGGGTGTACCGTGACTCCGTGAGCATGGTACACCTAAAGCTTTTTTTTTTTTTTTTTCTCATTGTTCATTTGAAATCATCCAAATGAGCAAAATTTAAAAAAAAAAAAAAAAAAGAGTTCCAAATAAGCAAAAATGCTCATGAACGTTAACTTTATACTCCCTTAATTCTGAAATAAATAAAACACTTCTCCTAAAAAAAACTCTCACATAAAAGAGATAAATATTTCACTTATTTCAGGACGATGAAGTATAAACAATTAAGAAAAGAGTAGCAAAGCAAAAATAAAAAGGCTAGAAAAGAGAGAAAGACAATGACATACTCAAAGGAGTCAGAATAAGACCAGTGAGCATAAACAGGGAGCTGAAACCCATAAAGAGAAAGAGTTGATGATTGTTTTGCAGTAACCATTAAACTAAGTCCTACAACACAACTCACTAAACAAACAAGCCTTAATATTACATGAACTCCATCAATGGTTGCTGGCCTAACTTTCGGGCTTATCGGATACGCCGAGCCCGATACTAATGGCCCGCTCATAGTCCCTATTTCCAACCCTTCTGTTGCCGGCGCCGGTGGATGGATCACCGGAGTTTTTCCCTCTAACACAACTTCACCCATTAAAGTTAAAGTTTATGACTTATGTGTATATGTTTAGTTGAAAAATTGGGGAGTTTTGAAATTTGGAAATGTATGTCTTTAATTTGTTGTGTGTTTTCTTACTATATACTGTTTTTATAGGGTAATAAGGACAGTGTGTTTGGGGTTCCCGGGGTTTCTATGTTTGAAAGGACAAACTGAAGTGGAGAAAAAACTTGAGAAAGAGAGACACTATTTCTAGTCTTCTTTCATGAAAAGCACGCATGCATGACTTTGTAATAACAATAATATAGCATCACTATTTGGCGAACTTTTAGCTAGCTATCTTTTACTACTAGCTGATGTGACTAGCATGCATAAATCATAATTCTCAGCATATAATAATTGAGGGGTGTTGTTATTTACGATCTGTAATTAATTACTCCCTCCGTTTCAAAAAATCTGAATACCTGTTGGGACACGTAGTTTAAGGTGATAAGTTGTAGTATACTTATTAAATGTTATTTTATTAAAAAAGTAGATGTGATAGGAGTTGGTGGGGTATTTTTTATTAGAGGAAAGAGAAAGTTGGGTAACTTTTTATTGATAAATGGTAGAGTGTGGGCCAAAGATGTGTAAAAGAAATAATATATTAATAGTGGAACCATGTCAAAAATGGAAGTGTTCAAACTAATTTGGGACAAACATAAAAGGAAAGTGTGCTCAGACTATTATGAAACGGAGGGAGTATAACTATATGCATTCTTAGAAGTATTATGTATTTTTATTTTTGCTTATTTTAGCATGGAACCATTCATTCCACCATGGTGGAACCGTATGATTTTTTCGGTTCCACCATGATAGAAACTGAAAAAATAGAATGGCAAATAGCGTCGCACTAATTGAGCTAAGTTCAATTTTCAAATAAGTTTAGATGGGGGGAATCATTTTTGGTTAATAGACCATCGCTAATTAAAATGAGAAGAGATTCGCAATTCATAATTGTGGAAACTAATTTCGTTCCTAACATAGAGATGTTGGGAACTAAAGGAGACATAGGGAATTTGTGAAAAATATGAAATTGTTTGGAAGAAAAAACTCTATTAGAGAGTTCTGTTCCTACCTGTTTATAAAATATTGATACTATAAATAAGATAAATTATTTTTTCAAAAACTACTCCTAGTACTAATTGGCATGAATTATGTGTTGATTTAGATAAAGGTCTAATAAGCATGAATAAGGGATTTTAAGAATATTAATCTTAAATATTTAAATGTGAATTAAAGAGAGTGACCCCATAATGGTTATACATTGATTGCATTTACAAAAATGTTCTATAATTCATATTCTAAAATATTAATATACAATATTAAGCTATCTAGTTTTTTTCTTTCAATCATGAGTTAACTAAGACTTTTTTAATTGGTTGAAAAGACTAGAGCTTGAAAAAGAAAAAGGATATGAACAACAGATTTACGAAAAATAGCCTTATTCGGTTAGAACTAACAAAACAATATTGTCGTTTTATGTTTTTCGTCGACTTGTGTATTGGAAACACAAATAATTCAAACTCTTCAGTCCCACCCGAGTCCTCTCTAGTCACATTTGGTCACCCTCCAAATAAGAAATATTTGTTACTTATTTATTGAAACTAGCGATTCTAGTAGTTGTTAGTTGTTATAATAGTTGTAGCGGTTGAGGGTGCCATTAGTGACTGCTAAAAGTTGGTTTAGATTAACATTTAGAGTAGATGTTCAAAATATAAGTGTTTGGCAAAAGTAGGCTCTTTGAAATTGCAAAACATAATAAGTGATATATATGTAAATATGAATTGGACTACAACGATTTCATTAGTTAGTTAAATAGTTAAATTCAATATTCATTTTTTCACATAACTTACCCATAATATACGACCTTTTAACTACTCAAATAATATATTTAAGATAATGTTCAACTCTCAAAAAAAAAATTACCTTACCTATTGCAACTAGAATTCTTGTGGAATTTGGAGCATAAAACATTGTAAAATAGTAGTTATTCTCTTTAAGATAAATATTTAAATCACATCCCCACTATTGTAATGGATAAACAATTAATTGCCATAAAACAAAGCAATTAATAAACAGATTAAGGAAAAACAATTAAAAAATTAGTTAACAATTCTATCTTGTGCTATTATATAGTGTCTAGTCGTTAGACCGCTACCTATATATCACAAACATTACTTGTAGTAACGTATTCCATGCGCTACCCATAGTCTACTCCAAACACTACTCACTACTACAACCACTAACTTACCAAAATAAAAACAAAAAGTACGGGAATTTTTTGTGGTGTCCTATTAAACGCAAATCATATGCTCCTCTCTTCTCAAATTACATTTTTATTCGATTTTCATTTCTCCATTCTTGCAGTCTTTCCTCCCTTAAATATTTTTTTACTCCTGTCTTCTTGTGGCCGGAGTAAAATTGGATGCATCTCCTCTTAAATTCCTATCAAAAAGTAGCCATCATGTGTAATTATTCAATTTCCTAATCCGAGAAAAGGACTTTCATAGTTGTTTTCAGTTTCATAATTCGTTTGATGACAAATTATATATTTTATATATAGATTAACATCATGTGCACTATACGGGATCAACATTAATAGAATTAGATGTCATGCACAAAATGGATATCCTCCTTCGTTATATCCTTCCTACCATTCAAAGAGAAAGGCTTTGGCAAAGTGTGTGTTTGTTCTAATAGTGCTAGTTATCTTAGTCTTAGTCTAAGTCATAGTCGTGGACACTCGGTGTAGAGTGTCTGTTTGTTTTTTCTCTTGTATCTTTTAGTGTTTGTTGTTTGTACTTGTTGAAAAAAAAAATAGTTTCATGATGAAGAGTTGTTTAGCTTTTATTATCCTAGTTAATATTGCAAAAACATAGATACACTACATATCTCTAGCTTTAACTCCTTGCAATTCATGATAAATACACATAATAAACATTAATCCAAACAACAAGTCTTTGGGTGAGGCAAAGTTACAATGAAAAGTGTATACAAGGTGATTAACCTTATAAGATGGTTAAAGTTTTTTTAAAAAAAGCTCTAAAATTCATCTTTACAATTAAGTGCTCATGTCATTTTTACAAGAATTTATTATAAATTCATCTCATACTTCCTCCCTTCTTTTGTAATTACAACATTTCCGCTTATTTAAAAGTTTCATATTAAATGCAACATTTTCTTTATTTGGTTATATCGTCTCTCTAACTCTCTCTTCTTCACTTAGGTTTCTTAAAAAAATATATCAATCGGATATATCGTCTCTCTAGCTCTCACTTGGGTATGTTGCATGCTTGCATCCCTTGAACATGTAACAGACAAAAAAGAATTGCAATAAACCCAAAATGAAAACCCCGTTCTAATGTGAGAGTAACAGATCGTTGTTCCAATAATTGACTACAATGTTGGAAAAGGTAAAAAAGAAAGATATGTAATGATAACTTGGTAAAATAAAAGGCAGAAAAAGTGAGTGACAATATAAAATTAACAGAGCACAGTGAGATAAATCACTAAATCAGGAAAGAAAAGAAAAAAGTAATGGAAGATGATCTCGTGACCAAACAGTGCAGTGGGAATTGCTTCTTTGTTTGTTTTTGGCGAAAATATGCTTCTTTGTTTGTTGGTTATGTTCAAACTAAGAGGGAATTCATGTTCAACACCTGTTGAAAAGAGATTGGAACAACTGCAGTTTCTACTTTCTAGCACGAATAATTTCTTACTTTATACCCGTAAATATGCCGTGAGTTGTGTTCGTGTAAACGCAAAAACACGTGAATCTATGCGTTTTAAATTTTTTTATAACATTTATTCACAATAAAATTATAATATGCACAAGAGTACGATCCAAAAATCTAGATATAATGACGTCATATATTAACAAATAGAGGGTGAGATTTTATTTTAGAGGTGATATTAAGTCTAGTCGGTTGGCAAGCAACTCAAACTCAACTTGTAGAGTTATATGAGTCAAATGCACAGTTGCACACTAAGCTCGACTTGAAAGACTCGATAACAGGCTCAATAAACATTGAACTATTTCATTGTTTCATAATTCCTAAAATTGGTGTGTAATTAAAATTAAAAACTTGCACAATACAATAAATTCAAGATAAAAAATGTTGTAACACTGGGCTCGTTTGGTTGGATTTGGGAAGTATAACTCCCCATGAATTTGCATTGTCCATGAATTTTTATTTCCTAGGAAGTATATTTTTTAGTTTGGTCCCATGGGAAGTTCCACTTACCTAGGGGGGCCTAGGTAAGTTATTTCCTCCATTTTGTAGGAAATAAAATTTCCTAGGAAGTTCCACTTCTCATGTTTTGCTAACTAAACAACAACACATATATTTACTTCCTAGGAATTCTAATTTCCCATACATTTGAAGGTTAACCAAACAAACTCGTAGACAGCATGTACTTGATTACATTTACTAAACTTATAGTGAGTTTGAGTTTCAATAAATACGAACTAAAAAATCAAAACTCGAAAAAATTCGAGATTCAGCTATAACATGAATACAAGTGTAATATGCCACCCTTAAGTTTTTCAAGCTCTTGTTATCACCCTTAATCTTTCCACATTTAAGAGTTTAGACTTTGACTGGTAGAGTCATTTACATGCACTAAACCTGATTTATTACCATCCCAAAAAAATCACCTAAATTCTGAAAAAGAGGAACAAGTGGAAAGGCCGTATACACAAAAGTGTAAAGTGAGAACATGCTATGTTGCTTCTCAAATCCTTCAATGGAGCTTTTCACTGAAAGATTTAAACAAGGCAAGACTAAACAAACATCAACTTGGTACGATGTCCCCCACTATAATTTCCATTTAAAGAAATCCAAAGTCAAGAACCAAAAGAATGATAAAGGAACATAATCCAGCATTTGGCTGCTACAAAAGAATTACATTTTTTCCCCTGATCATCATCTGGGCTCCTCATTGCACATACATATCGCTTCTCGACAAAATAATGATGAAATACAAGATAATACACTACTAATTTCCAGATAAACTGAGCCCGGAGTTTTAAAGGGCACACCTAGACACCAAACATTAGATCCATGACCCTAGTTACAACGGATTTGGCTGGGGAAGCAATTGCACCAGACTGCTTCGCTGTACTGTTACCATTCTGAAGATAGTAAGGTCGAGCAGTAGTTCTTGAAGAAGTTTGCTCAGAATTCAAATTAGATGATGAAATGGGTAGAGGCATAAATCCTTGGTTGTTGGCCCTTTCATCAAGAGCCTGACACTGAACCGGATCAACAGGCCTCACGCCCACAATAAGGACTCCATTTATTTGTGTCCCGTTCTTGCTAAGTGCTTTACGAGCATCAGCACGATTCTGCAAACAAAAGGCAAGTAGCAATAGCTTAGAGATTAACCATTCGAGCTAACCTCAATGACAGGAAATGAGGGCACAATGTAACACGTATACAGGAAATGCACCAGAAGCATAAAGAAGAAATTTCCATTTCATAACTGTTAGGAACGTTTTCTGTTCACAACAAATATTTTGCCAGTAACATCAACGCTGTTCAGTGACTCATAAATGTTGTATATTGTAAATGTAGTATATTAAATCACAAATGTCACCCTCAAAGAAGACTCAAAATAACTCACATAAACACTTAAACAACTCATAACTAACAAAGTCTTAACCACCCGTTTGGTAGATGGTACTAAATAGAGGTAATGGCAATGAAATCATATATAATTTGCAAGAAAATCCCCTACTCATTACCATGAAAATATTGACATGAGTAATTTCTTACAGAACTACAGAAAAAAAATACTTCCTCTGAATCTAGATAAGTACAATAGTTTGACTGTCACGCTTGCCAATGCATAACTTGACAACTAATATCTCTAATTATGTATTTGTGAAAATTATAAAAAGTTGATATTATGAAAATATTCATTGTAAGTTTGTAACAAATCCAACAACAATTTATATGACCAATTTTGTATTTATATATTAGTAAAAAAAAAAAAAAATACGGTCTAAGGTATGTGAATAGTGCAAATGTGAAAGCGTTGCACTTAAAAAGAAACGGAGGAAGTACATTACTATTACAATCATTTATAACCGCCTACCAAACGGGTAGTAAAGAATTTAGTATCACAGCAAAGACAAGTGTTGCACAATGAGCAATTTGACGGCTATCACAAAATTGGTAGGGGAAAAAGAATGTAAAGCCTGAAGGAATGAGGGCTAATAAGTAATAGGCCATTGAATGCAAAAGGTGGGCTCAAGCTTCATGGAGATGCTGAAAAGAAGTGAAAATGACAAGTCCAACCATATAAATCAGTCTATGTTTTCCAGTACCAATGGCCTACTGAAAAAGTATAGAGTATGCAAAGAATAGAGGCAACTAAGACTCATGGTGGAAAGGTGAAATGATGGAGTGAGAATAAGAACAGACCACCCCCAGGCCCCAACCCATGTGTTTTAGAATCATTTGAATCATTCTACTTACTTAGACTCTTTGTTATCTATAAGCACCCGCGACGGGCTTCTGACAACCAACTCTTACCTCAAACCTCAATATTCTAGATCTACATAGAAAAGTCATGTGATATATGCTGAAAAAGGGGTTTGACTCTTGAGGTAAAAATATTAACAGAACTATCAAACAACTTCATCTAAAAGGTGTGTCTACGTTTTCGTGATGTGAAAAGAGTCAAATACATGCAACAGTCTCTAAGAATTAGAAATATCTTTCATGAAGACGGTGCCCCCAACCCACCCTGTCTAATTCTAGGAAAGCAAGACATTGCCCCAAATTTATGAACCTTGGCATGTCTGACAACATTGCTGAAAGGAAATTTAGATTTCTTAATAGCACTTCTGAAAATTAACCAAGTTCCATAAGTTTTTTGATATAACTAGTACTCTTTTATGGCACTTCTCTTAGATCACTAACTTTAAGCTTATAAAAGACCTACTTTTACAATACATTTTCCACAACTTGTCACCATGTATGTGGTGCTCCTGTCTCCCAGTTATTACCACTTTACCAGTGATATGAAGAAGTATAAGCATGGGAGAACAAAATAGTCAGGACTACTACGACAGAAATGTGCCATTGCAATCAAAAGTATCAGCAAATTATTACATGACCAACAATTGACCCAAAAATAGAGATGATAATAGAACTTTTCTATGTCAGATATTCAGCATATCAGATAAGCCACCAAAACCTGCATTTCAACGGCACATATCGTACAAATTACAGGCCAGCAAATAGGTTCGAAGCCTTGATAGGAGTAGGATAGTGGCAGAAAATGCAAACATGGTACATTTAGAGCGATAAAAGGCAATCACAAGTATCAGACCCAAAGAAGAATAAAACAAATTACAGCTCATAAGATGGACAGCTATACTGTAGAACAGAGTTGCTGGCTATTGATTAGAGCATATATAAGCTGATAATAACCATTGTACAATATTTACTCTGTAATACGCCCTCCAATTTTTAAAGTTCTACTCATTTTCTTATTTCATCCTTTTTTAAAGTTCTACTCAGTATGCACCTCATTTGGCAAAAGATATACAATAACATAATCATCTTTGGCCCACACTCTCTCTCTTCTATGCTCTTTGTCTCCCTTAAAATATAATAAACCCACACTCTCTCTCCTCATTAAAAAAAAATAAAGAAACCAAGTGGACCCACTTTTCACACTCTCCAATTTACCTTTAAGTGTATCTATAGTAACAGAGTAGAATTTAAAAAAACGGAGGGAGTAGTATATGAAACACTTGTAATTGTATATGAAAAATGAGGGTCCCATCTATATACTACTACAACTCCGCTACAAAAAAAAGATAATTATTGTATAATATCTATAATTGATCTATTGCTCCTCATTGAATCACTGGATTATGCAAACATTGACTCCCACACTTAATCCTTTTCTATTTGTCTCATCATATACTTCATAATTCATATTTACTTAATTAGAGCAAACCTTACTCCACTGGAGAGACTGAAAAAAGGCAACCCTAAACCAAGTACAACATGAGTAGCATACAAGGGCAGCCCATCCTCTTCACATTCCATATCCTTATATTATTCTCCAGAAGGCCAGAACCCAATACGACCTCACACAAAGAAAACCATTCAAATCATCAGCTGCCATGGCAATCCACTAAGTTCAGGGTAAGCATACTATCTAATTAAGGGAGGTGTGATAAGTCTGAACCAAAACAATGAACACCACCCAGATGTTTATGACATCCTAGGATTTGTAATAGAACCATGATTGTCTTGAATAGCCTACTTCTCCTCCCACTTAACATACTTCACTTCTTAATTGTTATTAGGAGGACAACAGACCCATAAATCAACATGTGGAATCACCAGCTTCACGTGCTTGAAGACTTCCATGCAATTAGGCTATGTTTAGTTCGCCTTACTTTCACTTATCTACTGTTACATGAACTTATTTTAGAACTTATTTGATATGATACGAACTTTTACGAAATCAGAATACTAATGGCAATAGCGTAAGTGAATGCCAATTAGGATAATTAATGTAGCCCTGAGGGATAAGTATAAGAAGCTTATAGTAGAAATAGTAAGCACTACATAATCATTAATAACACTAATTAATGAGTAATTTGATCATAAATGCAAAAAATAATACTCCCTTAACTTCTACAGATATTATCATTGACATTATACTCTTGTCATTGTGACTTACATATATATAAAATTAAACAAAAACAATAGTAGTTATAGATTTAACTAATACATAAAGTTGGTTGCGCTTCGTTAAAAGACCTAAATACAAATTACGCAATGATCAATTTCGATGTTCAATTTGTCCTTAGGCTGATATCAAATCTCCTTAACTATTTTAAAAGTGTGCCATATCCATTATTTTCTTCAATCATAAAACATATTAAAATCTGTTCTAGGTTCAATATTTACGCATGGAAACATAAACTGTGATTATTTACCCCTAAAGATATTCAGCAGCATATTAAATAAGCTTCTTCATGACTATATGACCCTAAAGATAACATAACTGCTGACCCTAAGGATATCATCACTGCTTTATGACAGAATACACATCTCTAGAAGCACTCATTACACAAGCGTGCAGAGAGAAAAATACTAATCCCACAGGATAAGGGTATTCAATCAATTGAACTCGAAAAGCATCAGATGCTACGCATTGGGGGTGAGGGAGGAAGGGTTGGCAACAAAATCCAGATAGGCTCTCACAGCTATCTCTGGATAGAATTCACTAAGCTCCATTCTTTTCCTCAGCAGCTAAATTTAGACACGGTCCACTCTATACAGCCTCCAGCCTTCCACAGACAGGGAGTTTACTAATTGTTATGATACTTCGTCAATTGGCAATGTAATAGAAAACCTAAGGACATGTAATCGGAGAAGGGAGGGAGAGCAAAAAGATTACTACGAGAAGCATGCTTAGCATTAGAAAAGCAATAACACAAGATTATACTAAAATTAGATACCTGATAGAGAATGTGCATCCAATTAGCATTTCTTGGTCCTGGAACATGTTTCAATATCACACCACACTTTTCAAACTCCCTTAAGACTAAATTGGTATCACCAGGAGAGAATCTGTTAAAATTTGATGTACTACGAGTCAAGAAACATGGCATTGATTCTAATTTTATTTTTCAATAAACATAATGTTCATGCATAATAGTCATATAAATATTATAACATACCCATAAACAGTAACCCATTCTTCTTCATTAAGATTTCCAGCAGGCAAACTACTCCTTTGCATCTCGGGCCTCGCAACTTCCCTTGGTGCAGGAACTGTAATCAAAGCTCCTGGCTGTACAACACCTTCAACAGGGGAACCCTTTCCCTTCTCCTCTTGGTCACTAGCACTTTTCCCAGGGGACCACCAATTCAAACTTGCGGACCCTTGATTTTGCTGACTTGCTGTCAAAGCCATTGATGTGCTAGCCTCTGTTTTGCTTTTAAGTGGTGTTACGAATTCTCTGCCAGAATTATGATTGGGAGTTCTAGGATCTGACTTAGTTTCAGGAGACATTGGATAGTCCATAAGTCCAGATTCAGTTGAGAAGTCCGACCGGTCTTCTAAAGTAAATACTGGTGGAGGGGGAAGATCGGAAGTTGCAAAATTTTCACGCCATAGGGCAGAAACTGCCGCAGCCTGACCGGGGGTTGAAAATTTACCCCTCCTGGATGAGACAGGTGTAGCTAAATCATTGAAAAACAATGACTGTCTTCCAGATTTAGGAGTTCTTTGCGTTGTTGCACTCATCTTTGAATATAGTTTAACAATAAACCCCTCCGCAACAATTACAAATCTAAAAAAAATGAAGTAAGTGAACTTAAGGAGCAAACTTGCTACCACACCTCAGCTGTGATACAAACACCAACGACATAGAAGCGAGCATCAGCACAAGATATGAACAATTGCTTTCACTAACAACATATTGCTTCTTTGATAAGACTGGAAAGTTCAAAGAGATTTCTGAGAATTTTATGTCATTAACTACCTTCAACAACAAATCTATTTTTTAAAAAAATACCATTAACGGTGTAATAGGTTGCAAAAGTTTCAAGTAGGTTCTTCATCTTTTCATCGCAAATTCGACAAAGTTTGGGAGAAATCATAGTCAATCATCTCATTGATCCAAAACTAAAAGCAACAACTTCTAACAATTAAAGTGCATAAAAGTATTAGAAATTGATATAAAAGGTTTCCATCATTTTCCATCTAATTCCAAGTTTTTTCCAACAAAATCTCACAAACTTCTTCGCTTTCAATTTGCAAGGTACAAACATAAATAAACAGTAGAGTGAAACTAAAAACATATACTATATGACTCAAACATCAAACAACTCCATACTGCACAATAATCGACAGAAAAAAAATGAAAAAAAAGGCATCGAAGTAAAATTGAAAATTACTCATAATAGCGCCGAATCAAAAATTTCAAATTTCAATTCAATGAAGCAGTAAAAAGCGACATGAATTTGAACAGCTCCACATACCAAATCGCGATAAACAAATTAATTATACACAAAAATTTCATCCAAAAAAATAAATGAAATAATACTAATAAAAGCACAGAATTTAAAATTATAATTCAATGGAGTAAAAAACAACATGAATTTAAACAGCTTCACATACCAAATCGCGATAAACAAATTAATCATACACAAAAAAAATTATACACAAAAGAGATAAATTAAATAATACTAATAATAGCACCGATTTTTTTTTAAAAATCAGATTACAATTCAATGAAGGAGTGAAAATCGGCATAAATTTGAACAACTTCACATCCAAAAATCACGATGAACAAATTAATTAAACACGAGAATAAGAAGTTGAATTTACCTTTTTTCTTCAAAAAAAATTAGGTGAAGCAGAAATTGAAGGTGGAGGTAGGGTTTAAGAGAGCTAGGGTTTATAAAGGCGAGTAGAGGAGAGAGAAAATGAAGAAGAGAGCGGCGAATTCGACAATTTTCGCCGAGGAGAGAGAGAGAGAAAAATGTTGAGCGAGAGTGAAAGAGTGAAGGATGATTCAAATGATGGAGAAGAAGAGAGCGGGGAAAACTGAAGAAGGAAATTGCTGCCAACGGAATAGAAGTAGCAAAGTAGCGAGGTTTCCAATTTGGTAGTTTTTTTATGCGAATGAGCTACAAGGGGGGTGAGAATCGATCTCAGGATCACCTGGAACCGGGAAGGAAGCTCTAACCAACTGAGCTATCCCTCACCTCTTCCAATTTGGTAGTTGCGTTCAAATGAAGTACTTATTTACAAACACGTTATTAGCAAATGGCAATAATGCCCATGTTATTTTTAAACTCATTTAAAGTACGGGAGTATGATGAGTAGGATCGATTGGTTTTCGATAAATTATATTGTCTAACATTTTCTTTGCAAAGGTGAATGTTGTGGATTTAATTTCTAGTATAACGTGAAGCATTGGTTGCGTACATGTATTAGGGTCGGCATATTTGCTTGATTGCATATAAAGGTATATACCAAGGAAAATCTCGAATGATGAGTTTGATATTAGAATTTGTTACATTTTTAGTGTTTTTTGGATATAATATGCTTTTTTTGGGAAACTCGGTATGTGCAATGCTTTCTATGTCTTGCAACATTCTCTAATGTTTGATGATAGCATTTTATATGGCCGATTGGATAGTTACAATATGATTTGGAAAAAGAACATATTGTTGGTAATTTTACATTTTTGTTTCCAAGGTTAATAAAGTAGAATCTTGTGTGCATAACAAGTCTATTAGGTAAAGCAGACTTAAAACTTACTGGTAAGCATTTAGCTACCTCTATGAATAAGAAAGAATCACCTTTTTAGATAGAAAAATACATGGATCTCAATGCCTAATGATATGTTATTGTAAGTCTTCCTATATAAGATCAAGTTTGGTGTATAATTTGATCCCATGATTTGATTTATTCTCCATTTTCTTAACACTATACTAATATGAAATTACGGATTTCATAAATCATTACAGGATGAGAAGTAATAATTCACGTGGTACCCTCTATGTTTTCAAAATTCACCAGGTACCCCTAAGTTTCATAATAATTCACATGGTACCCTCAAATATCTTTAATGACTAACGGCGTTAACCGCCTTTAGTCATTAACCCTACTTTCTATTTTAAACCCTAATTGACCTCTAAGCCTAACCCTAAACCCTAAACCTAACCCTAACCACCCCTACCCTACCCTCCCGCCACCCCTGCAACCTCCCCAACCCGGCCCCCCCCCCCCCACCCCAGCGGCCCTCCCTCCCCCCGACCCCTCGCAGGCCCCACCTTCTCCCTCACCCCTTCGACGTCCCCCCCACCCCCCAGCGTGCCCCTCCCCCGTCGATTTCCCCGTCCCTCCCTCCACCCCCATCATCATCCCCCCTTCCCCCGTCGATTTCCGTGCCCATCCCCCCCACCCTCGTGGATTGCGGAATTCACGAACCGGGCTGCGAAGTGAACCGGGCGACGACGCGAACCGGGTTACGGATTTGGGGGGGGCGTGAATCGACGGGGTGGGGGAGCCTGGGATTCGACGAGGGGTGGGGAGGGTGGGGTGGGGACGGGGTGTCGACGGGGGGGGGGAGGGGGTGGGGCCTGCGGAGGGTAGGGGGGGGTTGCGGGGGGTGGGGGCAGGGTGGGGGAGGTTGCGGGGGTGGTGGGAGGGTGGGGGGAGGGGTGGTTAGGGTTAGGTTTAGGTTTAGGGTTTAGGGTTAGGGTTAAGATTAGAGGTTAATTAGGGTTTAAAACAGAAATTAGGGTTTATGACTAACGACGGTTAACGCCGTAAGTCATTAAGGGTATTTGTTGGTACCACGTGAATTATTATGAAACTTAGGGGTACCCCGTGTATTTTGAAAAGTTGGAGGGTACCACGTGAATTTTTTGAAAACTCGAGGTACTTGGTGAAAAAACCGTTGATGTTTTAGTTAGAAGACAACACTACTCAAAGATAAAACTTGTAGGATTTCATGCATCTGTAAAGGTATCACATATGTCTATGTACATGTAATTTTAGTCAAATTACGTAATTCAGTCAAATTGAGGCATGTTTGGTTTAAACTATAAAGTGGAATCAACCAGAGAAAATAAATGGTAACAATAGTTACTCTTATTAGGTGTATAGTTTCACCGTACCATGAAAAGGTAACACTTACAAGTGTATAATTGAAAAGGATAATGTAGTGTGTTGCCGTAATTTAGGGTTGAGAAGGGTAATTATACCTAAATGGGTGTAAATAGTTACCCCTAAGATAGGGAAACCAATACCCTACCCCTTATAACAAGTTACCAACCCATGTAGTGGAAATCCTTTCTTGTTCCGTTTTCAATGCTTAGAATCGCATACAAAATACTTGTATGCTATAAGAGTCTAAAATGGAGCTGTAACGGGCTCCCTTCGGGTATGTTCATCAGGTGAATTAATGACAAGGGTGGTGCATAAGCAATGGTGTGAGCTTTCATTTTTATTCTTTTCATCCTTGCTGCAATCATCAACCCTATTATTACCAAGTCTTGTAATAACTTCATCCTCTTTAATGATTTGCTCAACTCCCTCCAATGACTCCACCTCTCTTAATCCCTGTTGAATCACCAATATTATTCATCATTAATGCTCGAAAATATATATATCCAAAAAAAAAACTACTCATAACGAAAATCATTTAACGACCAAGTGGGATTGAATTTCTCCACGAGAAAGTCTTATATTATACAGACTTGTGATAAATTATTATGAAATTGAGATAATTTTCCACTTTTAAGAAATGACTTGGTATATTTCAGAGAAAAATACTAGCATATGACATTCTTTTCACAAATAAACCTTAATAATATAACATAATTTATATTTACAAAAAATGGGATTAACAAGATCAATATTCTCTAGTTGCATTCAATCTTTTTTCTCATCTTAACCATCAATTAAATAAATTACTTATATACATGATGCAATCAAATATGAGTTGATATACACGCCTATCAGATCGAATCCAAATTAAACCCATCAACAATAGGTGGGTAGCTGTTCAAATTGAATATTCAATCATGGTTATCCAAGATCGGATCCAAATTAAACTTGGTTCGATAGATTGGTACTCATGTCTCTCTCAATTAGTACCATAAAGTTATAAAGTGATATTAAACATAAAGTACCATTAAAAGAGCTTTGGTGTACCAATCAATTTTAATTTATTTACGTATTTTTGAGTGACTTGTGAATGTGGTGATAAATACTCTAAAAACTCTAGCCGTTTAGACTTTAGACCAATAGTTTCTCGATAGATAAGGGAGATACTTGAATAACAAATATTGAAACTCATTGAAAGCCCACTTGTGAGTGTCCCACATTAGAGAAAGATGAGAGACTCTTCCACTTTATAAGGTAGAGGGGTTACTCCTACTATCACCAATTGGTTTTAGTATGAAATCTCCTTTGAGCTTATAAAGTGTACCAAATCTCTCCTCCTCCTTGTTCGGGTCACCCGGGCCTGTTTCGTATTGTTTCTAAATTTAACGACAAATGTTATGACTTGTGAGTTGTGAGCCATTAATCTTGACAAGACAACAGCCCACAAGACAAGGTTTATGTCAAGATAACCTCCCACAAGTCTTTATATCGGCCCACAAGGCATAAGTACGTCGGCGAGCATGCTGCATGTTCTATTAATCGACGGGCCCAGTTAAAGAAATTCCAATCTAAGACTCTTTGATTAATTTACCTGAACGAAGATATCCGAGGCTCTTTCTGGCTCCATCAATTGTATTGCTACTGCCTGCTCCTAAAGTGTATAATTGAGTAATGAGTGGTTATTCAATAATGCAAACTTTAAAATTTTCATTTCTAATCTAGAGATTCTATATAAGTTCGTGTTTTAAAAAGTAAAAATTACCGGATAGAAATAATTTTTAAAACAGATAACGAGAATAATCTGCAAATGAAGTATAATGAAAAGTACTCACTTTGTATTTTCTTAGTTTGCTCACTTGGAACGGTAGATCCAAAAGCAAGCTACAATACTTGTAGAATTACATCTAATTTCATCAAACTAGTTGTGTAAAATTAAATCTCTGTATTACAATTTAATTCTAATAAGAGTTTGTTCAAAATTAATATACATAGTACGTGAAGCAGTGAATGTTATTGTCTCATCAATAATCATACGAAACCTGAAATTGTCTAACTCATAGTATGTATTATGTATACCTCATAAATAAACAAAATGTAGAATTAGATTATATACATTCATGCATGTATACTATAAAACAATCCAAGTAGCTTAACATATGCATTCATCTACACAACAAAACAACGAAGAATAAAAAATTATCTATAGGAGAGAATGAAGAAGGTTACCCTAGCATGGTTGATCTGTCCTTCATTCAAGGTCTTAGGCTCCATTTCAATGGCACAAGGCAAACAAGCCATGATAATGACGACGACGACAACAATTATACTTAATAAGAAAATTACCAACAATTTACAAAACTCTCAAGTAGTATAATCACCTTTCAAAGAGCTATATAAATAATAACAACAAGCTAAGTTTTCTCTTCATTTCTTTACTTAAAAAGGAAGTAATAATAATTTGGTGGGAGCTAAACAAGAAAAATCTACCATGTTCACGAGATGTTGACTCAATGTAATAAGATTACAGAGAAGGACATACAACCAATAAGAAGATAACCTAAGTAACGTTCATTCGCATCTCGTGCCTTTAAATACGTCTATATTTTGTATGCAAAAGCTAGGTTCTAATTGGTTGATATAATTATTAGAAGTATATGAACTTCACAAGGTATTTTCACCAGCTGTTAACTTTTTCTTTTTCTTTTCCAACTGTAATTGTATGTATGGTTATAACTTATAACTAGTGCCTATTAAATTTATTATTTATTTTTTTGTTTTTAAAATTGTAT
This sequence comes from Beta lomatogona, assembly GCA_947646795.1. Taxonomy (NCBI): domain Eukaryota; kingdom Viridiplantae; phylum Streptophyta; class Magnoliopsida; order Caryophyllales; family Amaranthaceae; genus Beta; species Beta lomatogona. The sequence goes on along the minus strand of CANSNZ010000247.1, from coordinate 394,256 downwards.
GGTTATAAGTGTGATCAGAAGATAAAAAAAAAAATATCTACACATCATTTTCTTGTGGACAAATTAGCTGTTATACTGCTGGAATTTTTGTGGAAAGTATGTAATTTACCTACTCATTTTCTTTTCATAATTTTACCTACCTATCTTAATCAACAACTCAAGAAAAACTGATGAAGAAAGTTCGTTTAGATGTTTCTTTACCATTGTGTTTGTGAGTAGTGATACATCTAATAATAGTGGATATCTTTACCTAAGAGTGCTACTGTAATACAGTGTAACTTTATATCTATCTATCTATACTAATATATTAAAAGGCGTGCGTGACAACGTATAAACGCCACGTGACACCTCTGTTACTCTACTAGAATTGTTGAATGTGTTCATATGTCTTGTTAATTAACAAAAGTAAAATTGGCTTGCAACAAGATTTGAACACGTGACCTCTTGCTATTATACATAGCGCAATTACCATCACAACCAACTTTTAATCATGCTTTAAATGTCCATAGTACAGTATTATATTTGTACCCTTAAAATGTTGAGTTTTCTTTAATATATTTTAATGCGAATGGAAAAAAAATGCATATCAAATTCGGAAAACAATACCACCCGGAGCAATACCCGGGCTCAAATACTAGTTTTAATATAAATAGAGTGTCAGTGCTTCCTAGAAGGAGAAGCGGCCATCATAATTACACAACATACATCTGAAAGATGGGCCAACTTTTGCTCATACTAAATGAGAAATCAATCCCCTCCAACCTAAATTAGTAAAGACAGATAAAATCACTAACTTTAATCACTTAGTAGAATTAGTTAAACCAGTTTAAATCGATAAGATCAATTAATTAATAAAAACTATTTCACTTTTTAATATTAGATGAAGAGAACAGGGCCTTAGTTGTTATCGTTCTCTTCTTTTATCAATTGATTCCATTATTAGGTTGAAAAATAATGGATATGGCCCACATGGGTATTGCTCATCTCTCCTCCAATTATAGGTCCATCGTAGGCCCAATATGTGACAATAGCGAAGCGTAGGAGCCATGCACCCACTAGTGGGCTACTAGTCTACTACCTTATTAGTAACGAAGTTATTAGTTTATGTATTCCTTATTCCAAAGATGTAGTAGTAACGATATGGACAAATTTGCATCTTCTAAAGGATCACGTATCAATATTAAGGTGTTGGCTTTGCCACGACCTTATTCTAGCTTAGAGTGGCCATGGAAATGGCAAAGGAGATGGCTAACAAATTATACATAACAAGAAATTAAGAAATAGAATTTAAATATTTCGGGAGAACGGTATGGCATCTGGATGAGCCATGTAATTATGTAAGTATTATAGAATGTACGTATAGATGGCGGCTTATTAATATCTTTAACTATGAATTAGTAAAAATTTATAAAAAAAAGTACCAACACGTAATTTAGACGAATTTAATTAAACCATTATATTTATATACTTTTCCTCATAAATATATATATATATATATATATATATATATATATATATATATATATATATATATATATATACATATATATTCGAAGATAGGGGAGGCTCAATTACTATAAAGGCTCGGTGTACCATGATGAAACCAACACCCCTGATTTATCGATTAGAAGTGTATAATTAGAATATGTAAGCTATATATTTAGCAAAATTTGAGCTTTTTACATTATGATATGTCATATAATTACTCATCAACAAATACACAATAATGCAAACTAACAAGTTCATATTGAGTTTGGTTTTGGGATCAAAATCTTAGTCGGATATTTTTTTAAAGATTTACTCTTAAACAAGGTCACCAAGTCTAATAAACCAAGACCCGAATTTACACCCTTTTATGTCGTAGAAGCTATGTTTATTATATTCTTCATAACGTTAAATTCATCCAAGTCTACGCGTAAGGAAATGGCATGACACAATATATTATCTAAGAATTTATGTATTCAGACGAAGTTATTCAAGTTAATTAAGAATATGATCCATGATAATTAAATTATCAAGCTAAGCTAAGCTGGAGCCTAAGAAATCTAAGAATAATCACAGAGCAACTGGCCGGCTGTGCCTAACTTCGTAGCCATGTGCCCACGCACTAAGCAGCCTAACACTAGCACTATAGTCACCTTCAGAATGACCATTCTCGTGCACTTACCAACTATCAAAATTAATATATTTCCCATTCTTTACCTTAATCATCTTGTTTAATTAATTAGTTTAATTGATTAGCATCTTCATGTCCAAGTTTCTAGGTATATATGCTAATTATTTGATTATCAAGGCTAATGTAGCCCAAAAGAGCACGTAATTAGCTAGTTAACTAATAACTAATGCTACGAATTAATTATTGAAGTTGATTAAGTATACATTTGGAATGATTTTGTGTGTTTGTGTGCCTAATTAATAATGTTAGGGAAGAACACACACAATATAATGCATACGAGAGCAAATTCAACTCTATGATTGACATTTGAAGATTTGTTCCAACTGAAATGCTTTGACTGAAATTACCAAATTATTTTGGTCTGACCTTGAATTAATTCGCTAGTGCTTTGTTTATCTAACTAAAGCCTACCAAATAAATCAACTAAACTTAGGTAATGATGATCTTTTGGCTTAATTTGACTCAAAACTAACTAAAAGATTTTAGGCTAAAAAATAACGACCTTTTAGTTATAGATCTGGTATGGTTATATAACCTACAACTCCCAATACACAACTTCATGATTGATATATCTTTGTTATTCTATGGGTAATATACTGATATTTTACAGCTTAACACCCCACCCATACACAGCCAATAGTGGTAGCACTTCAAACCATATTATGGGTGCTCACACTAATAAATCAAATGAAATTGTTTGTATACTACATTTGTTCCAATATACGTGCAAGTTGCAATACTAGGATTTTTACGCCTCCCAACGCTTTCAACTTTGACTAGCGATATCTTTTGCTCCTCTCGTATTTTTTTTTATCGATCTTTCTCACTATCTTGACACTATTTACGAGTTAGAGAGATCTTCTAAATTCTTCTCAATATATAAGACAAAATTTAGTCATGTGGGATCTTGTTTGATTCGTCCCAGTGAAGGATATTTAAGGTGAAAAAAGTGCATTGACAAATTTGCACAATGAAAATAAAAAAGATAAAAAAATATACAGAGGGAGTATTATCTATTAGTAAAAATTATAACAAGTTGATATTTGAATATATATATCGAGACAAATCTAAAAAGATCCGATATAAGTATGGTTAATCTTACATATTGATCACGCTAGATGGTCAAAAGGGAGTGAACAAATAGTGTAAAAGTCAATTTATTGCGTGCAAGTAATTTAGAACGGAAGAATTATATAGGAGAAGTAACTTTATTAATTCACATTTAAGTAAATACTCAGATATTTTACTTTGCAAAAATCTAACATATGGTTGTCAAATAATTAGTATACCACTGCATCACAGATAGTCTCCAAAAATTGGCTTATCTACTTGTTTTGGTTGGTGAATAAGTCACTTATTATTCGACCGGAATCTCAATTTTACAGGTTTAACGTGGAACATTTCAACATACAAAGCCTCTTGGGAGCGATGGATAAGGGTACCCTAATGACAGGAGTTTGATCCTGGCCACAATTTTAATTGTGAGATACAAACCTTTATTTACACGAAGCAATACTCAGGACGTAGATTTTAGCTTTGTATTAATCAAAATAACCCTGCCCAAATTTGACAAGCATTAGATACGGAGCGTTGAAAGAGTTGACTCTGATTAGCAACATATGAACATACTAGTAGTACTTAGGCCTCGCTCTATTAGACTCAGAAAATCTGAACTGAACTGAACTGAGAGTGTCAAAGGACCAACTCAACCAAAAGCTTAAGCTAATGGTTGAGGCCCCAGGAATTGATTTATACTCTATCACGCCCCCTCACGCAAGAGCCCTTTGGGCTTGAAGTGTAGATGCAGCACAGGTCTCCCTTATACCTGGCGCTAAATATTCCAATGAGAAAGGAGGGGTGGAGGAGATTCGAACCCGTGACCTTTTTGTCACGCTGGCTCTTGATACCATGTCAAATTGATTTTCCAAATGCACCACACGAGTGCCCGGGTTATCTTGGAAAATATTACGAAGACGATTCCATGCCTCCATTGCCGTGGATTTTTCATCCAAAATTTTGAGAAGAAGGTCAGTGGAAATTGTTCCATACATCCATTGACAAACTATGGCATCTAAACGTTCCCATAGCTCATCATCAATGTCCTTGGGTCGCTTGACTTTCGGATCAATATGATCCAAAACGTTATAAACCATGGAGGTGTTGCGGAAGAGAGTGGCCCATGGTGTATATTGAACTTTGTCAATGTCAAGGATCAAAGGAATCAAAGCTTTTACATTAGTAACACTCAAAGCGTGATGATAAGCGGGAGTGACGGTGTTATTAGCGACCGTAGACTGGGAGACGGCGTCGTCGACCATTGAAGAAGACGATGACAGAAGAAGAAGAATAGAAGAGAAAGGAGGGGTGGAGGAGATTCGAACCCGTGACCTTCTTGTCACGCTGGCTCTGATACCATGTCAAAGGACCAACTCAACCAAAAGCTTAAGCTAATGGTTGAGGCCCCAGGAATAGATTTATACTCTATCAAAGAGAAACTGAAATGCTGAGAATAACTGAACTGAACTGAAAATAAGTCCAAAAAAACAGGGCCATAATATAATTAAACTTGATTTTTAAACACCTCTACTACAATCAGATGTGTAAGAAGTATTTCTACTAAGATCAAATTCTCTTGCAATTTATGATATATGACATTTTTTATAATTGTAGTGTTTTATTGAAAGGCTTGGTAAAGCTACATTGTCAAGGTCGTACAATAAGCATGGCAGTGGCCAGTGGGTCAGAGCCCATATGAGAAATTACAAGGCTTGATACTAACTTACTTATCCAAGATTAGGTCATAGAATCAAAGCTGAACCAAAATAAAAGTATCCATATAACTTGGAGTTTAATTATGTATAAAACTTTACAATCTTTTAATTTACGGTATAATAGATTGTTAATATAATTGCTATTGTCATTTATCTTCTACTTATAAATAGTCTTCAACTATGGATGTCATCTAACTTTAGTTGGTAAAGTCTTATGGGGTGGTATCCAAGATCTGGAACGAATCTCGTCTACGTCACTACGCTTATTAGTCGCTCATTTACACTGAAAAATGAATTATTAATAGTCGTCAACTCATCTCCCCATCCAAAGTGCTTAACTTTATACTTGACCACATATATTAAACCAAGTGAAAGTGTAACACTACTACTAGAGTACATATATATTGAGATATTTTTGGCATTTATTATGAGTTTGACATTAAGGTAGTAGTACATGCAAGTGCACCTAACAAAAATGTAATTTCAAACCTGTTTTCTTTTATAAACATACATATACTTACTTGACTAGTGTGTTTCATTCACCCACAACTAATAACAAATGGTTGGAGACAAATCACCTAATGAAAGTGGAGTACCACCCAAAAACTGGGTAACTTATGTCTACCCTTAATCTAATTCATTCAATTTACCAGCCTAATATATGATAATGACCCATACTACTTATAATAACATTAAAAAAATATTAACTACTAAAATTAATAATTAATTAATTGGTTAATTAAATGAAGAACATCTACTCTCTTACATCACATATATGCATGTGGAATGGCAGAAATACAATAATACCTTCTCCTATCAAATTAATTATATACAGATGATCAACAATCATGAAGTTGTCCTCTACAGTAATAATTGATGTCACAACAATACAACATATATAATTACTTAATGACTAATGACCAAAGTTAATTACAGAAGATTATTATAAACTGATTTAATGTAATTACTTTTAAGGGATAAGAGGGTTAATTACTATAATAAAAACAAATGGATAAATTTTACTATAAAGTTTATCAGATTGTCAGAAAATTAAGGTGGAGGAGAGAGAAATTTGAAGAGGGATGTGGTAATGAAGGCAATAGGGGACAAGAATCGTTTGATTTTCATACCAAATAACATGGAAAGATCCCTAGACAAAGGACACTGAGCCGTGCCTCAATTTGGACAAATTATATCATAGGTTAAAATATATTATACGTAACGCAAATTATAATATAAAGTTTTTGATACAAAAGTGATATTTTTTTGGGACAAAAGAAAAATTCAAAGAAAAAGAAAAGGACATCTGATCACACAGCTAAGTCATGCACTCACGTAGCGCATGTGCCAGGTTCCTTCGCCCCCCACATGCATGTCTCATAAGCTTTGGAATCACATGTACGTAGGTCATCCTCTGTCCATGCACATATATAATTTTTATTAGTTTTGTGGGATGATATTATTATCACAAATATGTACAATGCAATGTACTTGACATTGTACCATTCTGAGCCAACAAAGTAGTATATACACAAATGTTCTCTCTCTCTCTCTATTGGTGTCTTTGTTCTATAGAAATCTTTACTATTGTGTCATGCATGTACAAGATCATAATATCTCTAGTAGGGTACACCACTACAAATTTTGGTGAATGAATATGTAATAACATGTTGATTTAGACTGTTTTTTTTTGGGTCGAATCAACGAAAATTCGGTTCGATTCGAGACAAATTCAATTCGATTGATTCGAGTTTATTCGGTTCGATTCGATTCGGTTAGTTTCGTCTCACGATTTCATTCGGTTCGATTCAGGTTTATTCGATTGGTTCGGTTAGTTTCCTCTCACGCTTTTCATTCGGTTCGATTCGGGTTTATTCGGTTCGGTTCGCGTTTATTCGGTTCGGACAAATTCGGTCGAAAAAACAGAGCCTTAGTTGGATAACTAGAAAACCAAATTAGTTTCTTAAAATGCCGCATATATCTATATGAAAAAAGGATTTCTTATATTGCTAGGACCACAAGCATTAAAAGTAACATGCATGTTGATTTATTCGGATAACTAGAAAATCAAATTAATTTCTTAATAATGCTGCATATATTTATAAAAAATAAAATAAAAAGATTTCTTATAATGCTAGGACGGAGGACCACACATTAAAAGGAAGACATTTATTTAGTTAGATATAGTAGGTTTCTTAGTAAACAAAATTGCATTTCTTTAAAAACTAGATTCTTATATGTACTGAAATTACAAGCACAAAAAGTAAAATGGTTTGTATTTTTTATTATGGAGAAGTGTTTGTTCCTCAATTCCATAATTAAATAAGATGCATTATAATAATTGAGTATAACCAATTCCATTCAACCAAAAGTGAGTATATTGTCTTTCCTTTGGCATAGTGATTATATGAATGACTAATATATGGGAAATTGTGAATTCCAAGTTGGTGACTTGCTTTAAAATGTGTAATAATTACAAAGTAAAGTGAAATTAGTTCCTCCACACACACATATATATACTTGTCGCTTGCAATCGAGCTAAATTATTTTTACTTAAGGATACATTTTCACCTTATTATCGATAATTATCGATGTGTAATAATTCGAGAAATAATTAGCGATAAATGTTGTCAAACTTTGACTACATATACTATAAAGTCAAACGCATTATTTGATTGACCAATTACCAATAAGGTCACTCTATCTATAATTTTCAACAATAGCTTCTCCATCATTATGAGGAATCTTGACAATAGTGTGCAATATTAATATAGTAATGTTTTAGACGTACTTCAATATCCTTACCCATTTGAACAAAATAAACAACTCTAAAATAACTCAAAACTTCACAATGTCTGTAACGAGTTAGTTATTTTGATAGGGAGGATGGAATTTGATTATAAGATAGAAAAAGTATTTTCTCTTTGTGGAGTAATTAATTTTTGCAAATTAAGTTTTAATAAAATACAAGTATGATATATTTTCAATGTATCTGCACACATAAAAGAGTATGTCCGTATACAAGCCCAAAAGAGTTATTTTCTAAAATCAATTGACAATAAGTGAAGTAGTTCAAAAAACGTATATGTTAGTCATGTGCCATTTTTCTCAACGTGGAAGAAGCTCACGTATGAGTTTTATGTTAACACTCCTTCATACATGTGAACCTATATTCTATTACTCCTTATGGAGAGCTCATAACATCCTTGTTCGACGATCTTTTAAACTTCATACGGATACATGATATATTATTAATGGTCGATGATATTGCATACACAAACTTTTCGTTGGAAGATATTTTGATTTGACCCTATACAAATTTACATTGCTTATACCTAAAAGGCTAAAACCAATTGGCAATAAGTAGTACAATTCACCATACTTGTATTTTAATTATGGCCCCCTCCTTTATTATAGGACATAATCACATATGAGTTTTTCTTTAACAAAAAAAAAAGTAATAAACCCTTTGTAGTAGTATCTTTGCTTTCCCTTCCTCCCAAGTCATGAAAGTTTGATATTTTATTTCATTATTCCTCTAATTCCTCTATTATTGACCAATCACACATCAAGGAAGATATTGTTAATAGTACTACTATATAAAGGTGCATTTTTTCCACCTCAATACTCCTTAACTTAACTGAATTTATTAAAGTTTATTTTACAGGGTGTTAGAAACTTTTTGAACAAAATTAATCAAACTTAACTAAACCTATTTGAACTTATCTAAGCTTAACTAAACATAATTTTAAAGAGAATTTTGAAGAAATGCAGTGAAATTCACTAGCAAGTTATAGTAGTGTTGTATTACTTGTATACTTGTATGATCATAACCTTATTTGTTTATTTACATTATATACTCCTATGACCAAGCTAAGCTTGGTCTAATGGTAAGGAAAGAACCTTCCAACCTCAAGATTGGGGGTTCAATATGTAGGAACGTAAACTGGTAACTAAATTGATACACTTAACTGACAACCGTGGCGTGAGAGGATCAGCAATATTCCTCTCTGACTTTACATACTCGAGTGACAACACATTATTTTTAACTAAATTTCTAACTATGGCATGCCTTAAGCGAATATGCCTTCTCTTTCCGTTATAGGCTTGATTATTCGCTACCCCAATTGCTGCTTGCGAGTCACACCGCATAGAAATTGATGGAGCTGGCTTCCCCCATAATGGAATATCAGCAATCAAACTCCTTATCCATTCAGCTTCTTGACCTGCCAATTCTAAAGCAATAAATTCAGATTCCATGGTAGATTTGGCAATACATGTTTGCTTTGATGATTTCCATGATATAGCTCCACCGGCAAGACTAAAAACATAACCGCTAGTAGATTGAATTTCATCATTATCTAACACCCAATTGGCATCACAAAATCCTTCAAGGACACAAGGTGTCCTTTGATAATGTAGACCCCAATTGATAGTGCCTTTTAGATACTTCAACAATCTAATCAAGGCAACCCAATGCTCTCGATTAGGGCGTGAGTATACCCGCTCAATCTACTAACAAAGATAAGCTATATCGGGTCTAGTATAATTCATCAAGAACATTACACTACCAATTATTTTTGCATATTGTTCTTGGGATATAGTATCACCCTTATTCTTTTTCAAATAAATACTAGAATCATATGGGGTTTTCACGGGAATGCAATCAAATTGATCAAACTTCTTTAATATTTTCTCAACATAATGAGATTGATTTAAAGATATCCCATTTGACGTTCTAGTAATCTTTATTCCAAGAATAACATCAGCCTCTCCTAAATCCTTCATCTCAAAACAAGAATTTAGGAAACTCTTAGTTGCATTTACTACGTCTATATTGGTCCCAAAGATTAACATATCATCCACATATAGACATATGAAAACACAACCAAGCTCATCAAATTTGGAATAAACACAAGCATCATAATCATTTACCAAAAAACCATTTGAAGTAATAGTAGTTTGATGAAATTTATCATACTATTGTTTTGGTGCTTGTTTTAAACCATACAAATATCTAATAAGCTTGCATACCTTGTCCTCTTGACCAGGAACCTCACTTCCTTCAGGTTGCTTCATATAGATCTCCCCATTTAACTCACCATTCAAAAATGCAGTTTTCACATCCATTTGATGCACAATCAAATCATGAATAGATGCAAGTGCAATTAATGCTCTAATGGTGGCTACCTTAGTCACATGAGAATAAGTATCAAAAAAGTCTAAACCGTGTTTTTGGGATGCCCTCTAACTACAAGTCTAGCCTTATACTTGTCTAAAGTCCCATCAGGCTTACATTTCTTTGTGAAGATCCATCTACTACTTAGGGCCTTACAAGTTACAACCTCTAGGAAGGTCTGACAAAATCCAAGTATTATTACTCATAATAGACTCGATTTCATTGTTAATAGCCTCTAACCAAAAACTTGAGTCTACAGATCTCATGGCCTCAGCATAGGTTCTCGGGTTCTTTTCCAATACAAGCACATTGACATCTTGCTCATCTAAAGACTCTTTTTCAGCTAGAAAGGTAATAATAAAATCATGTCCGAAACTAGACTCAATTCTAGCTCTCTTACTCCTTCTAGGTTCTAAGGTCTCACTAGATGATGCAATGTCATGATGCACAGAAGATGAAGATGCAGCAGGCAAGCATGATGGTACACTAACTTTCATAGGAAAAACATGCTCAAAGAATTCAACATCTCTTGACTCTCTAATAAGACCAAAACCAGAAGCATCCTTAAGAATGAGCCTATATGCAGCATTGTTAGAAGCATTACCAATCAAAAAACCATCTACAGTCTTAGGTCCAATCTTACTCCTTTGAAAGTCAGGAAGTCCAATCTTACCCAAACACCCCCACACTTTGAGGTAACCCAAATTAGGCTTGAAGCCTTTCCACAATTCATAGGGAGTCTTATCTAACTTCTTATGGGGAACTTGGTTAAGAACATAGCAAGTAAATAGAATAGCCTCACCCCACATGTTAGTAGGCATACCTGAACTAATAATCATTGCATTCATCATATCCTTAAGAGTCCTATTTTTCCGCTCAGCTATTCCATTTTGTTCGGGTGTATAGGGAGTTGTAACCTCATGAATAATCCCATTAGACTCACAAAATTTCTTAAGGGAAACTCCATCATATTCCCCACCCCTATCTGATCTCACCCTCTTAATCTTAAGGTCCAATTGGTTCTCAACTTCGGCTTTGTAAATTAGAAATTTCTCTTTAGCCTCATCCTTAGAACTCAATAAATAAACCTTAGTATAACGTGAGAAGTACTCATCAACAAATGTAATATAATACTTCTTTCCTCCCCTACTCATGGAATTCTTAAAGTCACCTAAGTCGCTATGGACTAACTCTAATAAAGTAGAAGAACGGGATACATTTTTGTTGAATGTTTTCTTAGGGTGCTTAGCTTCTACACATACTTCACATTTCTCAAAAGATGTATTGCTAAAGTCAGGAATAAGACTAAGTTGTTTTAGCCTTTTAACAGATGCAACATTCACATGACCTAGTCTAGAATGCCATAAAGAAACAGACTCATCAATATAAACGGAAGCACTAGAGTTCTTATTATCAATAACAACATCCAAAACAAAAAGTCTAGCATTACAAAAGCCTTTACCCACAAAAACACCATTTCTGGTTAATACAAGTTTATCAGATTCAAAAGCTAACTTAATCCCAGCTTTGTTTAAAAGAGAACCAGAAATGAGGTTTCTGCAGATGTCGAGAACATGCAAAACATTCTGCAAAGCAATGGTTTTCCCGGAAGTTAATTTCAGGAAAACCTTTCCTTTGCCTAGAAGACTCACAGTGCTTGAGTTGCCCATGAAGACGCATTCTCCTTTTGAAACTTTGTTGTAGTCCTGGAACATCTCCTTGTTGGCGCAGATGTGATGGGTTGCACCAGTATCAACGATCCATTCATAAACATCGCTTACCAGATTGACCTCAGACACCACAGCAACAATGATGTCGTCTTTAGCAAGGTTGGCTTGAGCTTTGTTGTCTTTTGCTTTGTTTGGAGCTTCCTTTCTTCGACGGCAATCCTTAGCAGCATGCCCATACTTACCACAAACGAAGCAATTTCCCTTAAACTGACCTTTTCCCTTGAAGTTATTATAATTTTGCCTTGTACCATGAAACTGATTTGGACCCTTACCTTTTGGTCCTTTACCTGCAGCAGCTTTATGTTCCACAAGATTAGCAGAAGAGGAAGAATGATCAACTGATTTCCCTTTGATTTGGATACGGTTCTGCTCCTCAATCTTAATGTGGGAAAGTAATTCATGAAGGGTAAAGTCTTTCTGCCTATGTTTCAAGGAATAAATAAAATTTTCCCAGGATGGCTTGGAACATATCAGGAATAGCCATACCCTCAGCCACAATATCAGCACACAAATGTTCATACTCATGAACTTGATCTAGTAGAGGTTTATCATCAGACATAGTAAACTTCAACCAACGACTAAAAACATATTTCTTAGTCCCAAAATCATCAGTACCATACTTAGCATTCAAAGCATCCCAAATATCTTAGCATTTTTCGACTTACCATAAATCATATAAAGGGCAGAGGTCATATAATGCAGTAATATCCCACGACAAGTCTTATTATCTTTCACAAAATCCCTAACAGAATTCTCAGGAGCAGCAACAGCAAACAAACAATAATCAACCCCAATTTGACCCAAAAAAAATTCCATCTTATCAGACCACATCTTATAATTTTTCCCATCAAATGGTTCTAATTTAGACATATTAGGGACAAAGGGATTGGTAATAGGCACAACATTAAGAATACGCACAGTATCATCAGGAATTTCACCAGCCATAGTTCCGTAAAACAGATAAAAAAAATTCAACTTTAGAATGTAAGAAAGTAAACTGATAACTAAATTGATACACTTAACTGACAACCGTGGCGTGAGAAGATCACTGCCCTAAAGTTGAATTTGTCCCGCAACAACACACAGACTCACATCAATCAACCTCCATGGATACACGGTCTCTGCGTTTCTGGTGTTGACAGAAAAGCAGATTGAGAACGATCTTGAATATTGCCCAGAATAATGGAGGAGAAATAAAGAGAGAAGATGTAATTGTGTTTCTGTATCCTTTACGGCATTAAGAGAGAGATTAGGGGAAAAAAATGGTAACTTAAGACTGATAAAAATCGGTCATAAAATGCCAACATATTTCTGACCCAAAACTATAGTTAAGTTAAGTTTATTCCCCGCCCAAGGCCCAAGACCCACGGTCACTGCGTTTCCGGTGTTGACAGAAAAGCAGATTGAGAACGATCTTGAATATTGGCCAGAATAATGGAGGAGAAATAAAGAGAGAAGATGTAATTGTGTTTCTGTATCCTTTACGGCATTAAGAGAGAGATTAGGGAAAAAAACGGTAACTTAAGACTGATAAAAAACGGTCATAAAATGACAACATATTTCTGGCCCAAAACTATAGTTAAGTTAAGTTTATTCCCCGCCCAAGGCCCGGGCCCGGTCCGGGCGAGCGGCGGCGCGCGTTGGCAACCACACATCACCACAAACCCACTAAAAGTCTTATTGCTACTTAACTCAAAGGGTAGAGGAAGAGTAATGGTTATAAACCTTACTCTTCCCTTATATTCTTTCAATGTGGGACAAAAGGAAAAATTGAGTCTTCATATTCTTTTGAAGCAAACTTAAAGTTTCTACTATAAACTCTAACACAATCCTCACTAGGGGCACTTTGGGAGAGGGGATCCCCCTTACCACTCCCCCCAACTCTCAAAGTGTCTGCCTGCTAACCCATGACCGATTTAACCTGCGAGAAGTTCCAATTTGGTACGGCCCTTCAGGCTTCATTTTACCATAAAAAAAAAAAACCCTATGTTATACTATATGTACATGAAAAACATATAATGATCACATCCCAAAAAAAGAATAAAAATGTAATCATACATTCACGCATATTGCACGTGATCCCCCTTGCTTTGATCACTAACATGGGGAGCCTTGGGTGAACCAACTGCCCATATTCCAACCTAGGAATAATTATCTTTAAAAAAATCAATAATATGATGATATTATATTAGTGTAACACTAATTAACTTATGAAGGAAATTTAGAGTGGACCCCGTGGGAAGACAGCATATTGTCTAGGATCAGGTGGACAAAATTTATGACCCCCAAATGCAAAGATTAACCCCTTACTACAAGTATTTTTGTTTTACTATAAGTGTTTTTAAATCAAATTTAGTGTACAAAGTAGCAATAGTAATTTCTAGGGTTGATAATATATCCCTTTTAATTAGGCATAATGTCGACACTGTGTTCTGTTTCAAAGAGAAGCATATCCCCCCAACTCATTTCCTTCTAATATATCGCTTCTGATTAATTTATTTAATTTTGATAAAAGACGCTTCTAATTTCAAGATTAAAATTCCAATATGTAAAGATCAGAGTAAATAATACTAAATCTTATATCTAAATAAATGGACTATATATTATAAAATAATATTAGGGTATCTATTATATATTCGGGTATAAAAGCTACATGGACACGTGAATAAATTGTAAGTATACGTGATAAGGTAATTGTGTACAAGAATGTTATATTTAATGATGTATTATTGTATTATAATTTTATAAAAAGAACATTATTATTGAAATATTAAGACAAATTTAATTTAATTAGATGATTCTATAAATTTTAGTTATTATTAATTATCACATAGCTTTGAAACTATAAATAAATATTTTATGCTCTAAATAATATTAAGAGAATACTTTAAGAAAAGTAGATTATCCAAACAATTTTCATGGAAAACCCTTCGTACCCACCACGATGTATCTCTAAGCTCACTGAAATCCAAGCAGAGGAACAATCATATTTTTTCCAAACAAACCATAAATATTAATTTCTATTGGCTGGCTATTCTAGGAGCTCTCTCTTCCTCTTTACTCTTGATAATCCCAAAGATTAATTAATTATAGTATTAATTGACCAATCAGATTAGGATATTAAAGTGAGTGCGCAATTTTCCTTGGAGTAAGTGTGTAATAATTAAGGTTATTTACTCCTAATAACACATAGGGCCACCGTCCCTCCATTGCTTGAGCAAACGAATTAATATTTGTACCAAGATTCTACTTTTACCATTTGCCTAATCCTATCTTTTCCTCAACATTTTTTTTAAAATGAATCTGTTTTTTTAAATGCAATATTTGTTTTCTTAAAGTGTTGCATCTAATAAAAAACAAAGGTAGTATTATACTAGCATCAGAAGACAATATTTTTTTTAATGATTTGGGTAAATGCAATAGAAGACAATACAAATTAGACAAGAAATACTAATAAGATTGTATTACTATCATATAATCATTAAAAAAAAGTTCATATATATGATGGAAACGTATATAGAGTATATATAATAATAATTACTCGGACTTTTAAAAAACAATGCCACGTTATTCCTTAGTAATGATATAAATATATTACAAAAGAATGAAAAATATAGTAGAGATAAAAGAACTTGGATTTCTTCAATCATGAACACCTTATTGAACGAGTACTCCATCAAAAAAGAAAAATTGGAGTACATTTCCCTAAAAAAAAATTAGTACATTTAATGATGTTATTGAATTGAACATGAAACATGAAAAGGTCAACTTAATTGAAATCAATTGAAAAATAAGTTGAACAAAGTTTTAAGGGCTTTCAAGGTGCCTAGGTGCTTCTACATTTGCTTCATTTTCTATTAAGATTTATTCTCCCTCCTTAATTCGTTCTCCTAATCCCGAAGCAGTACTAATTGTTTGCTGAAGAGTGAGGCCTCTTCAGACATGGAAAACTGTGCTGTGTCTATATGCTATTAATACACGAACTATTGCAATGATATTTTGAAATAATAACGGGAAAACGACTCTTCATAGTTCAAAATAAATACTACAACCCTGTTCTTTTGGATTGAGAGAAACTAAACTGAATCGAACTGAACTGAAACTGAGAGAAACTCAATTGCAGAGAGTAACTGAACTTAATTGAACTGAACTGAAATCGAGTTGAACTGAAAATAAGTTCAAAAGAATAGGGCCTACATGTAGTACATTTGACCATAAGAAATGATAAAACTCTAGGAATTATTGCATATAAAAAGTGAAAAAAGTAACAATCAAGTATTATTAGCTTTAATTGATGAGTGGTTTTTTCATAAATATATAAAATTATGCAAATAACTTGGGGTTTTTAGCATTATACTCTTGTGTTACTTTGATTCTACATTGTATCCTTATAATTTTTGAATTGTATACGGTACCGTCAAGCTTACCTTTTGTATTGCATAGTGCCCCCGCTGCTAATTATATGTCACTAATTCCGTTTACTACTTGCTTGTAGTCTAGTGGAACTAATATAAATTCTACTTCCCATGGTTTTTTTTTCAATTGCACCCTTTCGTTTTTCATGTTTGTTGAGATGCTTCTTTAAACGTCAATATCTCTAATTGCTTAAAAGTAAAAAAAAAATTAAAAATTATATTTGGAATCCTTGCATTGGGACAAATCTAACAACACCGCGCTTGACTATATTTTTTTCCTTAATGATGCGAGATAGCTCAACAAAGTTGGTTGATGAATAGTGCCAAAAACGAAATGGTGCAATTAAAAAAGTAGAGAAAATACTACATAGTTTAATTGCTGGAGGAAATGATTATAAGTTAGATTAGTTCCATTAGACTACAAATAGTAAACGAAACTAATGGCACGTAATTAAAGACGAGGCTATTGTGCATTAGTTAGTGTACGTTGGAGGCTATTATATGGAATTTCAAACTGGTTTGAGTAAAACGTAGAAATCGAAAAAAATACAAGGGTATAACATGAGCTAACTTTTTAAAATCTCAATATAATGTTGTTATTTTATTGATTAATTTAAAAAAGTAAGCGCTGAAATATATAGAAAAACAATTACAATTTATAATGTCAAAATATTTAGCAACTTAAGTAACTAGTTCTACCAAAAAAAAATATCAAGGCAATTAATCTTCAGCTAATTCTCAGCTAGTGTTTCTAAATATATCGAAAGGTTGTTGAAATATATCAATCTTCCATTAACGGGATTTTTTATGACTGTTGATTATTGATAAACTTTCTTCAAACCACAATGATACATGATAACTTTGCAAGAGTGAAGAAATATAGTGAGTTTCTTTAGACCACAATAATATGTGATTCGAATTCTCCCAAATTTAGGCCCTGTTTGGCAAAACTAGCGGTCATGATAGCGGGTAGCTGTTGTAGTAGCGGGTAGCTGTTGTAGTAGCGGGTAGATGTCAACTAGTAGTTGTTAGCTGTCAGCGTTTAAAATAGCTGTTTAAATAATAAGTGTTTGGCAAAACTAGCGGTTGGAATTGAAAAATACAATATTAGACATATATATATTAGATTTAGTTACGAACTTAATTACGAGTCTAGCTTTCCGTAAACAATCAGCTATATGGTCACGAATTACTTTCATTTCTATACAACTTCCTACTCCAATTTCACCCTGTGCCATAGGCTGATGGTTATATATATTACAAATATTATACAGGAGCTTACAACTAATAAGTACTTAAGTAGAACATGGGAGTAAAAGAATATACACCAAGTGAAAAGCTAGGACTTTAAAGGAATTTTTATTTAAAAAAGAAAAGAAAAGAAAAATAAAAGCAACAATAAGTCAACTACCAAACCTTATGAAATAGGCGAGAAGAATCAATGCACCACTACTTATATGGATGAAACGTTACATACTGTAACGTTATACAAAAGCTAATCAACCTCTACTCCAACTTCTATCCGCTACCACAATCGCTGCCTTACCAAACACTCATACAATTTTCAAGTAGCGGTTCAATCATATATAACCTCTACCCGCTACCCAAAACGTTAGTGCCAAACATGGCCTTAATATACTTAATTTGGCCTAATATGTTATTATTTTATGGTTTACAATTGTATTTTTTGATACGTTATGAATTAAATTGGCATTTCAAGTGATGAGTACAATAAAATGTCAAACCTTAGCATTTTCATAAGTATATCTTATTAAAACTTTAATATAGGATCATTTACAAACGGTGAAACCATATTTTTATAATTATCCCTTTCATAATTAATTGATTTACCCTAGTCGGCATATGCTTATACAACTTAAAAGTCAAAACTGGGACAACAACATGTGATTTCAAGTTTTGTAAGTACCCCCTCCCCCTCCCTACGGAACCTTTTCTTTTTGTGCCTTATTACTCAATTTCTAGACTTAGAATCCAAGCTATATATCGTCACTTTTCATGGCAACCAATACTAATAATTATAATAGGCAGAGTATTGATATAGCAATAATGATAACTGTTGCATACATAAAGGTAAACTACAAAATCTCATCTAAAACCATCTTATACCACTTTGTGGCAAGACAAGGTAACTTAATATTTTAAAAGGTTAACTTATAATAACTCAGTACTTTTCATAGCAACCACTTGTCTATTGTGACCCCTTCACTAAAAATCACTCGTTTAAACTTAGAAAATGGCTATTTTAGGGTAAAATGCAAAGTTGACTTACGATAATTATATTGTTAGGCGGTCTTACACAATAATTACAAAAGGAATACTCACTCTTAGTTTCTAACTGCAGGTATTGAGTAAACCAAGTTCACAATAATTTATTGTAAACTCAAATTGGCTATATCACACAAAACTGACTATAGCAGAGAAAATTGACTGTTATATGAAAATTTTACTACATCATATAAAAAGCGACTATTAAAAGGTGATTTTATCTTGCGAAAAACTGAATATAACATACCTTACTTGATGCACATTAAGCTATGTGCACAGAGTCCATTAAAATTTTTAAACTTGCTAATATTGATTATTCTAGTCAAATAATCTAATTTGATTGGTTTCAATATATAATTTTAGTGTAGTAACATTTTATAATTTCTACTAATATTCAATTGAAAATATCAATAATCACATATATGCCTCGAAGACCATACGAAAGTAAATAGGCAATACCACTTATCATCCTATATTCCTAAACCATATTACTCGTCCACTTTGATAAATTTTTTATATAAAATTTGCACATATATGATTTTAACAAAGCTCGATTGGTCAAAATTGGAGAAACATTTAGCTTGGCTTCAATTACAAAAATTAGAATTTTCATTTGCCAAATTGGGCAAAAGATGACACAACTACTATGAAAAGTAGAAAAATAAAGACTAATACAACAATTATTAGAGTTCTATTGTTCTCTAGTCTCTAGCAACAATGAGAATTTTCTCATTCCTCTTGTCTCGCCACTAATTAGCTCTATTTTTCTCCTTATTTTTTCCGCATTGAAAAAGAAATAAAGAAAAAGGGGACAAGGATATACTAACAAGAAATTACCATTTAAACTTAGTCAACTCTACCTTAATTTTTTTAAGTGGTAAAATTTTCTCAATTATCTAAAAATGTCAAAAAAAAAAATGAGGGAAACAAGAAAAATTCCATTCTAAGAATCAAAAATTACTACACTAATTAGAATGAAACCACATTAGAGTGATTACTGAGATGATGAATAATGTTTTACTATCATATCATTTGCCGGTAATCACTTCCTCCCAAATGATGATGGTGTAGGAAATAATCCTCTCCTCCGCCACCCATCATCATATGATGATCACCACCATTGATAAATTGGTGCTGTTGTTGATGATGTTGATGATGATGGTTATGATTATGATGATGCCTTTGCACCTCTTTCTGTCTTCTTAGCTCAATTACTTTCCTATGAGAATTGGAGTGCTTGGCCGACACGAATGTCGGGCTCGCAGCGGGCCGGTACTCGGGCACGAGCCGGCCCGACTTGAACCGGACCCCGCACGCGTTGCATAGCGTCTTCGGGCCCATAGGCCCGGTCCTCCATTGCGGCGTCTTCTCGGCGCCGCAATGCAGGCACCTCCTCACCTCCCCGGGCACGCCCTCGGGCCCCCCGCTCTCCCTCCTCTTACCCGAGGAGGCGGGCTGCTTCTTCGTGCCCGTCGGGCTCATATCGGCCTCCGAGGACGACGTTGCCGGGGACGGGCCCGACACCATTAGGAGCCGGGTGGACCAGTCGCACGGCGCCACCCGGGACCTCTTGCTCCTAGCCTTCCCCGGGACCACCCCCGCCGCTCCCGGGTTCGGGCCGGGCCGAACCGGGCCGGGCTGCAGCGGGCCCGCGGGTATGAATTGAAGTTTGTGCAAGTCGTCGGTTGAGAAGGATTCCTCCACGAAATTCGAGAGCCATTCCAACTCCGCCATATCATCATACTGTTTTGTTCACACCCAAAACAATACAAAAAAAAAAAAAAAAAATCAATTCAACTTTCCACATTATTTGGAACAAAATTAAACCCACTAAAAATCATTTAATTCTCTTCTTTTTTTCTTCATCACACTTGTCACTAAACGATTCATGTTAGCCGACCTTAAATCATTAACCCGGTATTATTTCATTTATCACACTTGTCACTAAAACGATTTCCCATGACGATTCATGTTAGCCGACCCTAAATCATTTTAATGCCGACAAAAGTAAAAATGACCATAATGTAGACTCAAGTAACACTTTTTTAAACAAAACATTGATATAGAAGTAAATTTCTTGGTTAAAAAATGAAGGAAAAAGTAACATACCGGAACACAGAGGTCGGCGCCGGAAAAATAGGAGTCAGGAAAAGAAGGAGCGCAGGAAACGGAGGAATTACAACTATCAGAGGCAGGAGTAAGCGTCGAAGAATCAGTTGAATTACCAGCAACAGTGTCGAAGAAAGCGTCGGTCATCATTTCATCTCCGCCATTAGATAAGTCTAGCAAATCCTCTACGAAGAAATCCGGTGCCTCCATTATTATAATTAATCGTTTCGCAAAACACTAACTTTATAACTAATCGAAAATATATAGATATAAATTTGCTTTGTTTGTTTATTTTCTAGACTTGTTGAAAATGAAAGAGGGGGTTGAGAGAAAAAGAGTTGTGTAATGTGGATGGTGAGAGTATGAGGAAAGAGTGTATGGATTTTGAGGGTATTAAAAAGGGGGTCTTAAAATTAAATTTTTTTTTTTTTTTTTTTTAGTTTTTATAAATTATTATTTTTATTATGAAACATCTTTACCTGGCTATGTAAGTTGTAGTACATTAATTTAATGAAATTAATTAAGATTAAACTGTCTACAGTTGTTAATGTTTGATTTTTAGGGGGTGGGTTGAAGGTCACTTTTCAATTTTTGTCTGGGTCCTTGGGTTTTATTTTTTTACTTACCATATTTTCTATGGGAAATTACTTTTTTATCCTTAATTTGGTTTTACTTTTTAAGTTGGGTGAATAAATTGGTACTACCTACGTCCCAGAATAGTCTGAACACTTTCTTTTTATGTTTGTATCAAATTAGTTTGAACACTTCCATTCTTGGCATGGTCCCACCATCTTTGGCCCACACTCTACCTTTTATCAATAAAAAGTTACCCAACTTTATCTCTCATTTAATAAAAAATACTCCACCAATTCCTATCACATCTACTTTTTAAATAAAATAACATTTGATAACCACACCACAACTTTTCACCTTAAACTACGTGTCCCACTAAGTGTTCAGATCTTTCTGGAACGGAAGGAGTATATTCTTTACTACCATATAGGGTAGGTGTGGACGTTAATTTCTCCTCTCTGTTTGTTGAAAAACAAGTTTTTCATTTAGCCTTTTTTTTATTGTTTATCCGTCAAATTTTTTTATTTTTACTTTTATAAAAAAAATTAACCTTTGTAAGTTTTGATGGTTAAATTGGGTGTGACTTTGTGAGTTGCTTGTGACAGTCAAGAATGCAAAATTTTCGCTCTGCCATGTATTGCTTTTTCTTTCATCCAAAAATGCTTGACTTGCTACTCTAGTCTTCCACTTTTTCTCCTCGAGTTTTTTGGAGCTAAATCCTTTTACTTGGAAGTAATTATGATTATCTAATAATGATTTAGAAGTATGGTTTTGTTACACACATTTCATTTCATTTCACTTACTTTACGTGGTGGGTTTCTCTCCCCCTCTCAGATACTTCTGTTAATCAACTTTGTAGGGTTGTATTGTTTTATTGTTGATCCACATTTCAGATTGTTTTCTTGCTTCTTTAAAGTTTTTGGGCTACTTTGTTCTTTATTTAAGGATCAATTTCTTTGGAAACTAAATGATATGATATGTACCTAATTCTATCTGGCTTGCTTTAGAAACAAAAAGTGTTCTACATATATCGATATTGAAGGTGACAATCTTATGTTAATTAACTTTGTCAAAGGTAAATGCCCATCGCCATGGAAAATTTCCAATATTATCAAAGATACTCACAATCTCTTTCAATTATATGACCATTGGAGATATATCGCGTATTCAGAGACGCTAATCGGACAACAAATCAAATAACTAACAAGTCATTCATTCAGTATTTCAATGATCATTGATTGTACGTACCAATATTTCTTTCTTTCTTGTATATGATAGATAAGGAGTGCACCTCGAATAGAGTGATCCCAGCCTACTTCATTTTCATTACCCTTCCAATAATAACATGCTCTAAATAA
This sequence comes from Beta lomatogona, assembly GCA_947646795.1. Classification (NCBI taxonomy): domain Eukaryota; kingdom Viridiplantae; phylum Streptophyta; class Magnoliopsida; order Caryophyllales; family Amaranthaceae; genus Beta; species Beta lomatogona. The sequence continues at coordinate 371,659 of CANSNZ010000247.1, read as the reverse complement.
TTCAGTATGTGTATGATTATTTAGGTCTAAGGAGAATGTTATATTTGATATTTTGATGATTCGGGGCTCAAAAGATATAATCCATTCACTCACTCAAATATGTGTAGTAAATAATCAATATCCTTTGATGGTCTTATGGTGCATTCTCTTCACCTTAGAAAAATATATACGTTTTATGTCTGATTATGTCTAATAAGGTCTGATCAAGTCCAATCAAGTGAAATCAGGGTTGATCAGGTCCAATTAGATGAAAATATAAGGTGAAATCATCAGGTTTAATAAGTTCAATTTAGATAAGTTCAGGTGAATAAAATGCACCCTTAATCTGCAGAATACATAATTTTGCCAATTTCTTTCAAATCACCATATGATCTAGAAGTAGTAAGGATTTCATTCTCATGGGATATTCTTGGATCTAATATGCAGCATATGGAAACAAACTCATATGATAACGAAAAAAAAGAGTTAACTTGGAGAAGCTCGTGAATTTATTAGTTAAAACTTAAAACCTTGGAGTTATATGATAACTTTGTTTGGCCAATAATTGAGGCAGTGGATCAACTTATGTACATGTCGAACTTACATTGAAATAACTTCTATACTTTTTTATCAGCAAATTGACTTTGTATATTTATATAATAGTACTTTGTTGAAGTAATATAATAGTAACAGTACTATGGTATGTAAAGGAGCTACAAATGAACTTAATAAATAAGCTAGTTAATCAAGTGCGAGGAAGACTTGTAATAATTTAGGAAATTTTTATTGGTAATTACATGTTTTGCCTATGTATATATGGTACTCAGACAAATAATTTATTCTATTAAATGGCAGATAAATTTTTTCCGCTAACTACACTCTTTTGAGTTTAATTCACGTTAAATAATTTTATTCGAGCACGATATTACGCAAAAAAAGTAATGCAAAACATTCAACATTTCAGTAATACATAACCATTACAATAGATTTTTGTGCCATTTTTGCATTTCTTTTCTTTTTCTACAATTTGATTGTTTTTCTTGTGCATAACAATTAGTTGATGTATATTAAATGTTTTATATTGAACCATAAGTGTTGTATATGGAATCATGAATGTTGTATATGATCAAATATCAATAGCATCGAGTATTAGTTATATAAAATGGTGGAATTTTATATAAATATGTGTTATTCGATGTGCAACACAATGGCGGAACATCATGGGGGCCAGTGGGAGCCGTGGCCTCGGCCAACTTTTAAATTTTCCTAAAAATTAAGGTTGAAAATGTAATTTTTTTAGATAAAATAGCTCAATTTTTATATTTGGCCCCCTTTAAAAATACAAATTACTTGTATTTTTGGTCCCCTCTAAAATATTTTTCTAGTTCCGCCCCTGGTGCAACATTCAAAATCGTATATACAACATTTGTATATGTTTAGAGCAAAAAATTGTTCAGAAAAGTTTGAAATTAGGCAAAGTTCAAGCTTAAAAACTACACTTATTTAAAAATGGAATGAACATGTTATGTAAACAAAGAAAAACTAACTAGCATGTTGGACTTTACAATATAAGTGCTAGAAACAAAAATCCAAACACTAATTATGGATAATCAATTATCGTAATTCATACTTCATAAAACATAATTAGTGCAATTTTCACTCCTAAAGAATCGATCTTTCTAGGTTTTCTTCGTCCCCCTCACACCCCTATATATGGCCATATCCCTATCCCAATAGTGTCCAAGTTTGTAGCCGAGTTTTTTTGCTCCCACTCTATAATTATTTTTACCACTCCTTTGGAATTATACCCTTCGAAGCTCTTTTCCCTGTTTTTTCTATTATTGACATTGCAACATATAAATTCCAACTAAACTCTAAATTATTTGATGATGAAGGACACAAGGATGAAAAATTTGGGTGTAAATTAAATATAAAATTAGTGGCCGGATTATAACTATAAAAAAAAAAAATTAGAATATAATTTCCTATTTCATGTGGGTAATCTACCCGGTGATTAGATATGAAACAAAAGCTTTAGACATAAATATTTAACCATAACTTTTGCATATATTCTCGCCGTTTTATATTTTGACTTTTAAATTTGCCAATTCATAACTTACTCCATTGATATTTTTAATTACTTTTTTTTAAAAGAATTGATATCTTTAATTTTTAATTACTACCAAAAATTATGAGAAGTTGATATTGCAAAAATATACATTAAGAGAAATCTAATAACATTGTATATGATAAATTTTGTTTTTATGCACAATTAATGTAATATATTATGAAAAATGTAATATTAGAGCTACTATTTAGAAATAGAGGTAGTATAATGTTACTTCCCCTCAAAAAAAGAAAGTACAATGTTTTCTTTTTTTGGCAACAAGATCAAGCAACGAACAACAAAGACCTTAGTAAGATTGTCATTCCTAGCTGCTACAGCTAGGTTATGGTTATCCGTTATCCTGGACAGCAACTCTATTTACCTTCTTAATCCAACAGGAGAAAGTAAAATGTTACTTACCCAAAAATGACACTCCCAAAACTTTATATTCCTTAATGAAGACTAATTTACTTTTCCTTTTTCCTTTATTCCCCTCTGCTTCGAATTTCGCATGGCTTTGTTCATATCCGTTATTAGTACATACGTACTTCATTTACATCCCTTAACCCATGTTAACGCACGAGTGCTACAGCTCAGCGCCATAGAAACGACGTCAATAGTCCTTTCCACGTGGCACTTTTTTACTCCTTTTTACTTTCACTTTTTATCTCTTTTATTATCCCAAAGTGCCACGTAGGATTGGGGGTGTTTGATTGGTTGTTTCATCGGCTCATCCTAAATATAGCACACTCCTCAGTTTCTTAATACATGCAATATTGGCAAATGACACATAAATCAAGGAGTACGAGAAGATAGTGAAACATGACTCACATGCTTAAGTAATAAATCAAGGTTTTCTTTGTATAAAATTTGTCAATAAAAAGGATAAATTTAATAAAACTACCTTTTATAACAAAAAAAATTCAAAAACACTACCTTATAATTTTTTCTTTCAAAAAACTACCTTATAAAACAAGACCCGTTTCAAACGACCACCAACTGACGACATCCGTTAATTTTGACCGTTAACCCGTCCTTTGACCATCACATGAAGGTCATGTGAGTTCATTAAAACTAACAAAAACTCAATTTCAACCCTAAAATAATCCAATACAAATCTAAGATCATGACTCACGTGAGTTTTAATGAACTCACGTGACCAACATGTGATGGTCAAAGGAGGGGTTAACGATCAAAATTAACGGATGTTGTCAATTGGTGGTCGTTTGAAACGGGTTTGTTTTATAAGGTAGTTTTTTGAAATTTTTTTTGTTATAAAAGGTAATTCCATGTAATTTATCCCAATAAAAAAGACATTACAAGTATTATAAACATCCAAAAAAAATATGTTGCATGTATTAAAAAACGAATCAAGTAATATATTTTTTCTCACTCCTAAGTTTGAACAAAGGTTAAGCCGCCATGCTTTGGTTTGGTGGGCAGCAACTAGCTATATAACAAGTTGGGTCCAATAGCTTAATTCGCACTAGGTTTTTGCACTTGGTTTCAATCATTTTCAAGCAATTGGATATGTCTTAAAGATATTTTGCCATTTGTGTGCATTCATATAGTTTGATTTGATTAATTTAATTAGTTATGAGCGATTGTTAGCATGTGTGATGATACGTTATAATTATGATATTCTGCATTTGTAAATTGTAGATGGTATCAAGATTGTAATTATGGATACTGTATGTCTATTAGCTGTAGGAACTTAGGTGTGTTGAACTCACAAATCATAATACAAAGTTGCTTGATATTTGTAGAGGTGGAAGTTACTAGTATAAAAATTGAAATCTGATCCAATTTAATCCCTGTTTACTAAACTAAAATAAAAATTTATTTATTTTGGGATTGAATTTAGATTCATTTTTGCTTTCTTTCAAATTGTCTGATGACGGTTTTATTCACATTTAAGATGGGCATCAAGACAAAGCAAGGTTTAGGGGACTTATTAATAAAAAATATTTTTGATATAAACTAAGCTTTGAATTAGAGATATAAGTGTGCCTTCGTGAGGTTTGAACAACCTCAAATTATTCATTTTACTTGGATAAAAGGTTCTCCATTTAGAGATAGAAGAAATGAGTCATAAGTGTTATTCAATGTCCATCATAAACTTCTTTACTTGTTGACATCAAAATTTTGATCATCTAACATTAAGGACCTGTTCTCCCCATCTTATTTTCAGTTCAGTTCAATTCAGTTCAGTTCAGTTCAGTTCCTAAATGATAATCATTACTATTAGTTACTAGTTATAATTTAATTCAGTTCAGTTGTTTTATGCCGAAGAGAACAGGCCCTAAGTGTCCTTAAATTATCTTTGGGAAACTACATATAGCATATATGGAAAATATTTGATTCCTCTAACCATGTATAGTATTTCTATACATTAGTTAATAGGAAATCATAGTACTATATATATATATATATATATATATATATATATATATATATATATATATATATATATATATATATATATATTGGTAAGAAGAAGTGGCCCGGACCCCGCTCGGGTCTTAATGGGCCAGACACTTGAGAGTAAGGGGGAAGGGTAAGGGGAATCCCTACCCTCAAAGTGCCTCTAGTGGGGATTGAACCCCCAACCTTAAGTTGGAAGGGTGCTCTCCTTACCACTTGACCAAGTACTACTTGGTAATCATAGTACTATATAAGAATCTTTAGAGAATATGAAAACTAGTTGAAATTACTAATTACATATACTATTTCTATAAAGTTAATTCTGATCTATTATTGTATTATTGAATGAAGTTTTCAATTAATTTATGTAAAAAAAAGATTTGTAATTTTTTTCAATAAATATTTATATAATAATTAATTAACATGTATACTATTAGGAAAATCTCAATCGAGCTAGGAGTAGTATTAGGAAAATGTATAGTTGAAAAAAAAGTAAAAGTAAAAGTAAAAGGCTTAACTAAAGTCAAAATATAACTAATGATGTGTTTTTAGTGCTTGTGTAATGGTAAAAGTGGATAAGGTTTTGACATTAGTTTATTTACCCTTCCAGTGGTGCATTCACCATACCCCTTTCCTAGTTCCCACCTCAATCAATACATGTTCTTGTTTGATTTATTTTATTAACTTCTCTTCATTTCTATATCTTTAATACCCCCAATCATTTATATTATCTTATAGTATATAGTTTTATACTATGTGACATAACATAACTATAAGTGGGGAGCCTCCCCTATCTTCTTTGTCAAAGTGAGAAAGTGGTTTCCTCAATTTATTTATTTTCTCTCTTTTTTTTTTTAAAGATATTTTATTTTGTTTTTTCTTTAATAAGGTGAGACTATGGGGGGCAAGCACGTGACAAAGGTAGAAGTGGGTGTAAGCCATCATGTGACCTCTTTTATGGGTTTTTTTTCTAGAATAATTTGTCTCTTTTTTGAAAAAAAAAATTTATTTTCTATGGAAGGATTTTTTTTTTTTAGTGTGTCAAATAAGTTTACTTGCACCATGTCAAGGAAGCTAAAACCTAGAACGGTGGTCAATGAAATTTTTTCACCATTTGAGCTCCCCTAATTTCTTTGTGGGTTCTCACACGTGCGTCTACTTGCTTAATCAACGTGGTAGCACGTGTAGAGAGGTCACGTGGGTTAGGAGTCATGCACGTGACATAAGTGTCACCTTGACCTTCAACTATGGCGTTGATTGAGAGGGTGGGAATTACAAGTTTGACCTTGACCTTCAAATATGGCTTTGATTAAGGAAATAGAGAAAGAGAATGTATTATTAAAATTCCTAAAGCCCAAGGCGCAGCCCAACCCAGTAACAGGTCCATTATATGGCTACTCAAAATGTTAGTTATGAGCTTTGCATATAAACGTTCATAAAAGGTCCATTATGCTTTCTCCGTCTTTCGATAATTGCAACATTTAGATATGTGCAAGGACCAAAGAGATGAGAGAGATAGAGAGGAACTCCCATATGAGAGAAGAACCCCATGAGCTAGGAGAGAAGAGGATAGAATATATTGCCAAAAATTGGAAACGTTGCAAGTATTAAATATCGCTATATCGGAGGAAGGAAACTATATGAAGTACTCTATTTTCGAGATTGAGGATACTTTAATATTGGTCCCTATGCTACTGGGTTATTTGCATAGTCCAATTGACGAGCCTGGTATAGTAAGAGGAATGTGAAGGTAATTACTAATTACTCCAATAAAAAAAACACAAACTTGAGGATTCTGATTTTATTGTGTAGGAAGAATTTATCATGTAATACATTCATATTAGTGTGCGACTATTCTATGTTTCTATATGTAAAATTGTTAGTAAGAATCAAGGTTGGTCTAGTTGGGTGGAGGTCCACCTTCCACCCTTGTGACAAGGGTTTAATTCTTGCCCCTTGTAAATTGGATCCCTAATTTCCTCCCACTTGTATAAGAGATATTGATCTTATCTTAAAAAGAAATATGTAACATTGTTAGCAATGCATATCTTTAATTTAAAAGTCTTAGCAAAATTTGAGAAAATACATCGGTATAGAGTTCTATACAATTAAATAAATAGAATAATTAATTTGTGCATTAGTACATGGGATAGAAGCCTAAAACTAATATACTAAATTAAATATATCATTCATGTGATTTTTAAACAATCTTAATGTTCCCTTCGTTATTAAATTGTTATTATTATAACACTTTGACTTCTATGTTTGATAATGAACAATTTTGACTATTGATAATATTTAAATATCTATATTTATAGAAATATACTTCATCCGTTCTGAAATAAGTGAAACACTTAGTTCTGAAAAAACTCTGACATAAAAGAGATAAGTGTTTCACTCATTTTAGAACGGAGGAAGTATAAAAAAATTGACATTTTTAAAATATACATTAAGACAAAGTTTATAATGTTTTAAATTATAACATTTATATTTAAACATTAGTGGAAAAAAAATCAGAGTGGATAATTTGAATAGGCCAAAAGTCAAATTACTAAAACTATATAATTATGAGGGAGTGTGAGCAAGATAAGTTTTTTACTTAATAAGCAAAACTTTAGAGTTGTTATAAAAAGAGAACAAAAATAGTTTACCCATTCAATTACATCTAGACTCTAAAGTAAATTGAGCTTAGATTGTAGGATATACTTCTATAACTAGTTTTTAGGCTCGGGCTACTCTCCGGGTAATTATATCTTTCATTTATTAATATTTTACTTTGAAATAATAACATCAAGTTACACTTGGTTTAGTGGTTAAGACATTAGTATATATATGTTTGTGATCTCGGGATCGAATCTTACATAATGTATTTTCTATTTTTTTTAGTGTATGTGAAATACACAGCATAAAATACTCCAAGCGAAGGCGCCACGTGGCATCGTTCCTTACTTAGGAACGCCTTTTTATATATTAGTATAGATGCTCAAATAAATTTCAATAATTTGTTTATGGATTTTCCTTGAAGTGCCAATTTCAATGTAACAAATAATGAAATAAGTGAATAAAGAATAGAAAGGTAAGGGTACCCTTTGAAAACTAAACTTCAGAACACTTACATCACCCCCAAAATTCCAAATTTGACCCAAAATATCATCGCACATAAAAAGCCCGAACATGTGTTTCTTTAACGGGCCGAACAGTGTTTCTAAAATGGGCCGATCATGTTTTTGATTATTGATCGTCATTGTCCAGTATCAGACTTTGGGCTCATCACCGATGTCATTACCAAACAAAAGATAGCTGTACGCTTATGAATTCAAATCTTCTGTGCCACATTTTGTATATTATTTGTATATCACTTATTCTCATTGATTGCTTATAATTTTTTTGAGGGAAGATTATAATGTGATATTTTTTAATTTTATAAAAAAATTAGTAGGCTATAATGATAATACCAATCAATAAAAGTGGTATACAAAAAGTGACTTAGAAGATTTTGATTATACACATATATCTTCATTTATCCAGCAGATATTGACGTGAGAAGGGCGAGATTCAATTACTTAGGCCCTAATATTTTATTTTATTTTCTTCGTATTTCTTTTTTTTTTTCTCTTATTTTCTGTTTTTGTTCTAAATTAAACTGAAATATAAGAAAACAAAAAAACAATTAATGTCTATTACGGACATGTGGGAACTCGTGTAGTAAGAGCTCTCATCTCCCCACCATGAAATCACCGAGTCAGGGCATATCCTTTGGTGGTTTCTACTTCTAGGTAAAATTCCTAATACTTTATCATCTAAGTTGCCAAGTATTCAACATCTAATAGTCGTCAAGAATCAACCATCTTATATTACTTCTTAAATTTATCTCACGCAAAGAATTATTATGTATTGCTTTTACTTTTCTCTATTATCCTCAAACCACACATTATCCTCAAAATACCTCATATGTGCAAAGTACCTCGTATTTTTCTCTATTATCTCAAAATACACCTTACTTTTATTACAATTGTTGAAAAATGTGGTCCTAATAAACTACTATTTGCCTATATAGGAAAATTACCAATATATCTAGAAGATGTACATAATTTACCAATCAAGTGATTTTATAAATAAAATGCCACTAATATTTGGTTGTACAGGTTAAATATCTTGTCGTGATTTTCTTTTGTGGAAAAGAAAAATAATGCTCGAATATTTGTCCTCTACGATTTGAAAATGTCGCTAGATTAGTCGATTGACAAATTCGACAATCCTGTGATGCATCGGATACAGTATAACCTTCCTACGTTTCTATGATATAACAAATTCAATAATTTTTTTCTTGGTAGGTACAAGCTCCAAATCCAGTCCATTTCAACAATCAATGGATTAAGTGATTAACTATCAAAACCCCAAAAAAAACAAAAATAAGATAATCTTAATCAAGCAAGCAACCTGTACAACTAATGTCACTAAAGTGTAAAATCCTTGCCTGGCATTTGAGTAACCAGATTAAACCACATACATTACATCAACCTACCCACTATGTCTATCACCTCACATCATCATCCAACTTTATAAATACTAGAGTTTTTATATATATAAAATGTCACATATATAAATCTTATATTTGCAGTACTGTCAAAAATATACTTGTATGTCACATGTCTTGTCATTTCCCACTCACTGCTAAGATACTACTGTTAGTAGTACCCTCCTATCTGAATTACTGAATATTTGCACAGAAGAGATACGGATAGACGTAGTAGCTACCTGAGCGTGATAATGACGAAGCTGTATTTAGCAGGCATTAATTACGTACCGTCTTAATTAATTAATTTTCTTCTTTGTCCTTTCAACTGGATTTTAGTACTATGCATTTGACTTCTATGCATGCAAATTAAAATTAAAATTAAACGATGTGGACAAAATTGCAGCTTCCAAAGGATCACATATCGATTAGGCCATGTTATGTTGGGCACAATTTCAGTTGAGTTAGTTTCTCTTACAGTAAGGCACAATTTTATTTCAGTTCAGTTCAGTTCAGCTCATTTTAATTCAGTCCAAAAAATAGTGCAGTACTTTTATTATTGCATGTAAATTGACACGATAAATTTGCACCCATACAATGATACAAAAAGTATACTAGTAATATAATAGGACTATTGGAGTACTTCATGTAAGTAAAGTAACAATATTTGAGGATTTTTTGATAGGTGTACAAATTACTATCAGCTCAAATACCATACTCATAAAACTTTCATATCTCAAACTATGGGTTGAATCCCTGTTGTTTTGGACTCGGCCGAACTGAATGGAACCGAATCGAACTAAAACTGTAAGAGGACTTTGTTTGAACTGAATTGAATTTTCATTAATTTAGTCTAAGAGAACAGGGCCTAAATGGCCATTTAAACAAGACTTACTTGAGGAAATTTGTAACTATTAATTAATAACTGAATTGATCCCTTTCAAAAATAAAATAAAATAATTGATATCATAAAATTTGATATTTCAAATATAAATAAATCTCATGAAAATACACATGATGTTCAATTAAAGTTCACTAGAATGTAGAGTAGATATATTTGGGGTAGATTCTTTTTATATGAATTTTGTTGAACATATCCGAATTAGATTCATTTGAGCTATTTGGAATGTAAATTTGAACAATTGATTAAGACTTGCCATATAATTTAATTTAATTATATTTGAATTTATTTTTATCTAATATGAAATAAGCAAAAATAAGGTGAGCTAATATATAAATATTTTCTATAAATGTAGGCTATTTATTATTATTGATCTTAACATAGTTATTTCATGTAACATAATTCATACTTTTCACTTTGACAAAAATATATTTAGAGCTAATAAGTTGAGATAAGTTCCAATAAACTCTAATAAATGTTAATAAATTCATACTAGCTTTAATAAGTTTAATTAAGTTTAGATAAGTTCACGAAATATAAGGTAAAGAAAAAACACCCTAAATTTGTTCATAACTTATTGTATGTGTAAGGCCATTTTTTTAAAAAAAGGAATCCAATATAAGGAATGTATATATAAAGCTAAAAAATCAATATATATTAGGTAATAATATCAATCAACGCATTGTCTTGTCATTAGGGATGGGAAAGGGTCGGGTCCATCCAGACCTATTTTTTGCAGACCCTAAGGATTTGGGAAAATTGGACCCAGACCCTTAGGGTTTGTAGAGTGTAGGGTCCAGGTCTATTTCTTTATTTTTGCCAATTTTTCAGCATTATTAATATTTCATGACCAAAAATGACCATTTAGAAAAAAGACTCATAAATAAGAAAAATATAAACTACAATAATAATCATGTCTAGAGCAATTTATACTATTTAGGACAATACAAATAATGTCTTGGAAGACTAATATCCAAAAATAAGGAAAAAAAAAGTTAAAACTTACATATTAAATATTTTTAGGGTTTAAGGGTCGGGTCAGGGTCCAGGTCCAAAATATCAAGAATTGGACCCGAACCCTAAAAAATGTATTTGGACCCAAACCCTTAGGGTCTGAAAAAGTTGGATCCAAACCCTTAAATTAGGGTCGGGTCCTGTAGGGTCTGGGTAGGGTCCTAGACCCATGTCCATCTTTACTTGTCATAAGTTCCAAAACTGATTATCTTATAGAATACAGACTTTCACCATAAACTCCTGAGTAAATTTGTTTTACACAATATACCCTCAAACTTTTCGAAATTCACTACATACCCTTAATAACTAATGATCGCTAATTGGTTTAGTTATTAGACTTAGACCCTAATTATGTTACTAAACCTTAATTGACTTATGCTTGACCATATAATCTTAATTGGTAGGCCGGGCCGGGCCGGGCCGGGCTTGAAATTTCCAAATGTTGCCAGCTGCCCGGCCCGAGCCCACAGGCTTGCAAGTCGGGCTTGTGCCTCCTGCGGGAAAAGCCCATGTTTTATGTTATTTTTTTGGATTCTTGACAGTTTTAGACTAACAAATAAAGAGAAGTGGCGTTCGGTCGGTCCGCCGACCGACCCACATGCTATATAGGTGAGATCGTGTCAGGTCGGGTCTGAAATAAAATTTCTTACGCATAACAAGGTCTGTGGGGGGTGTGGCCTACGTAGCGGACAACGGGCTGGGGTTGTGCCGGGCTTGACCGGTCCGCGTGCCTACCTCTAACTCCTCCATAGAGGGATGAATTTAATTACATTTGTGGTGGAATCAATGGGGTTGAACTATGACATACTAGTCTACACCACTCCATAAATACTACTACTATAGTCTATACAAAAAAGAGTCTAAAAAACAAAGGGACATTTGAAATGAAGTTAGTAGTATAATATTGAGAGAGAAGCTAGCTACAAAATCGATAGTCGAGACGCATGCAAGAGACTCATCATTCTGTCCTCTGTCTCCCACGCAAACTCTCTCTTCTCGTCCCTCTCTCCTTTTTCGTTTTCAATACCTTTTTTTTTCTTTCTGAAAACATAACGTTTTTCTTCCTATTTTGTCCCTTTATTTCCCTTTTAATTACCTTTTTGCCATCCATTTTTATTTTCATGCTTCATTAACTCTGCCCATTCTTACCCCAAGGTATAGCCATGATCATTACTAAAAGTACCCTATGTTTTGTTAACTTTGGTAACTAAATTTACATCAAAGTTTGGGCGGCCCCACTTTTAAATTTTATGGTTAACTAACATAAAAGTATCAATTTGATGTGATTATGTGAGTGTTAACAATATTAATCTATCCTTAATCCTTATGAATGAGTGTTAAATTTTTACTCATATAAATTACCTTTGTGTTTCTATTTGCACTGTACTAAAGTTATTCGTCTGTTACCTTCTTTTGTTTTGTATGTACTCTAAAGTCTAAAAGCATCTGGGAAATTTTGTGTCAAATGCACATTTTTTTAGAGGTACGTAAAAAGTATGTAACGTACTAGCTAACCAAACCAAAGTATGTTATGAACTTTTTAAAAAATTTGGTAAGATAAATTACATTAACACCCTCTTATAGTCATAGGGCACCTAGATACAACATACCCTAAAGCCCCCAAATCCCCCTGATGAGAATCGAACCCACAATCTGTGGTGGAAGATGAAATGACTTACCACCCTTAAGTATGTTATGGACTTGATAAGTTGGTAGTAGGCCTTGGGGTGCTGTCAAACTAAAAATACTCCATGTGTTCTTTTTAATGGTTACACTTTGAGTTTTGACGCTAAGTAAAAATTTTTATTTGAGTATCATTTGTGATTAATGGGTAAGAAAAAATATAATCATGTGATGATCTTGTTTGATTCGTCTCAGTATGTACTTTTGAAATATCAACTTGTTGTAATTTCTACAACTGTAAAATTAGAGATATTATTGTCTAAACATTTACATTGGCAAATGTGAAAAGATAAAGGCCGTTAACTATTAAAAGAAATAGAGGGAGTACTATGCATGATTTTTTCATATATAAAGATGAATATTCTATAAAATAATTATATAAATGATTTTTTGTACGAAAAAAGTTTATATAGTATAAGGAATTAGGACAATATGACTTAAACTGGCAATAAATTCAGGTTTTTATGGTCTTAAAGATAAAAAACCGTTGTGAGTCCCTTTACACAACCTTGCTTAAAAACAACTAGAATGATTATGAATGACAAACAATTATCTTTATTAAAGTAGAGGGGAATTCTTCTATATTCTTAAATCATCCTTTTAGTTTCCAAGATTATTGTTACAATCAACATTACAAAATTATTACAATGTCAAAATTATTTCGTACATTTTTTATTACTATATCAAACTAGTTTTTAGGCCCGGACGATGCCCTGGGTAATCATAATTTCCAGTTAATAATAATTTACTTTGAAATTATAACCACTAAACATTATTTTGGTTTAGTGGTTAAGACTTTAATATACAAGCTTGAGGTCATGTGATCTAATCTTATACCATGCATTTTCTAATTTTTTATTGTATGTCGAGTACATGAAGTCAACACTCTAAGGGATAGCGTCATGTGGCACAGTTCCTTATTGATAAACGCCTTTTAATATATTAGTATAGATTATTTTACCGTCACACTTGTAATTTTTTGTTCAATCAAAATTGTAAAAGTAACCAAAATAGTTCCAAAATACTGTTCTCAACAAGAATGAAAACTAAAATTCCTTTTTTTGGTTAGACAATTCCGTTTAAAGCAAGAATATAGACAACAAAAAAAGAGCTTGTAAACCACACATATTAGCATGCATAGACACACATCTACAGCTTAAGAGCATGCATGATAAACATGACCCTTTTGTCCTACAAAAAACATATAGCATAGTGCAAAAGCAATCAATTGCTATGAAAATCCATTTACCTTTTCAAACCCACTAGAATTTCCAAAATATATTACCCAAACATTAGAAAGAAAAGAAATATACTCCTAAAAGAAAGAATTAACCACCATGCACCAATCATCTCAGAAAGCTTTGATCTACAAACTCTTGTCTGTTGTTGTGTCCACTAAAAACCCTCAACTTCTTTACTCTCCTTTCTTTTTGTCCCACCAAAAAACACACCAAAAAGAGAAGAACAAAGAAAACAAACATTTCACTCTTCACTCCACCCTTCACCTACAAGCCTTACATAAGAAGTTGTCTTAAATGCCTAAAAAAATCGGCTTTAATTTTCATGATGGTACGGAACATATTATACTTCATATTACAAGGACATTTCTTTGTAATATGGAAAAATCATGGATAGTTTTGGTGTTTTGAGAAATTTGACTCTCTTTGAATCGTATATATTGCAATAATGCCACTTTGATATGCAAAGTGATGCTTCCTCTATTGTACTGTATTACTGCATCATATGGCGTTTCACGTTTGTTAAAGCACAACTTTTAATAATTGATATATCTAATTATCTATAATTAGTTAAAATTATAAGATTTAATATTTATTGAACAAATTTGACAAAATCTACTTGACTATAGTGTTCCTTATGTTTAAATCACAAATGATGTTCAAATTACTATGTATCTGTGTGTAAATAATACAAAAGTCGAAATAATGAATTAGATAATTTTAAAGAAAAACTGTTCTTTTAAAAAAGAAATTTGCTGAATTGAGTTGAACTGAAATGTGACGAAATTAAACTTAAAAGAACAAGTCCATCTAGGTGAATAGTTTATCTCTTTCAGAAACTTCCTAATTATGGCCTAATTGTAAAATATGCCAAAACTTCAAAAGCAAATTGAACCAACCTTTAACCAAGGGGTAGTTTTGTCATAATATCCAAAATTTCAAAAATTCCCACTCTTACATTTTTTTGTTATAAAAAAACAATTTTAAAAATTATCCTCTTCCTACCTATACTAAAAACAATACACCCCAAAACAGCTGAAAAAGCACACACGCCATTGAAGAGAGAGAAAAAGGTACTGCACTTCTTTCCCTTCTACAGAGAAGCAACAATCAAAGCACAGCAAAAAAAAAAAAAAAAAAAAACCCAAAATCATTCTGTGTTTTTCCTCAAAAACCCAAATTCCCAATTTTTAATTTAGGGTTTGTATTTTTAGGGGTTTTAAGTTTTTGCCTAGCTTTAAATACTTCTTTTTAACTCATTTTTTCTCAACTTTCTCTCTCCTCAATGCAGTGTTTCAGGGTAAATTTCGTTAGTTCCATCAACTCAATCTGGAATTAATGTTAAGTCTTACAAATTTTCAGTGATTAGAAGATGCTGGCAACTCTAGAAGAAGAAGAAGAATTTTTCTTACTATTTTTAGAAAGTATCTATAATAACATCAGCAAGAAGAAGAAGAACTATCAAATTCAAAGTTTGGAGCTTTATTTCACTACAAGATCTTCAATTTCTTCGTTGAGTTTGAGGAGAGAGAAGAAAAAGTTATGGGTTTGATGGTTCTTCAGCTGAAAATTTATCTACTTTAAGTGGGTTTAATGAGAGAAATATTTAGATCTTTTAATTACTTAAAATAGTAAGTATTTAGAGTACTGTTTGTTTGGTTGGTTGGTAGTAGTAAAATTTTCAAGAGCTCTGATCTCAAAAATTTGGAAGAAGAAAAACATTCCTTGTGTTTTTCACTGCCTCATCTTATGTTAGCAGGAAATTATTTACGTTGTTGAAGCAATAGAAGATAGAAATATAAAAAAAAAAAAAAAAAAAAGAGATAGTATATACTATTATTACTGTATTTCTTAGCTTATTTATCTGGGTTTTTGTGTTTGCACACCAAGTGTTTGAGAATTTGCTTCATAGAGAGAAAAAACCAAAAAAGGGGTTGTTTACTTGTTTGTATAAAGTTTTGTGGGTTATTGAAAAAAATTTGGAAGTGGGTATTTGTGAAGTAAGGGTATTTATTGATGATGGCAATGTCCTGCAAGGATGGTAAGGGAGTGATGGATAATGGGAAGTATGTTAGGTATACACCTGAGCAGGTTGAAGCCCTTGAGAGGCTCTATCATGAATGCCCGAAACCGAGTTCGCTTCGTCGTCAACAGCTTATCAGGGAATGCCCAATTCTGTCTAACATTGAGCCTAAACAGATCAAAGTTTGGTTTCAGAATAGAAGGTATAACTATATTGCATGTCATCAAGTTGATTGTGATCATTTAGATTGTGAATTGATTTTATGTTACTATGGAAATAGTATAAGTTAAGTAGCATAATGTTAGTTGTTTTTATCTTATTGGGGTTGTAATTATGTGTTTGATAATTTAGATTGTGAATTGATTTTATGTTACTATGGAAATACTATAAGTTAAGTAGCATAATGTTAATTGTTTTTATTTTATTGGGGTTGTAATTAAATGGTTGAATGTGATATATAGATGTAGGGAGAAACAAAGAAAAGAAGCATCACGGCTGCAGGCTGTGAATAGGAAGCTCACTGCAATGAATAAGCTTCTTATGGAGGAGAATGATAGGTTGCAGAAACAGGTTTCTCATCTGGTGTATGAAAATGGGTATTTTCGCCAGCAAACACAGAAAGTGAGCTTAATAAATTAATAAATATGTTAACTTTTGACTAATTTTTGGTTATAATTAGTATAATTTAGAGTTGTGTTTAAGTGGGTTTCTCTTGAAAACTAAGTTTTTGAATTGGGGTTGTTTGTTTTTGTGGTTTGTAGTCTGGGATTGCTAGTAAAGACACGAGTTGTGAATCAGTGGTGACGAGTGGTCAACACCATTTGACGCCACAGCATCCGCCAAGAGATGCTAGTCCTGCAGGGTAAGTGGGGGAATAATTTGGTTGTTGTGTCATTTTCTGAAAAAACAAACATCGTTTATTGTGAACTTCTTTGTTGGTGAGTGGCTGATGGTTTTGTGCTTTTTTTCAATACTTCCCAGACTTTTGTCCATTGCAGAAGAAACTTTAGCAGAGTTTCTTTCAAAGGCCACTGGAACTGCTGTTGAGTGGGTCCAAATGCCTGGAATGAAGGTACCTTTTCCTTATTAGTAACTTCTTAATTATTTATTTAATGTAATTTAATGCCATGCTAAGCTTTATTACTTGCTAATTAACTTATATAATTACTATTTAGTAGTGCGGTTAGTGAACATAATTTGTAACTTTTTAAAAAGAAGTTATCTTGGTACTGAAATTTTACATGGGTACTTGTGTTTCTAGCAGATTTTAGTATCATTCAGATTTCAGCATGTATTAATTTATGCTTGTTTTGTATTAGTGGGGAAGGAATTATTTTTATGCGTACATCAAGTATATTGTGGGTGTTATTTATTCATGAATAATGGGTGGTGCTAACTAGCTGATTTCTTATGTAGCCTGGTCCGGATTCCATTGGAATCGTTGCTATTTCTCATGGTTGCACTGGAGTGGCAGCACGAGCCTGCGGCCTAGTGGGTCTTGAACCTACAAGGGTAAGGTCATTTTACAATCACGATATTGAGTTTTCCATTATGGTGTTCATTTTGAGTTGAATTGACTGTTTACACATCTTACAGGTAGCAGAAATCCTCAAGGATAGGCCTTCGTGGTTTCGCGATTGCCGAGCTGTGGATGTGCTTAACGTGCTGCCCACTGCCAATGGTGGAACTATTGAACTACTGTACATGCAGGTTTGTTGCATTTGTTAGTGTATTCTGGTTTGATTTTTTTTTTTTGCGCTACTCTCGTAGTTAGCTGTTCCTCATAATGTTTGGTGCTTTCAGCTCTATGCTCCAACAACTTTGGCGCCTGCCCGTGATTTCTGGTTGCTTCGCTATACTTCTGTTATGGAGGATGGCAGTTTGGTGGTATGTAGGCTTGAGTCTTATATATGTTCTGTTACTGGACTTGGCTCTTAAGTATGCTGTTTGGTTTTCTCGTTTCATGATTAATCGCTGTACCTACTGTCATAATGTATGTGCACATACAGGTTTCTGAAAGATCACTGAACAACACTCAGAATGGTCCGAGCATGCCTCCTGTCCAAAATTTTGTTAGAGCAGAGATGCTGCCTAGTGGGTATCTTATAAGGCCTTGTGAAGGGGGTGGCTCCATAATACACATTGTTGATCATATGGACCTTGAGGTAGGTCATAATGTGTTATCTTGGAATGGTTGTCATAAATCACGTTTTTCATTATTATATGCTTAATTATGATGCAAAGTGACGACATTGGTTAATTGGTTACTGATTGTTCTACTTTGCTGTGAAACAGCCCTGGAGTGTGCCTGAAGTGTTGCGCCCCTTGTATGAGTCTTCTACAGTTTTAGCCCAGAAAACAACAATGGCAGTAAGTTTTTTTATCCCTCATATTATGGATTGTGAATCACTGCCATCAGTTGCCATTGTAGCTTAAGCCACCCATAGTAAGAGGGGAGGTTGAATGACTAAAACCGAAAAACAATTCAAGGGATTCAATATTGTTTGTTATAATTTATTGTTGTTTGGTTGCAGGCGCTGCGTCAACTGCGGCAGATTGCTCAGGAAGTTTCTCAGCCTAATGTCTCTAATTGGGGTAGGCGGCCTGCAGCTCTACGAGCTCTTAGCCAGAGGTTGAGCAGGTGGTGTTTACACTTGTGCTGTCACGAAAATGTTAGTGTTCTATTGGTTCCTTTCTATCATAATCTGATGATTGTCCATGTACCAGGGGTTTTAATGAGGCACTTAATGGGTTTACTGATGAAGGATGGTCAATGATTGGAAATGATGGCATAGATGATGTCACTGTTCTTGTTAACTCATCACCTGACAAACTGATGGCGTTGAATCTTACATATGCTAATGGTTTTCCCGCTGTGAGCAATACCGTCTTATGTGCCAAAGCATCAATGCTTCTACAGGTTCGTTGAATCGTTTCTTTATATTTCGTAGAAAAACTTTGCCAACAAGGTAAGTTTGGTGTGTAAACCGTGTCTGTTTTTGAATAATATCCATTTCGGAAAGCCAAGTCAAATGAAAACTACCATATCTATCCCATTAAGCTTTTGCCTTTACCTGTTGCCTCCCCATCCTTTGGCAGTTTAGGATGTTGTCCTTTTGTCGGGAAATCGTTTTGTCATCTGAAGCTAAAGCTCCTCTCGAAACTTCTGTGTGTGAAAGTGTAGGCTCCTTTTTTTTTCTTTGTTTTTTTAGAAGAGCCAGACATCTCTACAATTTAAATGCCACCAGAGGGGTTATTGTTTTGGGTTCCCTGTCTCTATGTTGAACATTTTTTTCTTTTGGGATTGCATTATAACTTCCTTTACCCCCTTGAACTTCAAGTGAGCATTTATTATTGAAGTTCTCTTAGCCTTTACCCCCATGTACTAGACTTTTGTGAAGAGGGCTTTGATTTTGCTATACTTTGATCTGTTTATCGGCCTCAAATCAAATTAAGGGTAAAAACTAAGAAGAGCACTCCTTGAGCTTGTCTGATAAACATGATTCAATTTGAAACTTTTCTAGTTTAGGCTGGGAAGGTCCACTGTGGAACCTATATGCTATCCATCTAATGATTATTTGAGTCACCGTGGTTGGGCTAACTGGATGTGTCTGCCACAGGCCACACGATTTCTTCTGAACATAAATGAAAGAGCCCTTATGTAAGTGGAAAGAGGACTACATAGGGGTCGATGTTGTTATTTGATTCTAAATTCAGAGCAATACCTATTGTCCATCAAGTTCGACTAATTCACCTGCCATTACTTCATCAAGACCATGAATACGAGCAATGCCGACTCTGGAGATGGTTCTTAAATCATCAAACTGTCGGAATTTGCTCTGAATCTGATGTGCTGCAGTGGTGTATGATATTTCATTTTGAGGGATTCAAATTAGGCATTCGGTCATTGATGAGTGAGTGTTGGGAATTATGTTACCCTCACTATAGTAGGAGCTAGGGAGCGATGCACGATGTATTCAAGCTTGCTATTGAAGAATCACCATGCACATATTTGCTTTAACTCCTTTGAGTTGCTTGTGTTGTTCGATGAACCTTTTGGTGTAATGATTCTTTATGGTTCAAGGGAAGGCAAAGACAAGGAATCTAGAAGGTGTAAAGGGAGGAAAGAAATGAAACTCTCTTTCATCAGGTGCTTGAATTGGCCCCAAAACCACCAACCTCAAGACCATGAATTACCCTCCCACACTCTCTATTCTCTTGGTTGAGTTGGGAATTTGTTTTTGCTTTTATTTTTTAAATCTAAGGTAAGAAGGGTCATTAGGTGAAAGGATTGTGGGAAAAAGGGTGGTTGTGCTGACAGGAAACTAGGCAAAAGGGTGGGAGGAGCTGTTGGTGGCTATTGGTGTCGATTTTGGGTTGTTGGTGGCCTGGTGGGCCGGCTGTACGAGTGGTAGTAAATTGTTGCTAGCTCGTGCGGGTGTAGCTGGTTTGGGGTGGTGGTCAAGGTTGGTGAATAGTGTTTTTGTTGTGGAGTGTGGTCTACTGATCATTGTGTAGAGGAGTTTTGATTATCCCTAGGGGGTGCAGGAATTAGGATTAAGAGATTTGGGGTTACTGGAAACTGAATAAAGGGGAAAGGGAATTCTCATGACCATCTGCCAAACACACTCTAAAAGAAGCAAGGTTGTTCGTTACCTTTCCATTTCTTGAGACCCCCATACCAAACTCTCGCTTAGGGTGCTTCATCAAGTGTCATTAACTATTGCCAATTCTTTGTTCATCCAATACCAACCCCTTGATGCAAGAAACATGTTAAAGGACATGAATGTTTGGGTGATGAGAGAAAAAAGAGAGAGAGCGAGAACGCGAAGATTTGAGATAGTAAACATGTTGTAAGTGACGCAATCTCGTGAACTTTCTCTGTTGTCACGCCCTTTTTAAGTTCTAACTCTTTACTCTCTTGTGATGCAAATCTTTGGTCAATAAATAATATGCTGGGTCAGGATTCAATGGGAAGAGAGAGAGAGAGAGAGAGAGATGAACATAGACTTGGTCACAGACTCATGGTTAACTATGTCCTTTTGTCTTGCTGTACTTGTAACTTGTAAGTCAGATCAATTTTTCTTGAAAGGATCTACTTGAGCGCTGAATGCTGAAGCTGTATGATTCACTTCATATTCTTCATTTTTTCCTTATATTAATATCTAATCCCTTGTTGGCTTGCTGATGCTCTTATTTTTGCAGAATGTTCCGCCTGCAGTGCTCCTTAGGTTTCTTAGGGAGCATAGATCAGAATGGGCTGACAATAACATTGATGCTTACCTGGCTGCAGCTGCCAAAATTAGTCCCTGTAGCTTGCCTGGAGCTCGAATGGGGGGCTTTGGCAATCAAGTCATACTTCCATTGGCACATACCATTGAGCACGAAGAGGTATGGTATTTCCAGTGTATTGTAAAACAAATTGTATATGCCACTTTTGTGACACTTGACATTGACTTTTATTAAATGGTTAGTGTTAATTCTCTTTCATCTCTTAAATAATTAGTTGTTGGAGGTCATCAAGCTTGAAGGTGTTGTCAGTTGTCCTGAAGATGCTATGATGCCAAGAGACATGTTCCTTTTGCAAGTAAGTGCTGAGTTACCACTTTCTTCAATTACCTGTTAGTCTTGAAAGGTGATAGGATGAAATTTCTTATCTACCCCATAATGTTACTTTGGATCCCATGAAGTGAGTAATCCAACTATATGTTGAGTTCCCGATTCAGTGTTATTTACTTTGCTAACCCTCCCCAAACTGCGATCCGCAAAAGATGTATTGGCACATGCAAGTGGTTATTGTTTTGGCTAATAATATGCGTTCCCACATCCATTCTCATTCTGCAAATCAGGTAAGGGCGTAAGGCTTGTCTGTTGATGGTAGGAATATGGGGGCTTGCAGTATATATATTATTTTTCCTGATAGGCTGATTTGACCTTATCTAGTGATAATTACATGCTACTCCCTCCGTTTTTTTAAATTGTTACATTTTCCATGTATGGGTGTTTCTTTTTAATTGCTACATTGTTTAACCTTTCCTTATTTGGGGTACTTGGCCCACCATAAAGTACTATTATATTTGTTTTTCTCTTTTTCCACCCAAAAGTACTACTTTTTCACTTTTCCCCATTATTTTACATTAAATGGGTCAAAAAGTACCCTCCCAAAAGCTTGAAAATGACATTGCCTAAATTGTTGTGCATACAACAATGTAGCAATTAAAAAAAAACCAGAGGGAGTAGCTGTTAAACTATTTGGTTTACTTCTGGAGACATACTTCTCTGATGTTTATGCTACTTGACGACCTCACTGGGATTTTTATTTCAATAAATTTGATATTTCCACTAAATATAATTTTTGTACGCTGTATGTCATTTTGCGTCTTTCCGAAATATTGTTGGTCATGTCTTTTTCCTGACGTGCTCTATTTCTTGGCAGTTATGTAGTGGAATGGACGAGAATGCTGTTGGTACATGTGCTGAGCTCATATTTGCTCCTATTGATGCTTCCTTTGCTGATGATGCTCCTCTCCTACCTTCCGGTTTTCGCATCATCCCCCTTGATTCTGCTAAGGTTAAATCTTGGTGACGTTTTCTTTTTCAATTTTCTCGTCAACTTAAGAGCTCTAATGATGAGAGAGGGCTCATATTTTTCAAACTGTTTTGGAATTATTGTTGAACCAGGAAGCCTCAAGTCCAAACCGCACTTTGGATCTCGCTTCTGCTCTTGAGGTTGGTCCATCGGCAAATAGATCTTCTGATAATTCTGGTTCTGGTAACAATATGAGATCGGTGATGACTATTGCATTTCAATTCGCTTTTGAGAGCCATCTGCAAGACAATGTGGCAACTATGGCTCGACAGTATGTTCGGAGCATTATTTCTTCGGTTCAGAGGGTAGCCTTGGCTCTCTCTCCTCATTTGGGTTCTCAAGCTGGACTTCGGTCACCACTTGGCAATCCTGAAGCTCACACTCTAGCTCGATGGATTTGCCAGAGTTATAGGTGTGTCTTTAGCCTTTGTTGCTCAATACTATTTTAATTTGCTAGAAGTCAACTTCCTACCCTTGATACTTGCAAAAATATTCTGTGATGCGATGAGACTTTTGAGTAAAATGAAGTAGGAGCTGTTGTTTATGTGGTCGAAAAATATGCATATCCATCATATACCTATGATGAGTCTTTCTATCCATAAACTGATTTTTGAGGCCTTCAAAGACAATTATAATCGTATAAAAGATACTGAATTTTGCTTTGTAGCAGCCAAAGTGTTGCAGATTCCAGAATGGCTGTCAAATAAGAACCGAAACTCATACCTTTTTTTTTACTTGTAAAATGGTTTTGCTGGAATTCCCGATAGACTCTCCTGAAGTTATCATTTAACATGTCCAATCACTTTTTACTCCCACTTTACTGATTTCTAATCATCTTGATGCTGTTTACACGCAATGTTGATCGTATCTTGAGATATGTTTGGTTCAACTTAGTCCTGACAATGTGATTATTTATGTTAACTTTGCTTATCTACGAATAATTCAAAAAAGTTATTGAAGTTTATAAATTTTCAGATGAATTTTTAAAAAATCAAAAATTTGCATCCCATCATAATCATGTTTATAATAATACATCTTTTTATTTATTAAGTATTACGTTATCGTCTTCCTTGGTTTGCATCTCATCATGATCACGTTGACGATGATGGTAGTTCGTAATGATAGTAATGTTATCATAGATACAAGTCTTTCTTGTGTTACCACGTCAACAGTGAAGTTAAATCTGCTGTTTACTTTGAACTTAGCATAGTATACTTTCTTTACTCTGCATGCTGACTGTTGGCTTCAAATCTTTTTATGATTGAGTGGGATTATTGCCATGCCCCATTCATTCGTTTCATGAGAAACAATGAAGCTTTCTTCTGGATGAGATCTCTTTCTTCCTCCGATACATAGTTTGTGAAACGTACCTTTATGCAGGAGATTCCAGATGTTTATGGTTCTCTAGTGTTCAACTGTCATAACATCCTACTCTTTGTCAGCTATATAATAGGTTCCCAGACTTGGATATGAAGATACCTTCAAGAAAGTGTACTTTGTAAAAATCTGTATGATGTAACAGGCCCACTAATTAATGCTGTAATTGCCACCCTTCTTTAACATCTTTGTATCCTTAACAGGAGCTACCCTCGTTTGATATAGAAAAAATTCTTCATTTTACATCAGCTTAGGTGGTGTTAGCATCCTGTTAGGAGACCGCCAGAGGCAAAAACGGGGGAGTTTCTGGAAGAAAAGAGGTTTTCACTAAATCATGGAGATAATTAGTATTGAATAATGGACCGGAAAGTAATCAAAATCAGAAAGAAGAGCTGGCAATTTATTTTCTTCAGAACATTTACACACTAGAGGACATTTCTAATTGACATTGATTGAACTGCCAATAGTTTTAGGGTGGGCATTTAGGCAGAGAGTAACTGAATGAATCTTTTGCTTGCCTCCAAAGCAAGATATATCTTGGCCGGTGTATCCTAGTCTTTATAAGATAGCTGTTTTTGTAATGTGTAGTATGAAGTCTCAAAATTTATATACTAGCATTAGATGCTGTATTATAGACATATTATCGTTTATATTAGCGCTTCTTGGAAACGACTTATTTTTGTTGCCAGGTGTCAAGTTGCTTATGTTGTACGTATTCCTGAAGGTGGGGTTGTAATGACATATCTTTCCCTTTTTCTTCTGTCCAAGGATTTATATATGTGATAGTCTTGTTGATACTGTCTCGGTTCCTCTGTCCCCCCAATCCCGTTCTCTTACTTTTTTTTAGAGTTGTATTCAGTGGGTAGGTACGGTTGTCTGTTTTTATGTGGGGTAGGAGAAAGGCGGAGAGAGATGTTTCAAGGACAAACAAAGATGGAAATTGGGGAAATCTTTGAGGGGCAGAGGGAGTACGAAATATAATTGAGCTGCGTATGTAATGGATAATCTAGTGAAGGGTAATGAGTGGCAAAAAGTTACTGCTGTCTATGAAGAAAAGTCATTGAAGCATAATGAAAGAAACTTCATTTTCATGGAAGACTGGTTGTTGTTCAAGGTCAAGGTCAAATTTGCCATGTAACTTAGCGAGGTTGTCTCTTTCTGGACAGATGTTTCTTGGGAGTGGAGCTACTCAAATCTGCTGGTGAGGGTAGCGATGTTGTCCTGAAGACTCTGTGGCATCACTCTGATGCAATCATGTGCTGCTCCTTGAAGGTGATCTACTTTGAGTCTTTTATTATTATTATTACTCATCATAAAAACCAATGAACTTCAAATACTACCTCCGATTTCTATTATTTGCAATGATTAGACTTTTTCCCTCTCTACTTTATGTCAAATCGTTGCAAATAATAAAAACCGGAGGTAGTATTGTTTTTTCAAGACCTTTGTTTAGGGGGAAAGCATAATGCAACAAGGATCAGGTTTTCTTATGCAAAAAGTTACTTGCTGCCTTCATTTCTTAAATCATTTGGAGCAATTGAATATTACAACAGTTTTACATATGCAAATATTACACCTTTTCAAATTCCAGATTTGTATATTTACAACAGTTGAATATACTCGGGATACTAATAGCTTTCCGTCTGCATTTTTCATTTTTTGCAGGCTTTGCCGGTTTTCACCTTTGCAAATCAGGCAGGTCTCGACATGCTTGAAACGACCTTGGTTGCCCTGCAAGACATCACACTGGAGAAAATCTTAGATGACCATGGAAGAAAAACTCTCTGCTCGGAATTCCCCCAGATTCTTCAACAGGTCTTGATAAATCGCTTTACCAACCTTGAAAAATAACCAATTCAACTCTGAGATATATGTTTGCATGTTGGTGCTGATGCCATCATACAATTGTGCAGGGTTTTGCTTGCCTTCAAGGTGGCATTTGTCTGTCGAGCATGGGTCGTCCGGTGTCATACGAGAGGGCTGTGGCGTGGAAGGTGCTGAATGAAGAAGAGAATGCACACTGCATCTGCTTTATGTTTATGAACTGGTCATTCGTCTAATAACTTCCAGCCAGCCTTAGTCTTAGTAGTACTATCACTAAAATACTTTTGAAAAAGAACAAGGTTATTTAAGTGAGTATGAAGTAGTAATATGTTTATTTTGATTTCCCGGTTATCACTGAGAAACCTTGCTAAACTTGTCTTAATCTATGGAAGTTACAGTTAGGCAGGCATAGACCTGGGAACTGCTTTTCTGTTTTATGTTGGTGGCTCATTTTCATTTTTTGCTAATCTTACTTTGTGTTATTGTTTAGTAGGATTAGAGTTTGCATTATTTTTTTTATTCTTAATTAATCTAGCAAATCTTTTTTGGTGCAAATTAATCTAGCAAATATTAATACCTTTTAGGAAAATTTGTCAAAAAAACCTTTTAAAGGTTCAATTTTGCGAGAAAAAACCTTTTAAAGCATTCTTTGCCAAACAAAACCACAAACTTAATTTTTCTTGCAAGATGAAACCTATTCCCATTTTTCGGTGTGGTTTTTGAGATGCATAGGGGTGGTGCTGCAGTTAATGAAAATAGGGGGGTAAAGAAAAATAGAAGGGTCAGCGCCTGAATTGAGAAAAAACACACAGGAAAATGGGAATAGGTTTCTTCTTGCAAGAAAAATTAAGTTTGTGGTTTCTTTTCGCAAAGAATGCTTTATAAGGTTTTTTTTGGCAAAATTGAACCTTTAAAAGGTTTTTTTTGACAAATTTTCCTACCTTTTATAAGTTTCCTTTCCCTTTTGTTCCTTAAGTTTGGAATTGGGATGATGAAGTGCTTTGGTTTATAGGTACTAATATTGAACTATATTATTACTAATAAATCATTAAGTTATTTATTATTTAATTTTTAGAAAACCCTTGCAAACTCCATAATGTTTTTTGGAAAAAATTTGAAGTAAGCTTGTGGTGAATCTACTTGTTATGCCATTCCTCAAAAAAAGAAAGAAAGAAATTGTAACACTAATAGGGGAGACAAAAGTTGCAACTATTGGTTATTTATAAAACATATAT
Source organism: Beta lomatogona (assembly GCA_947646795.1). Taxonomy (NCBI): domain Eukaryota; kingdom Viridiplantae; phylum Streptophyta; class Magnoliopsida; order Caryophyllales; family Amaranthaceae; genus Beta; species Beta lomatogona. The sequence continues at coordinate 344,749 of CANSNZ010000247.1, read as the reverse complement.
TATTATAAAATGTAATAGATGTCATTTTATAATTTCAACATAGATACTTGAATTTCAAATTTTGTTGATGATCAAATCCATAATTTGGCAAATGTGAATGTTACAGTACATTGCATTTTTTTGAAACCAAGGAAGTCTACTACGAACCTAAGCTTAGCTTAGTGGACAAGATTGCATTTCAACCTCAAGAGGGGGGGGGTTTCAATTTATACTATATGGACTTGGGAGAGGAGATCTCGTTAACTTCTTAGCCCACTACTAAAGTGTCTAACCCGTTAACTTGGGTCGAGTTGACCTACGAGAGGGTCTTAACCCATAGGGCCTAGCCAAGACTTGTACTATATATCTTTAAGGGTGCATCTCTTTAACTGACTTCTTTTGTACTTATCTAAGTCTAATTTATCTAAACTTACTTCCTCCACTTCTACTTAATTGCAACACTTTCAGTTTTGGCACTATTCACAATCACTCATATAATTAGCTTTTGTGTTTCATATGATGGAAAAATATAGTCATGTGGAATCTTGTTGGATTCGTCTTACCGCGTACTTTATTAATATCTAATTTTTATAATATTTAGCAAAACATAACTAAAAATATCAATAGTGTACATTGTGCATAGGTATGCGTGAAACTAGAAGTAGATAATGTTGCAATTAAATAGGAGTGGAGGAAGTATTTGAACTTATTAAAGTGTATTTTATATGACGTAAAACTTATTCGAATGTAACTACTCTTACATAAAGTAATCTGAATTTAATTGAATATATTTAAACTTATTAAACCTATTTTTTTTTATGTAGTTGATTCAGTAGATACCCAGGAGGATGTTTCTTTTCAAGGACTTTGGGATTTAGTACCTAGTGGACATTGGAGTCTACTTGTAGTAGTGCGGCAATCTCTCTTTGAAGATCGTCAGAGTTTCGTATCACAACAGGCTCCCTCTCATATCAGGTCTTATTCGTCAAGACATATAACCCAACCTCACCCGTCATCGCTCAAGAACTGCTGTTGGATTGGACATATAATAGTTAGTGTTTTCTTCATAAAGTATGTACGAGTTCATAAAGCTCTTGTTATTGTAAGTTTGTTTCTGTTTGGTTGTATTAACTTTAGGCTGTACTCCAAGTTTTAATTAATGCAAATTTTCTTGATGTCAAAAAAAAAAAAAACTATGTTATACTGTTACACTGCCATCCTTACCTCCTTGGCAACAGAAAAAGCACCATCAGCGTATAAAGTGTTTCCTAGTTTCTGCGTGTCTCTAAAATATCTTTGCTTCACAGACATAAAAGTTTCATCGAAGATAATATTCATGTGAAGTTTCACGATAAAAATTTTGGTTTCTTTTGAGGGGAAAGCATAATATATGCAAGGATTTTGCATGCCTCCTCTATGGCTCTATCCCCCACCTAAAGGCTATAACATCATTATAAGTTTAGGACTATATAATCTGAAACGCATAAAGCAGTTTTTTTTTGTTTGCTTTTGTTTTCTCGAGCTACTTCCTTTTTCTTAGTTTTATTATTTTGATAATTGAGGCATTGACACTACTTCACATTGATAGTCTTATTTGTGTAATAAGTAAAAGAGAACAAGAGATAACTTAGGGCTCGTTCGGTATCACTGTGGTTTTCAGTTTTTTGTATTTAAAAGTCATATGATATGTGTCATATAATGGATAAAAAAATTGGTCAAACTTATTAGAAACATGATGATTTTGAAAACTAATTAACAACTAAAAAGTGAAAATCACTTTTTCTGGTTTCCTGTTTTTCGATTTTAATTTTCAAAAAAACTGAAAACTGAAAACAAAAAACGATAACGAACAAGCCCATAGTGGTTAAAGCATGTCTTTTGGCTCAAGAAAACTTAAGTTCGATTCTCAGTTTCTCACCCTTGACAAGTTGAGATCCTCTTTACTTCCCACAACCTACCCCTCCAACTTGTCAAGGTTTCTCCTTACAAAAAAAAAAGTGAAAAAAAGTATAGTAATATGCGATCTTGTTAGATTCGTCTCAATATATATTCTTAAAATATCGACCATATATAACTTTTACTTGCACATAATAAGAGATAATAATACTCAAAGATGCGCATTGACAAATTTGCCAAGGAGAATCGATGGAACTAGAAAGATGAAAGGATGTAGTTCATATGTACTTCTTCGGTTATCAAATAATTGTCTAGTATACTATTTTGGCCGGTTCTTAAAAAATTGTTCTGTTACTTTAATGGAAAACTTACTCATCCCATATCCCTACCTACTCAACCCATATGACATGAGTCCCTCACTCCCTCCACTAAGGCACTAACTATCTCTATTTCACACTGATCTCTCTTCATAATAGTAGGATGTGGAATCCTCCAATAGCTCTCTCTTTTACTCCTCAATTAATATTATATGTTTACTTTTACTTTATCTACCCAAAGTAACCTACACTCTCCTACTATTTACTCTTAAAAAGTGGCCTCAAATTTAACAAGACAATTAATCTATGGATCGAGGACAATTTTATACATAATAATTCAAATATCAAAATAATTAAATGCGATGTTTTAATGATTATTCAATTCTCGTTGGATGATGTGCAAATATGTTGATATTAGCCATTTGTTAAAAAAAAGATGCGTTATGTTATTACAAAATCTCATATAAGACCGCCTCATTAGTACAATTTATAGTAACACGAGGGTAACTTGTTGCCCTTAAAAGGTCACTTATAGTAAAAGTGACCCGATAAGATATAAAATGACCCATTACCTAAAAATGACCCTTTTAACTTATAAAGTGACCCCTTTAACTTATAAAATGACCCTTTTAATACACAATAATAATATTATAAATCCTTATTAATAATATTATTATAAAGCAGTGTTATATATACAAGACTTACTATTGTGCGGTTATACCCTTGCTGAAGAAAGTAATAGAGAAGTTAATTAATTTGATTAATTATTTAGTAATAATTTGTTTTCCCTTACATTGAACTGAAGAAGAATTAATAATATAAATTGTGTAACTAACTATCTAACTAAGCATATGCTCCCTTCCTTCCTCTTCAAATGCCTCAATTTGATTTAATTCAGGCGTAAACCATTACTATAAGTAGAAAGCAGATGAAGAGCAACTAAAATCTGAAAGTTGGATATTTGAAGGAGGACGAATAATAAAAGTATATTAATATGACAAGCTGAAATAATAAATAACACAATAAAGATTCAAAGTTTTTATTAGTTTTCTCATATATAGTATGCATAATACAAGATAAAGACTTCCGGTTTGGCCGAAAGGAAGCCAAAGTTGGCAGCTCCAATGACATCTAACAACTTCAAGAAAGTCTTGTTACTTTAAAAAAAAAGAAAGATTACAAGCCAAGTTTATAATGGTTCTCATCAACCCATAATCCCATATAAGATATGCTATTAAAAACCCACTTAAAAAACCCTAACATGGGTGTATGTGTAGAACATCTAAGTGGGATCATTAGTATATCTTATACTAACTTAAGAAAAAAAAAAGCTCCTTAGAAGTTAAAAAAAGGAGGTGTTAAAACAATGAATTCGATGTCAACCATAAAAAAAACCACCCTAGAAGTTAATATCATTTCTAACCAAAGCCAAAAACATGCATGGCATTGATCAATTAGTTGTCAAGGCTAAGATCATTCATCATGGAAGGCATGCAACTTGAGCTCCTAGTGATAGCACCTTTCTTAGGACCTTTAATATCTCTAGGGCTCATAGACTTAGCTCTAACCCTAGAGCTCTTCTTCAAAATTTCTCTCATGGCTTGAGCTTGGCATAACACCGGAAAAGCCCTACCAACTTTATTAAACCTCACACAATGGCTCATGTGAGTGTCTAGGGCTTCCTTGCACTTCCCTCCATTTTTCTCCATTTCTTCCTTCACAGCCTCAGAGCACAACCCACATATCCAATTTCCTAAGAATTTGTCACGTACACGCTTTATGTACTCCGGTGTGTACTCCTCACTCATCCCACAACACTCACACTTTGCATCTTCTGCTTCTGAGATAGCGGGTAGAGGTTTCAATTCTTCTATCTCCCTATCGATCTCTTTACTTAACTCGAAAGCAATGTCAGAGACCGTCCTCTTAAGGTTATCATTAGAGAGTTTTGGTGGTTTTGAGAAGGTTTTGGTTGGCATAGGTAAGGATGAAAGAACTGCCTCTCCATGTGGTGGTGCCATGGCTATATGAGAAAGTTCTAAGTTTGAAACTTATATAACTTGAGCTTAAGGAAGGTTGTAAGTAGCTTGAAAGATGGCCTAATGTTTTGTTACACTTAAGGGTTATTTCTTTTTCTAGTTATGATGAATAAGATAAGTGTGAGGTAACGCTTATTTATATGGGTACAAACTCTAGGTGCTTAAGATTTCAATATAAGATCTTGTGGACCATAGAGTTGTAAGTGTCGAAATCTAGATTTTTCTTGAGTTCATTGTTAATTTACGTGAATACATAAGAATGCAGTTGAAGGTCTTTTTCATGCAATGCATGTAAAGCTGAGAGTGCATTTTATTTCTGTGGTGATGCAAAAGGAGTGTATGCATCTTTTCTAGTAAGTACTTAATAGAAGTAATTGCGTTGTAGTACTTTTTTGAAGGCTTGATATGTAGCATGAACTTAGCTAGCTTTATGCAGTGAAAAAGGATACTTTTTTATCTTGATTTTTTTTTTAATATATTTTTTGAAGAATCTGGATATACTGCATTGTGTTGAACTAAAATTATCTTCTCTTGCCCTCCACAAATAATAATAAAAGTAGTATTATCACTAATTTTTTTCGTGAACACGAGATTCACGTATAATTGAAACCATGGTTCTTCTGACGTTAGGTTTTAGGGGTAGGGAAGTGTTTGAGAAGAATGTAACTCAATGAAGTGTGTTCAACCACCTTTTGTTCTTCCCTTTTCTTTTAGAAAAACAAACAAAAAATTTCAACCACCTTAATTGAGAGAGAGAATTGAAGTTGGCTCATGGTTACAACCTACAATTCAAGGTCATTTTGCATTAAGTTTGTACCTAATCTACATTTGAATTCAACCAATTTTGCGTGTATTTACAAGTCACAACATTAACAAATACTATATAGTTGAGTATATAGTAGTTTTAAAAATGGTTTTACGTATATTATACCTTAAAGAAAAAAAAAAGCTCTGGGAAAAAATGTATAGATACACTCCAATACAAACAAATACCAAGTTCAACTCACAAGTATAATAGTAAGTTCTGAAAAGTTTAGCTAGGTTACAAAATATTTAGATTAGTTGGTATATTCAAATAAATAGATTTCAATTGAAAAGAACATATCTAAAGTCCCATATCTCCAGATTATTGTTATTGAAAATTCTTTCTTTTTGTAAATTGCTTGAATATAGAATATATGTATCTAATTATTTATAAAGTATATCGAGCTATTATCAAAGATATAAAGCATATAGATATAACTTTGAAGTACTAGTGTGTGTAAATATGTTTGATTATCTACTAGTATAAATTATAAAAAAAAATGATATTTTTGAAACATATATTGTGACTAATCTAACAATATTTTTACATATGGTAACAATTGTTTCTTCTATATTACTCTCTCCATTTTGTTTTGTTCTTCCTATTTATCTGAAATCTTGACACTATTCAAAAGTTGAGAGAATCTTCTAAATTCTTTTCAATAACAGAAAATGTATAATAGTCATGTAGTCTTGTTTGATTAATCTCTGTTAGTACCTTAAGAATATCAAACTTTTATAATTTTATTAATATGTAATTAAAGATATTAATGATATAAAAATGTGCACTGGCAAATGTGGAAAAAAGCAGGAAGAACAAAAAGAAACAGATGGACTACTTCATAAGAGAATACGGTCTAAAATAGTACATAAATAATAATGCAAAAGTCAAAATATTGCAAATTAAGCATATTCAGTATGCAAAGGATATACATATGTACTAATGTGTGAGTAATAAGGAGACAATCTAGGTGCTAAAACTATTATAAAGGTTACTTTAATAAGGTCAATATGTAGTAAAGACAATTAGACAACTATCTGTATGAAAAAATATATGGTTTTTCACCATATACCCCTGACAATTTTTTTTGCACCATATACCCTTTTGACTTTTGAAATTCACCATATACCCCCACTCTTTAAAAAATACATCCACTTACCCTTAATGACTAACGGACGTTAACTCCGTTAGTCATAAGGGTAGGTTGATGTATTTTTAAAAACGTCGAGGGCATATGGTGAATTTGGAAACTTGCAAGGTTATATGGTGCAAAAAAATTTTATCACGGGTTTGATTGTTCATATATTAATTTACCAATGTCATATATAAGGCAAGTGTAAGACATATATCATCAATTAACTAGTGGTTGTGAGACCCTCCTTCCACCCCTATGACAGGGGTTCAATTCTCACCCCTTACAAGAAGGATCCCCAATTTCCCTCTTTCTCACGAGGGAATTCTCAAAAAAAAAAAGTATAGGACATATATCGTCAATTAAATTAACTTTGTAACATTGTGAGGATTGAACAGATAATTTTAATTCTTACCTCTTTCATTTTTAAGAAAAAAAAAAAATTCCACAAAATATAACGACAAGGCTCATAGTCGATGATGCCTTGGAAATTTGATCCTTTTGCCTCCTTGAGTTCAAGTGATGGCACAAGTGTACACAAAAGTATTGGATATCCATCAATCATAATTCATACATAAAAAAATGAAGTCCTTAAATGCATTTCACTTTGTAATTTCAATATTTCATGCTGCTGCATGGCTAGCATTTTGCCATGCATACGTGATCGAGAAATTAATCGGAAAGGAGATTGCGGACGTTATTGACCAAGCCTACTTGCATTTCGCCTATACTTAATGTGGAAAGCTATGTTTTTTCAGTATCGAGCTATTATGGCTATTAGTGATCATGTCATATTAATGTAGAAAGGAAATCGATATTTCTGGCTGCAGTTGATTACTTTATCGTTTCATTTCGACCAAAGAAATAATTTGACTTCCGATAATCTATGTGTTTCATATTAATCTCAAGTTGGCATAGTATATGTGGTTTTGCATTTTACAGCCATGTCCTTTAAAACTAGCCTAACTTGGGCTGATTTATATAAAACTACTTCTTACTAATGTTTAGTAAGAACATATCTAGTCTTAACTCATTTCCAATCATTAGCCGATAATTTCCATGGGCAAGGCTTATATCGAGAAATTTAGTGTCAGTAGCTCGTAAAATGATGGTAGCAAAGTTTTATATAACGGGTGAAAACTTCACAAAACTGTTGGGATCTTGAATCTAAAATTTTCTTTCTTTATATATTGGTCTCGTTTTCGGATCAGTCCCATTTATATATTTGGGAGTACTATATAAACTGCCTTTTGCGAAATTGTCTTCCTATTTAGAAATATTCATTCTTTCCTCAAAAACATAGAAAATTTTGAATTCTTAACTAGCCAACGCATAATTTTAATTGTGATACAAACATCGCAACATGCATGCGAAATCAAATTTTCCCACCATCTTATCTATTAGGCGTAATTTTATTGGTTTGTTGTACCACTTGGCAATGCTTAGGTGGTACGTAACAGTTGCACCAAAAAAATTCCGAATTTGATAGTAGGAACTAAAAGTTAATTATTCAGGATTAGAAGATGTTCAAACTATACTAAGCCCGATAATGCTAAAAGATGTTTAATTCAAACCATCAAAATATTTAAACTCCAAAACAGATTCCAGTTGTTAGTATCTAAAAAGGGAAGGAAATTGGATTTGGATATGGATGAAATTGTATATTATGGTCGATATCAAGAGCTTGGAGCACGATTGAGAACTTAATGTATGGTATCTAATACTTGTACGTGCATAAGGAAGTATGCTAGGAGTATATGATACCAGTAGCTGAAATAATTCACGTGTGATCATCTTATAACCATTAAATTGATTATTGCTGCAAAATTATGCAATGTGAAATTATTTCTGGAGTCTTCAGTCTTCATGGTCTCACGGGTGACAAATGCATATTATGATGAGAGAGAAATAGTCTTGTGAGTAGAGAGAAACTCCTACAAGTCATTTTCTATGTCACAGACATAGTTTGGTAAATCAGTTATAAAAAAAGATAAAGTTACTCCTTCATGGTAGTTAATTGCATAAGCTTTGGTTTATTGGTCCCTCTTTTTCTCCCAATCATTTTCATGGGAAGTTTGTTGGTGAGATATTTCCAAACCGACATAGATTTGTGTTCTACTAATGATTTCACAAAAAATTCTCCATAATGCACAATCAAATTAAAGAGAGCCATATATTAAGAACAAAGGATTGTAATTTTACAGCCTTCGAGATAATTAACTTCGGTCTAGTATGCTCAATTTGAGTGGATTTTAACGATTATATTCGCCTATATTTTTTCACGAGTTTAACTACGTGTAATCTGGTTCAATTGATATTTTGGAATAAAACATGAAATGTTATATTCTCGTGTAGGGTATTGAGAGTGAGATCGGAAGGTATCTAAACCTGCCATGTGACAACCTAAAATGTGTGCTATCGTAAGGTACTAAAGTGAAGAGGTAGCTCCGTGGAGATACCTCATCTACCATGGCCTAGCTCGTTACGAATTAAGATATATTAGGGGGATAGAAGGATTTAAGGTAGGTTGTATCGGGGTCTTGAGGAGAAGGTAACGTTCCATCAGAAAGTGAAGCATCTCTAAGTAATCCCTGCAGTGAGATACAACATCAACAAACACAGAGAAGTGATTTAAAAGTAATACAGAGTTGACACATTCAGAAGAATCAAACAGAACACAAAAAAATGTAGAGAATGGTGTTGCAACTTGCTATATGGGTAACAAAGAAAAACATCACTGGCTTAAGTAGAGAACTATACAGTATAGGTTTCACTTGATACCACAAAGAAAGTGGCAAACATTTTTCAGTTTATGTTTGGATAGCTAGGTCCAATTTCTAGATAATATCCACATGGTTTCCTTGATATTGAACATTAATTTGATTACTGTTTTCAATAATCTCTTTTCCTACAATCTAAAATGTTTAGATGCCTATATACTGACCATCGATTCCCAACGCTTCGCATTGCCGAGGAAACTCTCAGATTTAGCTTGTCAACATGGCAATTCCAGTTGTTGTCGCTAACGGCAATACACTGCAGGGAAGAGAACCGCGTTAATAGCTGAATGCCTGAATGTGCTCTACAGGCCTCTTTTATATCCTAATGTATGCTAATATTCTCTGATGCACTCACTAATCACAAAGAAGACAATTTGTAATACAAGGAAAAATATCCCAACCTTTCCTGGATCCATCACAACAATAGGCAGAGATATAGAGCCGCGGAGTTCCAAGTCTCTGCTAGTAGCATCAACTCTAAGCACACTACCATCTTCCTCCTCATCCCCTAGTGGCCTTCACAAACAAAAATATCAGGAGACATAAAGACGGTGAAACTCTAGCAAAAGACTAACAGAAAGATGAGGTTTCATATATACCTGCAAATGATCCGCGCCTATCCTGTTTTTAAGAAACAGTTTGCAATTAGCAAGCACCAAATGACAGAGCAAGAGAAATCCATTACATAGAGGGCAATCTTTTGCTACACATAATATATAACAGAATGGTATCACACGATGAAAAGATGAAATACTGCCTAAATGTCACTTAACTCCTGTATCCTTTTCAATGCCTTCAAGTAAAAAAATATTCGGGCGTTGCAAATAGGTTGTTCTTATGACAGCCAGAACAGGCACCTTTGAGAATCTTAACTTTCTGTCCCCTATTCCAAGATCTGCTCTTCCAACTTATAGCTTGAAGAACCCTCACAACTACATAAATAGTAAAAATAGGTCTTAAAACAATAACACAACAAATACAGCCACAATTAAGTTTCTTCCTGTTGGTGACAAGTAGATTCTTAAATCATTCATCTATACAAGGCAGCAGGAGAAGAGGGGGGGGTTACGATATGCTCTACGATCCATAATAAACTTCTTCATTGATTGTTAGGGCTTATTTGGTAGGCAACAACAAATGATATAATGTAATTTTGCAAAGGAAGTCCTGTGATAATCCTTCTCCACCTCTAAGTATGAGTCTTTCTCCAAAATAAGTTCATTACAATCACCTAATGGGTACCATGTAGTTAACGAAAATCTACAAAGGAAAACATATTCAGGGGAAACTTAGAAAGTAGAAATAGAATCGTACTAACATGGGTAGAAGACTTTCCTTAGAAAATTTCATACAAGCTCATTGTCATTACCACTAAGGCTTTGTTTCGTTGGCCAACAAGTATTTTCAATGGAAAATTATTTTACTTATAAAAGATATGTTTCAAAAGAAAATACAATTGTAGCTTCCTTTAAAGGGAAAAGAATAGGGAATTTCCCTTCCTTTAAGAAGAAAAATGTTTTCCTCAATTGGGAAAACTATTTTCCACCAACTGAAAAAACTGTTTTCTGACCTTCACAAACCAAACAAAGGAAAATGGGAAAACCAGTTATCTAGGATAAGGTTTTACGCCCGACCAAACACACTCTAGTTATAACCGTCTACCTTGTCACTAACATCAAGATTCACTATTTGGATGGAATTGCTTTTTGTAAGAAAATTGACTAATTACCATGGTGAAACTAACTATTTGACTAATTACCACAATAAAACCAGCTTAAAGCCTTTTCTTCCAGTACTTTTAGATAGTTTAAAAAGTTCGGAATGGTTCAGGACATTTCAATTATTAGTTCTTGTAAGTCCAGAAAAGTGTAGGAAAATTCAGAAAGATGAGTTCAAATAACAATTTCAAAGGATGAAGGTATTATCTACTTTACCATCACAAGTTTTACCAAGTTCTTGTTTGATTGATTCAGCAACAAGAAAAACCAGTTCTTCATCACCACAGTTGAATTCAGTATCATACTGACTATGCATTTGTAGAATCCAGTGTTGATACTCTCGCTCCAGTTGTTCAAGTGTCAACTGCTTTTCGCCTCTACAAATTTGGACTTTTTAGTACAGCAAGAGTTAATCAGACCTTGGACATTTTTACAATCTAACAGAAACTATAATGAGACAGTTGACCAAGTCACCTTTCTCTTTCTGAGGAGTGTGACCTCCCAGATCCTTCAATGCTTTGGTAAAACGATCATGAGGGGCTAGATCAATCTGAAACATTCACCATCTAAAGTTCAGGCTTTAAACAAAAGGCGGTAGAACAATTACCGCTGCTAGTACAAAGAAGCACCATAGAAACACTAGGACAAGGGGAAGCAATTAACTAAAGTATCCATATGCTTAGACACTCTAATACTGGAACAGCAAATAAGATACTAGAGGGCTGCAAAGTACAGAATGATTCTTCTCCACCCAAAAAACACACCATATCAGCAACTTCTCATTTGTGTCTTGGAAAATGTATTGTTTCCAAACTTTTGCCATGTTCTGAATTATGATGTTGTAAACATCAGAGACGAACTTAAAGCCGCCAGTATCTTGGCTTCTTTTCATTATTTAAGACAAGAAATTACTATCTGACTATTAGTTTAGTTAGTTGAAGTGGCAGGTAGCAAATACCTGGGGTAGTGGTTGGCAATGCTTCCATTACAATCCAAGAAACATGAAAACAGTGTAAAGCTCGAACATATGGCAAGAAGACATTGGGCATAGATATGAAAAACTCTGGACTACTTACGAAATGCAGTTTGACAAAGAAGAATTATTGTTTCATTAATTTCAGAAACACATCCTCAATGTCGAATTAGTCTTAATTTTCAACTTTTAAAAAAAGAAAACACAAACACAACTCTTTCTACAGAGAATTTTGTAATTCCCCAAGCCAAACCAAGAGTGTAAAGGAGCGGACATCAAATTTCCAACACAGTCGTGTCTCCAAAAAAGATCACTGGTATCGAATATTTATTTATTCAGTTTGCTATCATAACATTTCAGCAACCTTACAGCAGAAGTAAACCTCCACATAACAGGAAGTGAACAAAATTAGGAAGGACAAGACAAGATTATATAAAAGACATATTCACTTGAAAGACAATAGGAGTACAGGACAGAGAAATAACCACAAACAATCTAGTGCGGTAATAGCAATGCAATACCTTCGATGGTATTGGATTAAAACCAGCATCGGTGTCTGCTAAAAAAAGAAGTCCATATAAAAACTGAACAAAGGGAAAAAGAAGTGCACTAACACATACTCCGTCTGTCCCTCAGTAATCTTCACATCTTGGGTTGGAACAGAGATAAAAAGGAATTGGAGTTAAGTGGGTAGAAACCAAAAATGGAAAATGTCAAATTTATTGAAGACATAGAAACTAACATTTAGAATGAGATTTTTGGTAAAGCAAACAATCTTACCAATGAAGCACTTAACTCTTGAACAACACCTCTTCAAAATTTCAACTTTGTTCCCCTTCTTCTGTCTGGGTTTCATGAAAGGCAGCAGCTCCTGTAGCACATCTTGGATAAGTTCAGGTCATTCGCACATGCTGCATCAAGTGTAAGCACATTGAGGCAAAGATGACAGATTACCTTATCGAACTGTTGTTACCAGAAAAGATATAGAAGTAGAAGAAAATATATCCACTAAAATATCTCCTCGATCAAAGGCCATAAAAAAGAAACTAAAGCAACCAACATACATTTGAAGCGTACAAACTAAAGCACAAACCACTTATATGACTAACTAACCAAGCGAGCTTCAGGAATTAAATAGCCCAACTGCCTGATGGAAATACGACTAAAAGGTTCATAGTTTTCTTGAATTCCACAGCCATCAGAATTCATTTTTCCCAACATTTTCTCAATACTCTCCTTGCCCTGCAGAGTTCATTCAAGCATCAATAGACTCCAAAGCCATAAAAAAGACAAAAATCTATACAAAATTCTATACCTCAACAATGGGATAGTAAACACTAAACACACTTCAGGCGCTCGTTTCCCTTCTCGCACTGCTTTTACACCTGAAAGCACAGTCAGAAGAAGTTAATCAACAATCAACATCATAAAATAGATAAGCAACCTACACAGCTAGTCAAGAAAACAGGAAGAGAGTCTACGATGAGAACTAGATGCTAACCAATTGAGGGGCAGGGCAAGAAATCTTCATTGTCAGAGGCAGACTTTCTAGAGTAGATTTTTTAAATACAGATTAAGATAGTATACTGGTCTTACTTGGAGATTTAGACGCAACCTTGTCCTCTTTAAAAGAAAAGTTAAGATCCAGGACAAAGTCTGGGCCATTAGAAGAATGCAGATTCGTCACTGCGACTTCACCACCTTCAACTTCAGCTAAATTGATGCCATTGATCTACCAAAACCAAAGATCAGTAAATTACACTAGTAATCACCTGGGAAACCTTATAGATAACCAAAATATGAGCTTATTATGACCACCATGAAACAACTTAACCAGACACCAATCCACTCTTATCATGCAACATGAATCAGTCACCAAGGACTGTGGCTTCTAATTTCAGCAGATGGAAAGTAACTTGATAAAAGCACAATAACCAGTAGTCAATACTTATTAGTTATTATCAACTAGTGATATCTAAATTTAATAATAAAAAAAGCTAGAGCTCCTTGTAGAACTGATTATGAGCTTCATATACAAGTCTTTATTGAATCCTACAAAAAAAAATAGGGTTTTCTGCTCATAAAACATCAAAGAAATGAACAAAATTTAGTAGAGGACCTGGGAAACCACCAATATTGTAGACTAGTCCGCCCGGTCTAGGATATCTTATCACACTGCAAAAAAATGCTCCACGATATTAATCCAGCAGATATCATCTAACACTAATTTTATCTCAGAGAATAGAAGCATCTAGGAGCAGAATTATAACTCTTTTGGACGTCTAGGAATAGTGAGAATGGATGTGTGTTTATAACAATTATCACATGGACAGTAACGCTAATAATGCAGGTCTTTGTTCTGCTGAAAGCCAAATAACTTGTATTCTCTCCTTCGATGGACCACCCAAATCAAATATTTTATCTTCAGACTAGACAAGTGAAAATTCGAACATCATTCCTGGACAGCTAAAAACCCTAAAATACAGACTATAATCCAGTGATTAAACAAATGCAAGTGAAGGTTTCTAAATTAATAAATTGACAATAAACTCACTTTTATCTAGTTCTCCATAGAAATATCAGTAAGTACATATAGAATCTCAGTTATGCTTAAATCATTATTTGAGTAGTCAAGTTGCTAGTTAGATTGACGCTAAAATTCTAGAGAAAGAGCAGCTTATTATAAACTAAAAGCACTTTGCTATAAACCAACATTAAAGAATCAAAGCTCCTTTCATAGTTATTCATACTTAGTAATTGATCAAAAAGAGAATCAAGAGTCAAGAGACAGGAAATGTTTCAAGAAAGTTGACTCTTGGAGAAAAATGATTGTCGATCAATCTTCTACAGGACAGCACTTTCTGAAGCCAGTCAAAGACTACAACATCAACTTCAACAAACCCCTCAGAAGAGACCAACCACAAACAAATAAACCCTTCTGGAAATTTTAAAATGAGCAGAGAAAACCTGAATTGTTCTTGTAAAATAAAAAGCTCATACATCTTAAAATATAAAAGCAAAATGAAGATTGTTGCGCATATTATTTCTCTAAGCTCCATTGATAATGAAAAAGTGGCAAATTAGTACAATACGATATAAAAGCATACCTGAATGTAAGGGAAACAAATATCCTTAAGCTTGCACTGGAGTTGAAATATATCAGGGAGTTCTAACTTGGGCTTCATAACAATCTGCAGTGCATTGGACGAGAATTCAGAGTCAGAACACAGAACAGCAGTACAGCACAAAGTAAGTATCAATGCACCAAATATATAAATTCTAGTATCCAGATTATCAAATTAAAGGGGTTAAAAGTTAAAACAGCAAGGAGACTCAGTACAAGTACAACTTCCCATGAATCTAATATAGCTTGTCATGAAACAAGGTAGCAGGCTAAGAAAGCGTAACAGTTAAAGTCATCGTGCCTTTTCAAAATAAACGAGCATCTACTACACTATGTCACAGTGGTCAATGCAGAAGATTATTAGATTCAGCAGATTATTTGGGATCTCTAGACCTGTAGAAGCAACATTAACAAAGGGCTGAGAAACCACGATTCACGACAATGTAGCAAAAAGGTAAGTAGGATAGTTTGAGTAAAAGATAGAATATTATTTGCTAAATATTTATTTCAGCGTAGGTGACACCAGAAGATGTTATGCAATAACATACCACAATAGCACATTAAGGACACACTTGAATCAGGAGCAAATAATTTAAGGGGGTCATAAAATAAAGAGAAGGTGATGGGATAAGTGAAGGATGGGAGAAGTACTTTCATTTTGGGTCATACATTACCTAGCACCTTGGGTTTATGGTAACATTTTTCCCCCCACGCCTACTCTCTCAACCACCACCTCTACGGCTCTACCCATCTTCTTTCTGTTTATTTTCTCTTATTTACACCTTAATTCTATGCCTCCAGTCCAAGCATGCCGTAACGAATTAAATATAAGCTTATAAAACATGCAAGTAAAGAGTAAGTTGGGGACTTTCGTAAAAAGAAGCAAGAAACCTTAAGGACCCAAAAGACACCAAGGTGATAAAAATGAAGAAACTGCACCTCCGTAAAAATTCCATGATGGGACAGTTCAATCTCTCCGTCTGACAGATTTCGAAGTCCATCCGTAGCCTGAAAATTAATAAATAGTTCAGTAAAATGACACTGAAGATAACTTTTAGAGCCTGCAAACAAAGTGTTGTCTAAAGAAAGCGAAGTCATTTATGGACTTCAAAGAGTTAACATCTCAAGGAAAACCTATATTACCTTCCAGTTAATATAAGATAAGATCCAGACCATCTTAATAGCGCATTCCTTTCTAAATGACGCCAATAAACTGTTTTAGACTGTTTAGTCTTTGCAGGCACTACAGCATGCCTAGCACAGGACACATAATTCAGAAAAATGCCAAAAAAATAAGATTCCATACTCAACAGGAAGGAGACTCCATCATCATACCTCCCTAAATGCATAGAAGCAATAGTTCCAACTTCCACCATATCCAAACATCCCAAAGAAAGGCTGCAAAAAAAAAGAGGAAAGCACTTCTCAGAAAGAAGTCAGTTGTAAATCTAACTTCGAGATAACAACCTAGACTAAATGCTCAATTTTAACCCTTGATTCAATAAATCCACCTTCCTCAAAAAAATCCAAGTACATATTTCATGAACTATCTCCAAGAGTAGTTTTGTTTGCTTCATAATAAAGCTCCCTGGAAGTGAATGCAAATAGATTATCTTTCTAAGAGGCGTCTAATCAAATAAGGGAAAACACTAATCTACACATGATTATTTTCAAAGATAGCTTTCTACTGCAGAATATGTGAGTCTCTACATATAATTGCTACTAGGTTGGATAAACTTTTGTCATTACCATGAGATATGGAGGTTTTCCGCTGATGAAGCACCCATTTTCTCCCTGATAAATTTAACAATCAAAGAAACTAGCATAACAGATATGAAACATGTAGGAGCAAAATGAGCAGAAATTTTAATAATTATAGCCACAAACTAAAGCCATTAATTAAAGAACAAGCTTTTCAAAGGAGGAACTGAAAACACCACTTCACTATCGAATTCTCATCATTTCCATCCATTCCACGACCAGTATCAAACACAGAAACTTTATCCTTGTGAACCTCAACACTGCAAAACAAATTCTCTAGCGGTCAACCAAATAAGTTAACTATGAGAATTCCATCATGCAGTTATTGATTCTAACACGTAGCCTGTACCCTACATTGCAGAAAGGCTAACAACTGAGTTTACAGCAGCAGAGGAGACTTAAATGAGAAATCATAACTGATAATAAAGATATTATGTAATTATCAATAAGATTGAAAATGATACTATATCTTCAAAGAAAAGATAAAAACCCTTAAGAGTTAGGCATATAGCCGTATACCACCTGGTCAGGGAGGCTTGAAGATAGAAACTGCAAACTGGTTCATGATCTTGCATATGATGAACAAGTAGTAAACATTTAAATTTAACGTACAAAATAAAGAGGACACAGAAGGAAAAAGAATAACTAACATCACCAATTCAGACATTAGGTAAAAGATCAACATTTCGAAATCCTGGTGCTGACACATATAGATGTAAAACACAATTTCTTAAGCGTCTCCTTTTGAGAGATAGCTTCACGTTCCACTGTCTCGAGGATGGATCTGAGTATCTGAGCTAAGGACAAAGGAACAAGTGAAGTACGTGTAAATTAACGGTGACAGTTTCAATATAAAGGTTATGCCATTCAATCCTCTTTCCCTGGAAAAGGAAAGGTCTCAAACTCCTAATATCAAGATGATGAAGATTAACATATTTTATTACAAATATTGTTGCCTATATGGCTATATGTTCCTTCAGCTAGCAAAAAAACTAAAATGTAACAAGCAAAGTCAAGAAAGCACAGGGATACCTGACTATGATACTGTGTATTTTCGATAGGAGGCATTGATGAAGTAATCAGTGCCTCATTCAGTCAATAAGAGCAGGGCGTGATTGAACTCTTCCCATGAGACGAATTATCCTGAGAAAACAAAAAGAATCATGCAACCAGAAGCAAACAACAAACTGAACTAGAAAATTGAATCTGTTTTTCAAAATGAAAAACCCAAACACTTACAATTAAGTCTGCTAGCGCCGTCTCAAATGTATAGTCCACAAACCTCAAAGGTATTAACAGTGTGAGCATCACCATCCTATAGCAAAGAAATATCACCCAATCAAATAAGTGATCTTGCTTATTAAGCCAACAGTTGCATTGAAACAATATTAATCACATCATAGAATAGCTCAGAATAGAAATGGTACCGAGAAATAGCATCAAATTTACTATCCAAAACCTGAAACGTAAACAGTATCATTGCCATAAACCAAACCACTTAGCCAAACGACAAGCATAGACGATAAACATAACTACTAATAAATAAAGAGCAAAAGCTACAATAAAGAATTGACAATAACTGCAGCCTCGTCCCAAGAAGAACAAGTTAAACTTCGCACATGTTTAAACACTGGACTAAAATGTCCTTCATCGAGAACAACTTAAAGCAAGAATCAGTATCAAATATATAAAGATATCATGTTACTAGAACATCAGATATAGTTAAGATGGTGAAGAGCAAAATTTTTTACCTTAGTTTCCTTTCGCCATTGCCATTAGATCCATAGTTCTTTTAAGGAATTATCCTGGGAAAACAGAAAGAGTCATGCAACCAGAAGCAAACAAGAAACTGAACTATAAAATTGAATCTGTTTTTCGAAATGCAAAACCCAAACGCTTACAATTAAGTCTGCTAGGGCTGTCTCAAATGTGTAGTCTTCTGGAAGCTCTGTCTACAAATCTGTATTTGGTGTCAAGTTCCACATATTCTGTGAAGCACGCAAAAAAAATGCAATGATAAAAGGCAAGTAATCACCCAGATAGTCCCAAAAAACAATGCACGTAGTCCACAAACCTCAAAGTATCAACAATGTGAGCACCACCATCCTATAGCAAAGAAACATCACCCAATCAAATAAGTGATCTTGCTTATTAAGCCAACAATTGCATTGAAATTTGAAACAATATTAATCACATCATATAATAGCTCAGACTAGAAATGGTACCAAGAAATAGCATCAAATTTTATTATTCAAGACCTGAAACGTAAACAGTATCATTGCCATAAACTAAACCACTTAGCCAAACAACAAGCATAGACGATAAACATAACTACTAAAAGTGCTTTCTCTTCACCTTAATATTATAGGTTTCATCTCTTTTCAACTTGTAGCATAAACTTCTATAATTTCAAATAAATTAAGTCCACGAAAGGAAAAGGTGAAAAGAACGCATCCTAAACATAAATAATGTTAAAAAACATAAACCAAATGAGCATTCATCGAGACGAAAAAACCTAGGATTTTTTCTAGTAAACTACGACTTCAAACCAACACCATACTAGGGAACTGAATAACACATATTATAGACTAGCTAGTTATACAAGATGCACAAAAGATCAATGCAGTAGTACTTCAAATACTATAAACATGATAATTCTCAAATATATGCCCTTTAATCCAAACAAGAAACCCATTTGTTGCACTGTTGCACATACAAGTTCGACTCTTTTTTGCAGGGGTCAAGTTCAACTTAAGATGTCATCAAACAGCAAATTTTAGACAAACAAGAAGCACAAACAAAAACCAACAAAGTAAACAACCAAAAAGATCAGAAATTTGAGCATGAGAGCAAAATACCCTAATGACCATCAAACACCAATAACAAACACAAACACAAACACATATACAAAAATTGCAGCATTCCTATAGCATTAACATCTCAAAAACCAGTAAACCACCCAAGTAAAAGTTCATCAACCCAAATAACAATAAAATAAAACATAAATGAAAACCTACTCAAATTTTCACAAAAAAAAAAAAAAAAAAAAAAAAAAAAAACCCTAAAACCATACAAAACCCAAAAACATAAAAATACCCTTTTAAAAGATTAACAAACCCACCTCAAAAAAGAAAACTTGTAGAAGAACTCACAAAAAATCTCAAGTACTGAAGTTTGTTAGGCTTGAACATATATCAAAACAATAATTGACTCCTTATTTTGAATCCCTCATTATCTTCCATATACAACTCTTTAGAATTCCATAACATCTTCCACCTACTTTTAAACTCATTTGTTTGCCTCAAAATTGAATACTTCGATCAACAATCTCCACAAAAACATCCAAAGAAATACTTCGATCTTTTGGGTTTAATTTCTTTTAATGATTTTACACTAATCCCATTTGGAAGAAGTATTTGAAATCGGTAAATTTGATCTCTATTATTATTATTATCATAAACTTTATAATGCTTCGGAATTTCCTATTTTTCTCACTCATTTTTTACTAATCTTGAACGAAAATCAAAACCCAGAAAACATATAAAGATGAAGTTTTGAGAAACACCCAGAAAATTATATATTGTACAAGAAATGGAATTTCTTTTAGAGAATTTGCGTCTTTTGGTATGTGTGCGAAGTGCGATGGTAAGTAAATGAGTTAAGTACACAATAGGGTACTAAATTTCGCCAAAAGTTTCGGTGTGGGTACTTAACTTTAAAATGTTTCAGTTTGGGTATTCAAACTAAACTTCTGTTACTTTTTCTATTAACTCCAATAAAATAATAAAAAAGTACTTTTGCGTAAATTTAATACTTCTATCTCATTCTCTCTCCTCCCCCATAAACACCAAATCCACCCCCTCCTATTCTTAAGAGCAAACTCAATTTGGCTTGTGCAGTTGTGCTGCTGTCGCTTTGAGTATAATTTTTCTTTTTTTAAATTATTTGGTATTTTGTTTTTTATTTTGCTTTTTTATTATAATTTGCAGATTTTTGAGTTGAATTTTGGTTGATTTTTTTTGTGGGTTTGATGGGCTGATTTTGTCTTTCAACACTTTTTTTTGATTAGGAGTTCATATTTGTTACTGGGTGTTGTTTGATTTTATTTTGTGAGTTTTACCTTATACATATTTTTTAAATTGATTAGAGGTGTATCTTGAGGAGTTAGTGTTGTTTGATTTAATTGGATACGGAGGGGGAAGGGTGGGAGGGGGGGTGGAGTGGTGGGTGGGAGGGGGTTTGGTGTTTATTGGGGGGGGGGAGGAGAGAGAAAGAGATATTAAATTTATGCAAATGTAATTTTTATTATTATTTTATCGGAGTTAACAGTAAAAGTAACAGAAGTTTGGTTTGAGTACCTAAACTGAAACATTTTAAAGTTGAGTACCCAAACTGAAACTTTTGGCAAAGTTTAGTACCCAGTTGTCTGCTTAACTCGTAAGTAAATTGGTAACAGTGAGAAGATTACTGTTTGTATATAAAGAGCTGTATATTTGTTGCTGCAACTAGGGATGGCAATGGGTCCAGCCGATCAGGACCCTACCCAGACCCACCTAGACCCTACCCTAAAATTAGGGTATGGGTCTTAATTTTTTGGACCCTATAGGTAAGGGTAGGCCGGTAGGGTATGGGTCTTGGTCCTATCGGGTATGGGTAGGGTAAGGGTTCACTCCTCAAATACCCATACCCTACCCATAGACCTATCTAAACTAAAATGTATATTTTTATTTTTTTAAATTAAAATAAATATATATATAAACATATCCTTCCAGCAGACTTCTAATAAAACTAAAACGCTCCTTCAGTTAGGAACCCTAGCCGCAAATCGCAATCACTTAAAATTATTTATTTATTTATATTTTGATGTATGAGACTTTTGGGATATGCAAAAAAATATGTATTGGTATGGAATGTACGTGATATTACGTGTGCTATTTGCCAAATTAATATATGAAATTGTGCTTAACGATTATATATACATGTGAAAATGTAAGCGGAATTATTTTGTGTTGGACCCATTTTAGACCCTAGACCCTACCCAGACCCTATAGGACACTACGGGTATGGGTAAGGGTCCTAAAAAAAATTACCCTATGAGTATGGGTAGGGTATGGGTCTATATCCAAAAGTTAGGGCATGGGTAAGGGTATAGCCTTACCCTACCCAGACCCTACCCATTGCCATCCCTAGCTGCAACGATTATTGTACAGCTGTTAACGCGTATGTTAGCTGTTAACGCGTATGTTAGCTGTGATGAACGAGATATCAGCTATAATGCACGTATAGAGGCGCGTAGATTAGCTGTTAATTGTTATGATTGTGTTATGTCTATAATACGCGTAGAAATTAGGGCTGAACATAAATTATAGGCACCCGAACCTTGACTCGAACTCAATATGGGCCCATTAATCCAGACCCGGACCCGGTTCAACTTGGTCTGGATCCAAAAAAAGAATGTCCGGTTGCGATTGTGCGAGTGTGAGATTACTGTTTGTATATAAAGAACTGTATATTTGTTGCTGCAACGATTATTGTACGGCTGTTAACGCGTATGTTAGCTATGATGAACGAGATATCAGCTATAATGCGCGTATAGAGGCTCGTAGAGTAGTTGTTAATTGTTATGATTATGTTATGTCTATAATACGCGTAGAAATTAGGGTTGAACATAAATTATAGGCACCCTAACCCTGACTCGAACTCAATATAGACCCATTGATCTAGACGCGGACCCGGTTCAACTGGGTCTGGATCCAAAAAAGAATGCCCGGTTGCGATTGTGCGAGTATGAGATTACTGTTTGTATATAAAGAGTTGTATATTTGTTGTTGCAACGATTATTGTACAGCTGTTAACGCGTATGTTAGCTGTGATGAACGAGATATTAGCTATAATGCGCGTATAGAGGCGCGTAGATTAGCTGTTAATTGTTATGATTGTGTTATATCTATAATACGCGTAGAAATTAGGGCTGAACATAAATTATAGGCACTCGAACCCTGTCTCGAACTCAGTTTGGACCTATTGATCCAGACCTGGACCCGGTTCAACTGTGTCTGGATCCAAAAAGGAATGCCCGGTTGCGACTGTGCGAGTATGAGATTATTGTTTGTATATAAAGAGTTGTATTGCCAGAACGCGTATGTTAGCTTAGCTGTTTATGATTGTTATATTTGCTATAATGCGCGTTAAATGACGTGTATATTAGCTGTTTTGATTGTGTTATGTCTATAATACGCGTATGATGACGCGTACGTTAGTTGTTTGAGTGGGTTATGTCTATAACACGTAGAGGTGCAAAGTGCTTAGCTGTTTTTTCTGGTACACGTGGAGGGTTTTTTTAAAGGATTTTTTTATGGCTTTTTGGGTACATTGATTTGTGATCTTGGCGTGCTTACGTGTGACAGTGGAATTTTTTTTAAAATAGAAGAAAACTAATTTTTAGGTACAGGCAATGCTTTGGGTAATTATATATAACTAGTTATTAGGTTTGGGTTATACCCGGGTAGTTAATTTTTTCTATTAATACTATACTTTAAAATGATAATACTAAATATCACTTGGTCTAGTGGTTAAGATTTTAGTATATAAACTTGAAGTCACGGGATCAGACCATATCCTATGCAGGTTGCAAACTTTTTTTAATTGTATGTAGATTACATGGAGTAAAACGCCGTATGAAGAGCGCCATGTGACACTGTTTCTTATTTAGGAACGCTTTTTAATATATCAGTATAGATCTTCATTTACTAATATGTCACTTTAAAATTATATAACTAAGTTTCACTTGATTTAGTAGTTAAGATTTTAGTATATAAACTTGAAGTCACTGGATCAAATCTTATACAATATTTTACTTGTAGGTGGATTAAATCGAGTGAAACACCCTAAGGGAGAGTAACACGTGGCAATGTCCCTTGTTCAGTTACACCTTCTAATAAATTTGTATAAATTTGTCATTTTTATTGAAAAAAAAAAAATAAAAAGTGTCATGGTGGGGCTGTACTTACTCGATTTTTTTAAGCGAGTTCGATGAGCCATATGTGAATCACATTGATCTAGCTAAGTACTCCCTCCGTCTCTTATGATTTTACCCACTTCATTGGACACAAAATTTTAGGAGAAAAAGAATGTGGGTATTAAAAAGAAAGAGAAAGTACTAATTTATTGTGGCCAAGATAGAAGGATATATACTTTATGTAGAAGATAATGAGTAATATAATACTAGTGAGTCCATTCCAAAAAAAGAAAAAAAATCGATAAACTAATACCTTTGCAAAAAAAAAAGTGGATAAACTAATAAGAGACGGAGGGAGTATATAGTAACAAACGGAGGCATATGTCCTTTGCCTTTAAGGTCCATTACATGTATATATGATCCACGATCCACTGTCAACATAGACTATGGTGAAGCAAAATGGTAAATCTGGCTAGCCCATTAGTGGAATTAATAGAATTGGGTTATCCAGAAAAGTTTATGCATCCCAACTGTAATTAATCCTGCCAAAATGGATTCAAGGCCCAATGTCTTTTTTTTTGTTTGGTTATGAATTTGAATCAATGCATGAATTGCTAATTAAGAGGACAAAATTTCTCAACTTTAATTTTCTGCCGAAGTGAATATTCGAATCAATACTCATATAGTCATATCATAATGTGTTTTGTAGATGGATTTATATTTTTTTAAACAGGTGTTTTGATTTCTGTTCGGAAAGATATCATGAAACATGAGATTATATAATACATTAATCAATTTAATTTGTAACTAAAATGAGAAGATGTCTCAAAGTTTTGGATTTATGTTGGTCAATTTTCCTAATGAAAATTAGATAATTGGAGATTAGGATAGCCAAAAAAGAGATTAGTAAATTATGTAAACCTACAATAATATTTAGTAGCACAATATTCGAAAATTTGTTAATAGTTTCCATTAGGTTTTACTCTGCTAGAGACGTTGGTTAGGTTATGTTTGGGTCAAGATTTTCCTTGGAGTAGCATGACACAAGGCTATTGGACCGTGTGTTAGCCTAACCAAAGTTCCGACACACAAGAACAACACATGAGCTAGCCCGACACCATTAAGTAGTACTACATAAGCTTAGGACCTATTCAATCATATACGTATAAATCTCAACTAGTTAAGTAGATAAATTTTTATGGGTTAATACGTAAGATCTAAGTTTAAACTTCATCGATGTTATTGGTCTTTGTGACTCGTCTTTATACCAAGAAAAGTACTTTATATTGCCTAACTGTCCAAGGAAATAATAAAACTTGCGATGATGCATTTTACATGTATTATACCTCAACTTGGAGAAAAAAGCCATACTATTTTAAAAAGAAACCAAATAGGCCATATTAATTAATTTCTGTCGGAGAAAAGGTGGGAGAACCTTGATTAAGATTTAATCCATAATTATATACTCCACCCAACCTGTTCCCACTAGATAAGTGGATCACCCACATCATAATTCATATATATTAGAGTACAGTAGACCTAGTGTACTCTAAATATGAGTCATAAATTTAATCAGTCTTTTATCCACTAAGCTCAAAAGCAAGGAAATCTTTATGAATCTAATTTAAAGATAGTCCTTAATTTTATATTCACTTAAATATCAATTTGGAGTATAATTTCTGCATTAAGATATGTATGTACTATGAAATGAACTTTCCATTTGTGTTTTTTCCCAACTTCCAAGGAAATGCTTAAGAGAGAAGTACAATCTCCCTACATTAGTGTAAATTTGGTGGCACTATCTTTTGGGAGTATAATCTTGAGGATAAGGGAGAATCTAAAAACTAATCTAGGACACTTCATTTTTAATTGTACATTTTCTTCTTTTTATCTAACAAGCTCCCTAAATTAGTGTAAATTTGGTGGCAGTATCTTTTGCAGGAGAAGGAAAATATTAATCTAATAGTACTTTTTTAACTATGAATTGAAGCAATAATTAGATTATACTAATAAACTCCTCTCAAATTGGCCTGAACTTAACCATATAGGTAAGAAAGGCTTACTTTACTCGATTCACTTTGTGTCTTATATTGGATCTCATGCAGTCATGCATGCCCATACTTTCGGGATGCATGTGCTAAGAATGGAATAGAGGATTGATAAAGATTTAGTTTTTTTTCCCCTCATGCACTTAAGATTCAAATTTGTTATTACATAATTAGATAAGATTAAAGGGGCTTACTTGAGAGGAATAAGTGAAATTCCTCAAATGAGTCCCATGAGATTTGATCCCCAGAGACCTCAGGGATACGAGGCGGGGAGTGTTGACACTACTCCACCACCTCAATTTCAGCTAGTCGGCCTTATATGAGTAATATTTTACTAGTTTTTTGTAGTAGTGTATTTTTTTATCATTATTTAATCGAATTCATTTTCACTAAAAATAACTTTTTAATTTGACTAGAGCTTATATCTGCTATATTAAATTTACTTCTTGATCATTTTTTATCTTTTAGTTTTCTACATATAGTGTCCTTATTTATGTTTTTTTTTTCTTTTCTCTTTAATTTGTGTCCTCGCTTTTAGAAAAAGATCTACACCGCATGTTTATGCCTTGTGATTTTAGAAATTATATATTATATATACAAAGTCTTCATTATTAACTCAATGTGAATACTTATGTCAATGCTTATCTATACCTAATAGAAGTATATATATATATATATATATATATATATATATATATATATATATATATATATATATATATATATATATATATATATATATAACATTACCCTGCCCATATAGCTACATTTTGTTTTACAAATGAAGTACCAAAGGAGATCTCACATGAATCGATTTCATTCTTGATGAAGCATTTGCTGTTAGTTGTGGTTATTTGCTCTTTTTTTTTTGATCGATATGAGCAACAAAGGCAGTATAAAGTACAAAGAAGGGGAGGGGGGATTCGAACCTGTGACCTATCGTTCACAGGACCTCAATCTTAACCACTAGGCCAAGACATCTTTGGTTATTTGCTCTTTGGAAGTTAGCAATGCATTTTCACATCTTACATGTCAAAGAAAATCTAGATATTCAATTATGTAGATATCACAAATATATACACGTAATTATATACTTTATTTACTTTTAACGTGTCCAAATAGTTTGGGACACGTAATCACCTATTAACTTGAGCACAAATCTCCCATCTATTATTGGACTGAAATATTAATACTTTAAACTCCAAAAGCCACAAGCAAACATATGTTGTCCCACCAATCAACTCCAAGTCTCCAACTAAATTCTACTTTAATTAGTAATTAAACTTTACAAGTCTAATCATCATAGGAATGCAATTTCCTTAGCCAATAATAACACCCCCTCTCAACAAAATTATAAACAAAGAAAAGAAAAGGAAAATCATACGTGGATATTGAGAATTGATCAACTCCCTCTCTATATATATATACACTTCTCTACCTTAATTCAACTCACAATTAAACTAAACTAATATCTTTTTATCAACTTCTCCTCTCTCTCTCTAGCTCTTTATCTCACTACCTAAAATCATAAACCAAAAGATTAGACAAGAAAAAATGGAGCAAAATGTACAAGTAATGGCAAAAAAGTTATGGCACATAGTGAGAGTGGCCTTTTTCATGGTAAGGAAAAACATGAGCAAAAGAAAACTCCTCCTAGACCTTAAATACTTTGCCATGAAACGTAAAAAAATCGCCGATAAATCGCTTGTCGGAAAAGTCACTCCCCACCACGACCTTGGTGGCGCGTACGAGTTTAGTTGTAGTAACACTCCAATCCACTCAAACAATTTCCATTTTCAGTTTAAACACAAAAAGAGGGCCCACAAAAGTAAAAACAATGCCCACGCGCCTATTTATGAAGACGTGGAAGAGAGTGAACTTCACGCGGTCAACAAGGTGTTCGAGATGATGTTGACTTCAGGAAATTGTCAAAACGACGACGTTGATGGTTCCCCTTTTCCTTATTTTTACTCACCCGCTTTGTCCGGGTTCGGGCGGAGCCCCGTCGTGAGGGTCACGGACTCACCATACCCTTTGCATGAGATAGACGTGGGAAATAATAAGGTGGATGAAGCTGCAGAGGAGTTTATTCAAAGGTTTTATGATCAACTTAGAAAACAAAGGATAAGGGATGCTTAAAATTTTGTGTGCTTTTTTTTATCATATGCATATGCTTGTAAGTTGTAACTATAGTTTAGTGTACTTGCATAAAATTTTCTTTTGCCTCCTTTTCTTTCCTCTTCTCTTTATTTACTCTGCATGGCTTTGTAGTTTTATGTATATAACCTCTTTTTGGGTGCATAAGAGGGGCTAAGCCCCTAAGTTATATGTAAATTATCGAATTAAAATATTTCGTCCCACAATTTATGTATTATACGGGTGCTATTTTTAAGTTATTGGTTGTTATTATTAATACTATGACCTATTAATCAATAGTTTCAAATACATTATCATAAGCAATCAACAAGAAGAATATGGTACATAATTGCGAGATAGAAGTTTTGAATTCTAAATTGACCTGGGGTGAAATCATAGTAAAATAAAGATAATTATTCTATACTTTTTGCATGTATCTATTTGCGCATGTTTTTATATTGTTTTCTCTTCTAAATTTAGTGCATCACAATATAAGTTATTTGTTCTCTAAAGATCTAAGAGTACCCCCAATTAAATTAAAAAGGTTTTGATGACAACTTGTTATTAAAGTCTTGAAATTGTTAAGACAAAAAAAACAGCCGTTTCCTCTCCTCTCTCCCTCTTCCTCTCCAATTTTCTTTCTAGGGTTTTTAATTTTCTTGGCCTCCTTGGCCGGGAATAGTCTAATTTCTTCTGAAATCAGACTATTTCTGACCTTTTTCCTTAGAATTTAGTGTTTTTTCAATGTTACAATCTTTTTTATTGCTTTCTTCTGTTCAGTTATCTCCATCTGTGAGAGTTTTTGTCCCCCTTTTTGGTGGTTGTTTCTCATCTTTGTATGAGTTTTCTTATTTTCATGGTGTCAATAATTTGGAACATGGTCTGGATCCATAAGGGTTTAAGTTTTTTCAGTAATTCGTCACTGGGAACAATTATATCACATAATCAGATTGTGAAGGTCTCTACTTAGAAAGATGCAAAGACATCGAAGTACACTGCTCGCGTCAAGCTTGAAGCGGTGGAGTTGGAGCTGTGCTCGAGTATGCTTAAAATTAATTGGTTTCATTATGAAAATCGTTGCAATTTGCTAAATCTGTATTTTGCAGATCTTAATTATCATTGTATGTGCCGTTTGGTTTATTATTAATGATATAATTTCTTCCCGTCAAAAAAAAAAAAAATTAAAAAGGTTAGCCGTAGAAATAGGAATAGATTTATTTCATACATAAGTTAGAAGGCGTGAGCAATATAGTGTTTAGATATTCGACTTTTCTACTAGAACAGTTGGGGATTAAATATAATCTGTAGGAGATATTTTCTTCTTAAAGGGAATTTAATATATGCAAATATTTTGATTGGTTGAGAAGGATTTGATTGTATCATTTATGATTTACAATAGTTGTAGCTGATATTTTCTGGCTATCGAATTGATATGTTGGAATAGTACATTCAATGAAAAAAAAAATTATTAATGTGCTGATCTTGGATTTTAAAATCACTTTCAGACCTCAACTTGAAAACCTAAACCTAGATCTGATCCAGTTCACCTATTTTAGAAAGTTGGACGCAAACCCTAAGAAAGGACTAAGATAGGGTTTGCTAGTTGGATCAATACCTCTCAATGAATCGGTTAACAGAATTGAGTGAAGTAATATACATGGTTTATAACAAATTCTAACACATGAGTATCAGAGTATGCAATGGCTGCATGATCATTATATATATAGTATTATATTAAGAAGGGTTTATCTAACAATTGGTAGAGTTTATGGTGACTGCTCTTTTTTATTGTATACATGTATAGTAGGCTTCACATACTAATGGTCCTATTTGAGAGTGTACAATATAATAATGGGAAAGGAAATTAGGCTACATGCTAATTAATAAAGTAATGACCTAATTCATTCATATGAGAAAAATAGATCATTACAAAAGGGAACCAAAACAACATAGAGCAAGCTTAGCCAGGAAGTCCGTTGCATGATTCGTCTCTCGTAAATAATGATTTAAATTTTGAAAAAGATCGAATACGGTGACCAAGATCCCCGGTCCGTATCACTAATGATGTTGAAATCGACTTGAAAATCTTTTATTGTCGTTTGATATAAGATAATTAATGAGTAATGACGCATATATATTATCACCTTGAACAACAATATTTTGTAATTTGTATGCTATAGGGACACACCCCTTTGATGCCTTCTATGATCACTATCTAAAAGATATCTCTATGACTCTATGTTGCATCTGACTTTTGTTTCGTCGTATATTTTCCAGTGTTGATCAATGTCCTATTTTTCTTTAATAATGACATACATTATTACGCCACGAAAGTGATATATATTTTTAGGAAAATAGTTACATAAAAATATGCTATTTATATATTGATAAATGAAATATTGGTAAATTTTTGAATAAGGACGATAGTACAATGACTACAATCATTATATATAAAAAGTTTGTGCAATTGAAATAAGATTAGGCTTTGATTATTAAGTTTAGTAAAGAGATAGAATATGCAAAAATTTCCTAATATGAAATTAACATCAAATTTACTATAAATAAAATAACAAGATAGTTAATACTAATAAAATAGAAGTATTTAGTACCATAACTCCTAATGTGAACGAAATTTCGTATATGGGGCCCACACATATGTAGGGACCCTGTGCAATCTCCTATATTACACAGGCTCAACGGCTCCCCTTATCGATTGTGAGTATATTTGATTACAAAAGTAAAATATGGTACACTATCTAGGATATAAAAGGGATAAATCTCTAGTGTAGTTGTTAGTCAAAATCACCCAATGATCTGCTCCTTTTAAGAAATATGAAATCTCAGCAAATAGTGGTAAAAAGCAAATTCCTAATTTCATATTTTCTTCATTAATTTTTTTTATGTGTAACACTTTGATTTTCACACTCTGTAACACATAAGTTTAACCATTAAGATCGAAGACTATGTAACAACATACACTACCTCAAGTCTAAGGGTTGCATTGCATGTGTTGAATTATTTTGTCATTTTTTTGCACTAGACCAGGTAGACCCTTCACCAAAAAGAAAGTCATGAACTACAAAGCCGTCAATGCAGACATGAGACACCACAACTCCAAACTTATTACGTGGAAGAAGCTGAATCTCTGTTTACCAATAAGAAAGAGGGCAATATTATCACATGACTTTAATATTGGACCACCTTATGTAAAAACATGGTGCCTGTGCCTCGAGAGGACCAGGGTGAGGAATAAAGAGAATTAGGTATTATGGACAGCTTGGTGGTTAAGCTACAGGAAATGAAGCCTTTACAAGAATATTCAATTTAATGCATATGATAATATTGGACCACTAACTCAACTTTTGAAAAGTTATCTTCCTAGATTCTGAAAATAAAATAAAGAACACTTCTCTCATTTATGTGAGGAACTTTTTCGGCATAGTGCTTTACTTATTTTAAACTAGGAAGATATGAACCCATATTAGAATCTTATTAGGATGTTAATAAGAATCTACCATTATTCTCTCCCCCCAATTGTATATGCAAAATTAAATATCTCCAAAGTTATAATGCTTCAATATATTTTTGTATATATAGAGACTAAAGTATCATGCAAATTAATTTAATGCGAGAATGAAAAGTAACATTAGTTAGACTCCTATGCACAAACTTTACACTCTTAATTTGAAACCCTCTTCTGGAAGCAGGCATATCAGATCACCAAAAAATAAAATATTTGAAGATTAAAAGAGGTTTCCACTTAAATCAACTCAAGTTTAGTGCACGACATAGACAAGGAGGAAACTGCCAAAATTAATGGCTAAAATATAAAGCCACCACCATTAAAGCACACAAATAATTGTGTCCCTTCTTAGCTTTTTTTAATTGGACTCTTTTTGCCACCTTACCATCAAGCAACATCAAAAACCATGGTGCAAGTAAAGTAAAGGCTTGGATCACTCAATAATCTACTTCTAATAGTTTGTTTATTTTAAACCAACTAATGCTCACAAAGGTTATCTTTAGTGACTTTGAATATTAAATATTACTTGCGACATCGATATTTGATCTAGTGGTAAGAAATATTGCTTGTAACTTCGAGATTATCATATCAAATTTTCTTAAGGGTATTTTAAGGGCAGAAATCCCCTTATCTTTTCCCCTACTCTTAAAGGATTTTGACCTTCTAATATGAATATATTGACCTACAATAAATGTTAGTTTAGTAGCGTCCTCTTTCTCACCCAATTAATATATAGGTACTCTAGGATATATGGTGGCCACACTTCTCTTTTTTTTTTCATTACTCTATTGATTTTCCTATGGCTAACTAATTGCCTATTTCGAATATCTTTATTCAATCTATGTTTCTCCATTAAAGTTGGTGGAAGTCCTATACAAATAATTAAAGCTTTATAAGGCCAACACTTTCTTTCTCTTTATGTACTGCATAATTAGCTTCTCTGTTGTCCCACAATTTGTGACCATTAACTACAATATGCACACAGCACACTAACATATAATTCACAAATTCATATATGGATATGGATGTAGTTAGCTAGCTACAATATAGGAATGACTAATTGAGGGATCATTGCTGCTGGTTCCTTATCCAAAGCTATCCGTTTAGCCTGAATCATTTATTCTTTGCTTGTATGAGTGCCTAAACTAGTAGTTATTCTTCTTTACCTAAAGTCTACTTTCTTAACCAAAAGAGTACCTTAACTTTTCTTGGAATTTGGTGGGTATAGAAATAATGCCTAAGAATGAAGGAGTAGATCACAAGTATTCTTTTGCAAAAGTTTGTAGATGAGAATTGGATAGGGTGTTTTTCTGAATATGTAGATTGTCAATTTGGTAGTTTTAAAAGTGAGTAAATACTTCACTAAAAATCATCAACACAATTAATGTATATCTTAATGTGGACTTTTCTTATAATCTCTTTTAAATCTTTAACGGCCTAATACACTTAAGCCAATGAAGATTTTGGAAAGAATATGTAGTCGAGGACAAACAATAATAAAGCCTTCGATAATTGTCAAAGTAGTTGGTGATAATTCAATATTATTGATATAATGCATTCTATATAATCATTTGTTAAATCAAAAGTATATGTATATTGTTGGTGAAACTATTGTTTTAGATTCTTTAATCAACCTCATATAGTTTCATGAGAAATGTAGATGAACTTGTAAGCTATAGTTTCTACAAAAATTGAATGCTTAACAAGTTTGAGAGGAAAAGAGGAATTACAAAGAAAAACCTAAACTTTTACCACCATGTGTAATAAATAATTATGATAATTGCTCATCCTTTAAGGGAGCCTTGACACTCGATCTATTGATATTTAAAATATTAGGTTTACATCAAAATTATAAAACCCTTAGGTATCAATTATTAGGTTCCATTAATGAGTATCAAATAGAAATTTGATCAGAATGTAATCATGTTAAAGAACGATCAACTAAATCTTAACCGTTTTCATAATTGCTCAACATTTTCAAATTGTAGCAATCTTTTCTTCTCATCCTATATACATGCTAATATGTGAGATGTACTTGCCCCTAAATTAGCCACGTTGAATTATAATACTTTTTATGAATTTAGATTTTGCACTAAAGAGGTTGCTAAGGGTACGTAGTCATTTTCTCAATTAGTAATTAAGACAAATTTTAGTTGAGTTTTAGGCTCTGTTTGGCAACACATTTAAGTCACCTTAAATAAGTAGGTACTAAAAGTTTAAGTCACCTAAAAGGCTAAAATAAATAGTCGTGTTTGGGGTAAGAGCTTAAATAAAATTTAAGCTAAAAAATTGACTGAAATTGAGTTGCTATCAAATATAGCTTCTCAATTTAAGGTGCTGAAATTTTCACTACCTTATCCTGTCAATCCTTTCAATTACCTTATTAGTTTTAAATTTCTATTTCAGAACATGTTCCCAAACATAGCCTTATATGTATAATTTAAAATTTTTATCAGCGGACCTATTTATATGGTGGACCATATAGTTCCTCCATTGCACTATTTCGTTTTTAACACTATTCATCAATCAACCGTGATAAGCTATCCCGCTTTATTATATAAGAAAAAACATAGTCAAGTGGACAATGTCTTGTTAAATTCGTCTCAATGCAAAGATTCCAACTATCAAATATTTATAATTTTTACTTATATGCAATTAGAGATATTGACGTTCAAATAACCGTCTCGATAAATGTTAAAAATGAAATAACGCAATTAAAAAAACAGAGGAGGTAGTATATATATATATGCTTCTATAGTTCTAGGTACACCAAATAAGCATGGTTTATGGTGAGAAATCCCTGCTAATATGTCTAGAGTTTATCATACTTGTATTATTTTTCGAGTCTATGTATGGGTTGTTTGTACTCTTTTCATATTTTATGATTAATGATATCATCCCTCCCCTATTCCTTAAAAAAAAGGTTGAGATATCCCTGCTGAAAATAAAAAAGAAGAGATTCAATCCTATAGCCTAAGCTAGCTGTTTTGGACACGTAGTACATTCCACCTGTAACAGGACACGCTCCTATAATTGACACACCATTCATATAGTGAATTGAATAACTCATTTTTATTCGAAAAAGCTAAGTGATTAACTAAAAGATGAGAAAAACGTTACTTTTCTATCCGAAACTTGAAAAGCATTATAATTGGCCGGTTCATAGTATAACCTTTGTGAAGTATTTCGATTGGACAAGTTGATGAGCTTAAGAAATGTTGTATCAATTATTGGCGACTGTTACAAATTTAACACACTCAATTACTCGTGCTTTGATGTTGGAAGCTCCACTTTGTCCTTATAGAGTAACATTAGATTGAGACTCTCCATTTATAACTAAAAGACCACGTTTCCCTTTTGATTGACATGTGTAGAATATAAAGGTTTGTTTGAGTTGTCTTATTATATATTCTCAAAATATAAAAAATTATAAATGATCAATAATTAATAATATTAATAATCAAATCGATGCATGGACGAAATTGATTATTAAAGTTGAAAACAGATTAGTTCATTCTTCAATGACAGGCTTGTATTGATAAAAAGTTTGTGAAAGATAAAAGACGGTTTACCCTTTAAGGAAGTCCTGATACTCTATTTATAATATAAAATAATATTTACACAATATTAATGTGAAAGATAAAAGATGGCTTACCTGCTAAAGAGAGCCCTGACACTCTATTATAATATAAAATAATGTTTACACAATATTTACATATTTATCCTTAGGGTTCTACTAATAGAGCTTAACTGATGTAGACCTCCAAACTTATATGTTATTAGTAGGATATTCTCGTTAATTCAACAGTACTTAATTAATCAATCTTAGGTTACTGGCTACTGCAATTAACAACTCCATTATTGATTCAACTTTCCTATTCCTCCACTCATAAGTCTTTGTCTTCCTCCATTCCAACTTCCTATAAATATATTCACTACTCTTTCTCTTTTCACCAATCCAAAACCTTCTCTCTCACTTTTTCTAAACAAATCTCTTACAAACACAAATAAACATCTACAAGTTCAACTAAACCTACCTCATACTCCAACAAGTTAGGAAAAATGGAGCAAAACCTACCAATAATAACAAAAAAGCTATACAATATGGTGAAACTAGCCTTCTTCATGCTAAGAAAAGGAATATGCAAGAAGAAAATACTTTTGAACCTCAACTTGATTATGGCACGAAGAAAGAACACCCTAGCCGGCAAAGACTCCGCCTTTCGAGGCGGTGGCGGTGCCATTAGGCCCTTCAACCTCCGCTATGCTTCCACCGAAGAACCACGAGAGTACGAGTTTAGCTGTAGGAGCACACCCTTATACCGTCAATACTTCAACAAGAAAAAAAACTACAAAAACTACTACTTTGAGGATACTGATAATTTAGAAGAGATCAACAAGATTATGCAAACCATGGTATCTAACAAAGAAGGCGGTGTTCGACAGCCGAAGATAACAGATTCACCATTTCCTTCGCTAAATGAGGAGTGTTGTGATCACCATGTAGATCAGGCTGCTGAAGATTTCATTAAGAGCTTTTATTCCCAGCTTAAGGAGCAAGACTGCTAGTAGTGACAGTTCTCGAAATACTTCCTCCATTTCTTTTCGATTGTGAATTCTTCATATAAAAAACTCTTAAAAATGTCACTTAAAATGAAACGGAGGAAGTATATAGGTATAATATGGGACAATAGACTGATAGAGAAATCTGTGATGCTGAAATATTTTATGCGTCCGTTTTCAATGTATGCTAGAACTTATTCGTACTAGTTCAACAGTACTTGTCCATTTGCTATACTTGTTGTATGCGCAAATTATAATATACTAGTACTTCATAAATATTTTGTTTATATGATATATGAGTCCATGATTCCGCAACCTTTTTTATTTGTCTATTTACATATACCCGCGGTTCCTAATCCCCTCTTTCCACTCCCATAAGAACCCCTATAATTAGGCTGAAACTCAACTACTCAAGTCTCACAATACCTCAACTATCCATGATTATCTAATTAAATTGCATAAGGTTTACTTTTGAAGGCCGGAAAACATGATTTGTAAACATTAGGTTGTCTTGATTATTGTGTGATTGTAGTGTGAAATATTTTGCATAGCATTCAAGCTGAGTTGTAGATTTAATTTTATGAATTTGCACACTTTTTAGTGGTGCTTTTAATTAATAGGTATATTAACCTTATATGCACGCAATGCGTGCGAAAACATATAGAAAATAAAATAATTGTGTAGAAAAACGATCTTTGCATTTTGTTTTTTCAAAAAACTGCGGTTCAAATTCAATGTGGTACTTTTTTTTTTCTTCCCTTTTTTCGTTTAAATGAAGCAGTTTGTTATCCCCAGTTTTTTTTTTTTTTTTTTTTGGCGTCCCCCATGTGTTGTTATATATGATAGAGATATATGCGCGCTTCCCCCTCACTCGGGTCATCGCCAAGCACCCATTCTAAATATTCACACCGTCTATTCTTGTCCATGACATACCAACACTACCAAAATGATGGCTTATGATCGGATCAGTTCAGGTTGGGTCACATTTGAATTCGGTCGTCTCAAGTTATTGTATCTTATTGTTGGTTTAGGTTTGGGTATTTTGTATTTTGGTCGGATTATACCGATCCATTCATCTTTTAACGTTTAGGTTTGGGACGTGTTATGCTAAGTTGTTTCTGGTTCAGTAAGCAAGGATCAACCGAGATCGAGTGATATCGGGTTTGGATTGGGTTAGCTTGGTTTGGTTCAATCTCGAATCTAGTCATCTAAAAGAATGAAACATTTAAAATTCTATTTCAAAATGGTTGTTGTGTTCTGTAAATTAAAAACTTACTTTATATTATTATGAATTTTATTGAATATTACGAACCAAGAATAAAGGAAAAATAAGGGAATTAACTCACAAAGAAATTCTAGCTATTCAAACTAGAAACTGGAAATTTTAGCTAGAAGTAAAAACCACAACAAATGATCTCCAACTAAAGTTGGGGGTGAAATTAAAGTATCTAACCTAGTACTGACGCAGTCAGAAAGATTCAAAGAAAAAGCAAGCGCTAATCTTTAACGAGAACAAACAGATTTACAAGCGATAAATCTGTAGAAACTCCTGATTCCACCAGAAAAGAATAAAAACTCTCAAATATTATTAAAAGATGGAAAAACTGCCTCATGATGATGACCTAATAATGTTTAAGTAGTTAAACGAAACCCTAATACGAAAATAAGGAGACAACAAAATTCGGAAATAATAAAAATACAGTTTTCGGGCCCTAAACGAACTCGGATGGCTTAAAAAGCCTATCGATCACGGCATAGCCGTGTGTTTGACTCATTGGCCCGTTCCACTTCCAGAAAGGTATTATAATAAGCATTCTGACTCCGGAGGCCTAACTAATGGAAATCATTTCAGACTATTTTGACGAACTTCTTCGTCAAACTTCTCTGCTAACCTTCCTACGTCAAGTACTGTTGAATTAACGTGAATATCCTATTATTAACATATAAGTTTGGAGGTCTACATAAGTGAAACTCTATTAGTGGAACCCTAAGGATAAATATGTAAATATTATATAAACATTATTTTATATTATAAATAGAGTGTCAGGGTTCTTATTAGAGGGTAATTTGAAGTACTGTGCTTTTCAACCTCCAAAAAGTTAGGGGAGCCATACTTTGACTTTTCAACCTATAGTTTAGAATAGAGATGGCCAACAGTGCGGGCCAATCCAGCCCAGCCTGCCTCTTGGGCCGTGTGGGCCGAGCCCATCAAAGCCCTGGCCCCGGCTCGAACCGTGAAATTGGTGGGTGGGCCGTGGGCTAGATTTTTTGAGCCCAACCCACGAAAGCCCGCTACTAAAACCGCCCAGCCCGGTCCACGAAATCGGTCCAGCCCGGCCCATGAATCGGACCAGCCCATCCCAAGTAACTATTCAACCAAATTGTGTACTCTATATTTTAATTAAATTGTATATAATTTTATTAAATTTCATATATTATAATTCAATCAAATTCAAAAATAATGAAATTATTCATTAATATTAATAATTATATATATTTTAATTAATTTTAAAGGTTTTATGTAACAATAATAAATGATTAAATAATTATGAAAAAAAAATTCTCATGCCGGCTCGCCAGCCCAGTAGGCCCACGAACCGCCAAAACCGCTATTCGAACTGTGAAAACCGGTAACAGACCGGTGTGGGCCAAGATTTTTCAGCCCGTGGACCAGCCCGCCCAAACCGTGAATTTCACGGTCCGGTCCTGGGCCGTGAAATCTTTGCCCGGCCCACTAGGGGCCGCAGACCAGCCCACCCAGCCCGCACCAGTGGCCATCTCTAGTTTAGAAGTTGCAATTTGAAGTATTGAGGTTTAGGTGGTTGAGCAGTGGTATCGCTTCCCACCTCATTTGAGGATTTCCCTTATCTCCCCCTCAAGTGAGTCCCCTTCCTCTTATCTTAAAAATAAATAAATTTGAAGTACTGTGCTTCAAATTTTTTGTGTATTTATATATATTGTATGAAAATCATTTTATATTTAATAAGCCAAAATAATACTACATGAAGGACCAATTCTCTACTCGCCCTAACTAAGATCTTATTTGATCAACTCTCCGTTGATCCTTTGACACTAATTGACACACCATTCATGTTTGTTATTCAAAAAAGTAAAAGGTTAAAAAAGGAGAAATATGAAACTTTTCTTCTTTAAAGGCATAATTTGCCGGTGAATGGTAACCTTTGTTATACAGTAGAAAGGTTATGAGCTAAAGAAATGCTGTATCAATCTATCGATGTAGTTTTAATTTCAAGCAAATAGTGATATTGTCTTTTATGGGTAATGTCCCCACCCTTTTTTTTCTTCCTTAACTAATTACTATGTTATATAGACAATGTAAAAAATAAAGTGTCTATATTTGATAATTATATATAATAAAATATATTATATATATGTAATCTTTTTAAAATTCATTTTATTATGCATTCAAAAGTATCAATATAATATTTTTTATAATTTTTTACTAGTAATATGTAGTTAGAAACATATATTGATGTACAAAAGTTAGCATTGGACACCGTGGATAAGGAATTGGATAAATTGTAAAAGACAAGAGCATAATAAAAGTTAGAGAACAAGAAGTTTTTAAATTTTGCAAAACAAAATCAAGAAAAATTGAGCTATACAAATTATAAAAGTGGTTCATGTTGTATGTAATCATTATTAACATGAAAATTCCAGATGTAATTACTGATGGTGTCCATAGATGATAATAGAAAGTCATTACTTTTTTTTTTTTTGATGGTATAGAAAGTCATTACTAATTACGTATGTATAATATTATTTTTCATTAAGTTTGGAATCTTAAATGACACCCTTCTTCAATACTGACACGTAGAGTCTCCCACTTAAAGACATTGTACCCTCGGCCCGTTTGTTAGTGGTACTATATAGTGGTAATAATAATGTTTTTTAGTATAAATTTGTGAAGATATTTTCAACTTAATTAATATCCATGGAAATGAAACTTGATGTCAAAACATGGGCTTTCCTTCAT